>OZ005757.1:8439916-8922953 GCA_963930825.1 Silvanus unidentatus | reverse complement strand
CCTTTGGCCGAGGTATGAATACTATTTTACTCACAGTCAGATAAAGAAATAGCCAATATTAATTAAAAATACGTTCCTCAATATGGTTGTTAATAAATTGTTTACGGTATCTAATGAATTTCAACCGGAAGGTAATAAAAAAACTAATAAGTAATGAAAATAACTAAAGAAAAATGAAAAACAAAAGACAAATTTTCATGATAAACAGTAATCGCTCTCTTTCCAACTGTCAAATGTCTCCGGAAGTGAAGTATTACATACTGATTTGAATAATAGTATATTAAAGAATGAGTTTGATAAGGTGAATTTTATTGCTAGAGCGGATTTTTCGCGAATTCCAATACCAATAACAAGCCATTACTCACTTGTCATGTGATGAGTAACAACAAAAAATGTCATTAGTGACATATGTCAAATGTTGACATAAAAAGAAACATTCAAAAAACACATTTTTCAATTAATTGTGTCTGATTGTGAATAAATAGTATACAAATCTCAGCGAAAGGACATTTCTATCTCGAGAAACTGAAATCTCTCAAGTCTGTCAGACTATGCATATCGATTATTTTTAAAAGCTGATTGTGAGCTCTATTACTTCATTATATGTATCATTCAATGTAAGCGTAACTATTTAAATTTGAATTTTACATTAAGAATTTGTATACAAAAATATATGAAAATATTTTCATTTGTATATGAAAATTATGGAAATTTTGTGCTTGTGAAGCATCACGTATTGTGTGACTTTTTTTGTTATGCAGTTTTGAATTTTATATTTAGGGACTTTAAGTAATAATGCATGAACTCCAATGGTAATGTTCGAGTGACAGGAGGTGAAGTAAAAATCACAAATCACTTTTGGCGAGTCTATGTCAGTTTAGGTTAAAATGAACTGATAATTTATAAAATTTTGTATAAAAGAAGCACAGATTATATAACATAGGTTTTTAGAATGTGGAAAGCGGGTTGCTAAGTAGATTTGTTTTGCAGAGAAATAGGCCACTTTCCATCCCCAATAAGTGTTTAAAAATGTTCTTCTTTCAACTACTACATACTACTAGACGTTCTTCAGTACAATATTATGAAGATAATTACAACAGATAGACGAAAAATCAAATATATAAGGTGTTTGAGCTAATAGTACAAAATTTTAATGGCAAGTACATGCCATTGGTTTGGCCTCGAGAATCGTCTGACATTAAAATTAGCTGCTCTTAGCTGAAACACCCTGTATTTACTCTACACAAATGGATTTATTTATTTTATATATTTAAAAACACTATAAACACTACAACATTTAGATTTGCGTTAAATAATTCAATTCTCCAGTGAACGAATAATAATAGTGTTAATGTTGATAATCCATATATGGTTTTGGTATATGTATTTTTTGAATGTTAAAATAAAATTCGTAGTCTGATACTTGTTTAGGTTTTTTATTTTACCATAATCTGACAGAAAGTATGTCCAAATGTGTCTAAAATAATGTAATTAAAATGTTTACTTGAAGTTTCTGCCTGATGATGGTAAAATAAAAAACCGAAACTATACTTCATATTTCCTGTATGTAGCAAAAATATGGTATAAAAGCAGAATACAAAAAAAAAATACACATAATAATAGTACTTTG
The DNA here is from genome assembly GCA_963930825.1 of Silvanus unidentatus. NCBI lineage: Eukaryota > Metazoa > Arthropoda > Insecta > Coleoptera > Silvanidae > Silvanus > Silvanus unidentatus. The sequence continues at coordinate 8,921,323 of OZ005757.1, read as the reverse complement.
TAAAACATCTCTCAACAAGATAACTTAAATTCCAACCACTAATTATCCTGTAGAAAAATTTAATGCTGTGAGTTTGAAATTAGGTCAAGTTTTCACAGACTTCAATTATTCTTAAATAACCGTTGTTAAGACCAATTCTATTTAAATGAGTAGGATATTAGTCCCAAGCTGTACTTTTATGAATTGAGATGATAACTTAGAAAAAAGTTTAAGTTCTTTATGGAGAATAGTAATTTATAATTTTTATATACTTAGTAGCTAAGTAAATACCTACTAGAGCCCTATAATTTTACCAACCTCACACAGAATGACAAATAGTTTCATCGTCAAACGCTTATTTTAAGTAATAACATCTCCTGCCTTCAACTGTATTATAATGATAATGTTCATTAAAGTTGTTGCTAAGAATGTGCCCAACATTTCTTTATTGATTGTAAACAATCCACTTGCTGAAAATTTTGGCGTATCTTGCAATAACAATTCCCCAACTTTGCTCAAATGTGTTCCATAATCACGTAATTCTGGTATATGCTGTATATCAAGAAATTTATCATGGCATTTATATGCATTTTGTTTAACTTTTCTATCAATAATTGAACAATAAGAAGTCAACTCAAATATGTACAACTGTAACAAAACCAAGGTTTTAATAGTTTACAAAAAAAAATGCAATTTACCAAATAAAGTACTATTTGAAGAAATAGGTACGCAAAGAGATTTAGAAAATTGTATAAATTCATCCATATTGATGCCCATCTTAAGTAAGTCAAATAAACGGCTCTCGTTGTGTATGCCGAAGATACAACAAATACTCCATAAATAATTAAACCATATCTTTTATTGTATAGTTCTATGATATCAGTTAATACGTTGAATATCATTGTAAAATTTTTCAAAATAATTAAATCAGTTTTACACACAATTTGCTTGGTGAGAAATATTTGCATTATAGTTTCAAATTGAATAAAAGAATCTTGAAATTTGCATTGTAGTATTATCAAATCAGTATAGACTTGCATTGCAATTACTGAATGTAGATGTTGACATATTAGATATGTCAACGAATAAAAACTTCCTAGCAATCCAAACAACCATACACTGTGAATTATTGTAAGTAATACAATTGAAGCAGAAATGCAATGTATAACAATTATTTCTATTGTGAGTTGACGTTTATGTTTTTTTAAAGCTGATTTTAAACTGATGTAGCCATTTATCAACCTAAGTTTTCGTTCAATTTTCAAATCCAATTTACTAGTTACCAAATTTATAACAACATACTTAATTACAATGAATGGAAATAATATGACACTTATTTTCTTCAGGGCTTCTTCACTATCATTATAAAAAGGTTGTTGTTTATCTGTCATGTACAAATAGCTGAACCATGTAGCAGTGGTTAATAATATTGCAAGAAAAATGGCAATGCCTTTTGTCCAAACTCGATTAGTGGATTTTGAAAGTCCTAAAACAGTATATAAGATGTGCAAATAGTTTTCCATGTTCACCTCAGATTGAATTTTTGAAGACTGAATTTTTCATGACACTTTTGAGAAAATAGTATTAAAGTAAGTGAAATTAAGTGTTACATTTAATCCTGTGATATTAATTTTCAATGAATGAAATTTCAAAGCATGTCATGCAAGTCATGAAATGTAACATTTTCAATCAAAGTAATGAAATTTCGATGTAACCATCGGAGTGCAAATATCGATCAAAGTTAGTCAGTATTGTAGAGATCAATCCAACACAACTTAAGGACGCTCATCAGCAAAACGCCCGAAAAAATGAATTGCATAGTCAGAAAGAGCAAAATGAGCTCTAAAACACAGCGTTATTCACAATATACAAACCCGGGCGAAATTTTTAGAAAAACGTGGTTGAATATTATTCGTTTTAACATTATACTTATGGGGAAATCAACTGAAGTTGACGGAAAAAGTTATATTTGACATTCAAAACGCAACGCCCAATAACCAAAATTAAATATAATGTTGTTTGAATGGTCTTTAATATCATGGTACATAGTGAACAGCGGGTAGCCGGGCAAAATTTGGTTTTATTTCATTTAAAAAAATTTTTGTTTGGCTATATCCACTTCAAAAAAAGGGCGCGAAAAATGTAAATAAACGGGCCAAGCAGAAACGTGTGAAATCGAGCGTATTTTCGATTTGAAATGTGAGAATCCTAGATAGCGTTAATTACTACGGAAATCAAATAAACAACTTCAATTATTGAAAAGGAAAAAAAAATAAAAAATGGGAGATTCAATAACAGAATTCATCATGTAAATTCATTTTAATATTTTTACAATTCATTCAAGTGAAAAAAAAACATATTTTATAGAAGAAAAATTTAGAGCGTCAATGACTCATTATGTACACTGATGAGCGTCCTTAATCAAAGATCGTCTGATTTAGAATGTAATATGTAACATAAAATAAAGTTTCATAAATGATCGTTAATTAATAACCTACGTGGTATTAAAAAGAAAATATGACATCGAAATACTGTGAAAGGAACACCTAAAACGAAAAACCAATAATAGAAACAAAATAAAATATAGTTGATGTATTTATATTTAAAATAAATAGAAATAAAATGACACAGGTGTATATGGACGGACACAAACTATATATTCTTATATAGTATATATAGTTCTGTTTCTCGTAAAGTGTCTAATTTATTTAATTTTATCTCTACATTTTATGTTATTTATTCAATAGAGCTGTAAACTAAGTTCAAAAATCCCAATTTTGACCGCTTAAACGAATAGATTGTATTAAAAGAAATGACTTGTCATTAAAATTTAATTGGATATATTTAATTAGTTATTAATGAACAAAGTTTAAATTATAACAAAACCCAGGATTTTAACCACGTGGGGTCTGACGGTCTGACGTAACGAACGAACATCCAATGGTGGACAGAGTCGTTTGTTGGTTCGCTCCTGACTATAATTTAACCTGAAATCGTGCAGATAGAGTACAAGTTCAGGTACCATCGAAAAAAGCGATCCACTGTTTACAAGTAAGTGACAGAGTTGTTTCATTTTGAGAGGATCGAGCGTGACGTCACGAACGAATCGGCTCGAGGTTCGAGTGTTGTCGAATTTTTAATATTTAATAATTAACTACGCGAAAATTATAAACATTTAGCCCTCTCAAATTTACCATTATGTCTTGTATTCACCAGACTTTTGATATAGATACATTTCAAAAAATAGTTTACATCTCTATTCTGTGTTGTGATACTTTTTCGTGCTTCAAAATAGCCGTTTTCTTTTTGGCCCAATTCTAAGTTAATTCTGAGTTAAACAGCCATTTGATTGTTGAAAATGGCTATTTAACTCAGAATTAACTTAGAATTGGGCCAAAAAGAAAACGGCTATTATTTGTATTTTGTATTTTAGTTTCTTTTAACTCTTTTTGCCTGATGATGGTAAAATAAAAACCGAAACAAGTAGCACCAAATGAAAAAAAAAATCAACTTCAACATTAAATCAGTTCAATATCTTAAATTTTAAAACCCGTTTTATTATTATACTAAGAATTTTTTAATAAACACCCTGTATAATATGATACACTTAAATACCGAATTTTCTTCCAATGCTACGCTGTCACTCTTTAAACCTAAATTGACAAAGCTCAATTGACGAGACAACCAAAATAATTCAACTTATTCACCATTCTGTCAATATCAGTTAAATTAAAACTTAGAATTTCCATAACTATATTAATGAAATTACTTTAATCCATTTTCAAATATAATTTATGTAACAATTGGTTTGTTACAATTGATACATTTGTAACAAACAACATAATCCAACAACCAATTTCACTCATTAAGTAAAGTTTTCAACTAGAAAATCTCTATTTATATTGGTTTATGCAGTCCCCGCTCGGAAAAATTTAAATTTGAAATTTGGTGGCAAATCCCCAATTCTTAATATTTTTAAATTTATAATTTATAATGTTAAAAATTAAAAAAATAAGTGGATATATGTATGCATATAGTATATAAATATTTTTGAAATAAAACACCAATCATGAATTAAAATATACTTTTTTTTAATAACTTATTACAAATTCATCAATGTATTTATTTTAATTTTTTTCGGTGGAGGTCATAAATTCGCGATTACGACGCTTAAGAATATGATAAATTAGAAATCTTACATACAACTTTTGTAAATATTCTGTAGGAAATAAATCACATGGGTGTTTAAGCGCAGGGATACAATTATCAATCATGTACATATAACACAGTTTGTCCTACTCTATCTGTAATAGAGTTCTTTCTGTTTCATAAATTATTGGATGAGATACAGTGTCATCTTGATTGTAGTTTCCAATGCTTGTCAACATTTTGTCAATCTTCTATACAATTCACATTTTTTGTACGAAATAAGTTTAGTATACATGATTTTCTAAACGCTGCTGAAAATTGAACAGGTGTTCGAACACAACTTTACGACACGTATACCAATGAATCTGTGATAAAATATACAAAAATAATTTGTTTAATAACTACAATTAATAGATCAATAGGAATACTTTTTATTTATTTACAAACCATAACTAGTCATTTTTCATTATTTATTACAAGTTCTAACCATTTTAACTATTTATTTTATTTACTATTTTATCACATTTAGCAATCACATTTAGCATTACAAGTTCTAACCATTTTAACTATTTATTTTATTTACTATTTTATCACATTTAGCAATCAATCTGGAACGATAAAGTTGTGTTCACGAATCTTTGTGGCTCTGACGTCACACGTATGTTTCTGAATCAAATCAATTAGACATTTGTGGTCAGTGGCGTTTCGTATAAAAGGGGAACTCGGTGTATTGCTGGTGATCTACTTGCGTGGCGAATTCTAAAAAAAATTTGTCTCACTCGGTCGTACACAGACGATTTTTAGGATGTCAATACTTTCTTAATATATTATTGTACCTACATATGCTCGATTTAAAATCATCTAAAGGTTGAATATATTGTGATAAAATTGGTTTTTATCTTTGATTCCATATTAAACTCGCAATAAGTTCTTGAAGTTGCACAATTTTTGAAAGTCACAAAATGTGGTCATTTTTAAAGTCCAAGCAAAATTTGAAATGAAAATTATCGCACTTCTTGTATACACAAACTACCACATTTCTTTTTTCCATAACACAAATTACTGATTTTTCCATCTTATACATGTTAAACTAGTACATATTTGCATCCAAAAAATTTGATGTTTTTCACGTCAATTTCAAAATCAACTGACGTTCAACAGCATGTAAATCGCTTTCCAGGCATATTTTTCAATGTGTAACCAAAAAAATACTAAAATGAAACATATTAATTAATTCATATTTGAGGAAATTTGGAAAATTACGTTATAATAGTATATTGTATTACAAGTGCGGAAAACAGTTCTTTATGTGCGAGTGTTTGAGTTTGCGACATGAGCGAAGCGAACAAATATATTATAACAAATATGATATATTTGTCAATATAATTCCTATTGTACCCAAAAAAATTGAATTTTACATTTGAGAAATATGTACGCCATATAATATTCTACTTTTGAATCACAAAAATATCTCTGTAATTATTCATGTGTCATTCAGTTCGCAAATGAAAAATTAACGTCAAACTTTGTATATGGATAACCAAGCGTTTTTTAGTGATTTTGTGTGGTCGAAGATAAAGTATAGTGTATTATCTCGTGCAGAAAACAGTTCTTTATGTGCGAGTGTTTGAGTTTGCGACATGAACGAAGCGAACTTGTAATACAATATACTATTGTGGATGACATCTCACTTTTTTGAAAAACCGTACGGCAATGATACAATATTCAACTATTCTCATTAACTATATTTGTTGTTTCATTCTAACAGCACAAGATAGAATGAAATCTCATAAAAAACGCATCGCGAAGAATCGGCAGACATACTGCCACAATCTGACATTTTAAAAATATGTGAGTTGAAAGAAAAACTCATCTAAATAATGTGTCGCTGTTCTATTCAGGTAATTACGTCAGAGCCACAAAGATTGGTGAACGGGACATTAAATGTGACATACATTCTAAAGCAAACAATTCAACGCAACTAAATGAATAGCCACTGACAAAGCCCCAAACAGAGGGCGAAACAAGTTTGGCTTTATTCAAATAACTGGTAAAGCATTTACATTATTAATTTCTATAATTCAAGAATTCCAACACAATTACAATTATACAAGGAAAAGAAAAATAATCAATAAAATTGAACTAAACATTCCCATTTAGCATTGCCAACACTCCAACTAATTGTATGTTTTACAAAGTTGTTTCTTGTTGCTTTGATTAGGTGTGGAGGATCAAATACATAGTACATTCCCTTATTACCTAACGTGATGGATGGAACTTCTGGAGTTACGTTTAGTATATTACTCATTTTTATAAAATTCGAACCCATATCTGTAAATAATGCCGAGTCCAATTTCTCCCTGACGGTCCACAATTTTGTCCAACAATGAAATAATTGTCATTGAAGTAACACTGGTGTTTAAAAACATAAACAACCATTAATGTTTATGCTTCCAATTTTCACGAATTCCTCTTAGCATAAAAACACAGGCGTTACAAGCTGGCAACAATGTGATTTTGTAAATCGTTGTCTTGTAATCCAATAATTTCGTCTCTGCCATAATTATAAAATAATTTCGTTTTTATAGACATCTCTTCTATGCAAATCACGCAACTCCTATTATCTTCACTCATTTCTTCGGATTTAATTTTCAAAATTTTTGAACATTTTCATTTATTACGGTTATACACCTCAGGTACTGTAACTTGGTAACACAATCGTTTTTTTGTAGTAAACGATAAACTTTTGGTCCCAAAAAATGAATTGGCAATGAAAATTGTTGAAAAGCATCAGTAAATCCATGCGCATTTCTGTTTGCAATTGTGCTCGTACATATTTTGATTGTTTCGGTGATAAAAATTGCTCACAGGCCGAACTGAATTGTAATGTTATTTGTGTCCCATTTTCAATTTTTTTCTTCAAATTGGCAAGCTCAGCAGTAAGACATTTAATTTCATCTTTTTGTTTTTTTATAGTTTTATATAACTTCATGAGTTTTACTTGTTAATGAAAACTCCCTTGTGTATTACAACGTGCTCTGTACAATTGCGATTACTTCGATAATTATTCAAGTGTTTCAAGTGTCCATTTACACCAATTTGGTTTATGGTCATTTTTATTCAACTGAATCAATTCCCTCTACATAAAACGGTGAGTCCAAATTTTATTTAATTGTATTTATTTGTATATATTTGAAGATTGGAATGTGGTTGGCCACGCAGCTTCCAATTCTTATGTTTATTATCCCATTTTTTGTAATTATTCTTTCCTCTGTACTTTAGATACTGTACAAAGTACTCTGTACTTTGGATTTACACACTATTTAATCGTTTACATCTGATTCAATTATCCAACATTTAATTCCTCTGAATCAGATGAAGCGTACGTGCATTTTTTTTTGGACCTAATTTTATTTTAGTTTACATTCTTCTCTCGCTCTCGAAATTTCTCTCGCTTTTGGGCGACCTCGAGCAGAAAATTTTTCTTTTCTCTGCTTCCAAATTCCTCTAGATTCAATCGACCGCGGATTCCAACAAAATGGCTGGTGGAGACGACATTCCTACCAGCGACTATCATTCGTACAACTACCCCCCTCCAGAATCGCGTGTTCCAATGGGCCCAAATCCTGCATTAAGGCGGCTAAACGACTGGAAAGTGTCGTTTGATGGCCATGGCGACCCAATAGCGTTCCTGGAGGAACTACAAGAGCTACAGGACTTTTATCAAATCTCGGCAGATGAATTGTTGACGGGAATGTCCATTTTGTTGCGAGATAAAGCACTCCTCTGGTTCCGTACCAACAGGCAGTCGTGGTTTACGTGGCTGGATTTCGAAAACGCATTCAAACGATTTTTCTTGCCCATGGACTACCAAATTCGGATGGAAGAAGAAGTTAGCCGACGTCAACAAGGCCGTCACGAGTCGGGGAGTGATTTTATCACCTCAATGCTCACTCTTATGCGTCGAATTCCCTCTATGACGTCAGAAAGGACCCTCTATTGGTTGCATCGGAACCTCTTGCCAGAACACCGGCGATTTATTGCACGTAGCGGCTTCCATACAGTTGAAGAGCTGCTAGAGAGGGTCAAAGAACTTGAAGGAACTCCGTGGGAATTGCCTCCCCAAGGAGCTGCGGCGGTTTTTCGCCCGCCAACTCCACGTATGATGCAACAGCCACCACCTCAACGTCCATCACCTCGAGTACAGAACTCAAATACGCCACAGCGGTCTTCAGCGGGTGCTACAACTGCGGAGAAAAGGGCCATTACCGCAATGAATGTACAAGCGGTTCACGAATCTTTTGCACACGTTGGCGTCGTCCAGGCATCCTTACACGTGACTGCAATTGCAACAGACGGCCGGAAAACTAACAGCCAGCTGTCCTGTCCTGTTGGGTGGCACAAACAGTTGGCCAACACGCCCTCCGGTAGATTTCCTCTCGAAGATCGTTATTTAGTCGTCGTACAAGTCAATGGGTTGAATTACCACGCTCTCATCGATACTGGCTCCAGTTTTTCATATATTGCTGAAGAAGTCGTCCTCGAAAATCCCAAATTACCTACATTGGATCCAGATGTCATGATGGTACGACTGGCAAATGGCGTCATGACGACAATTTCGCCTGCTGTACGACAAGATGTACAGATTGGTACTCATTTTTACACAGCCTCTCTTCGATATTTGGAAGGACTCGCAGTGGACGTTTTCCTCGGCCTCGAATGGCTTCGTGAACACAAGGCATTGGTAGATTTGTCGTCCGACACCACTTTTGTGATGGGCAGATTGATTTTATCGAACGGTAAACAAGTCGTTTTCGCCATGGAAGTAGAAACTGCCCCCCAAGCCACGACAAACGTAGGGATGGTCAGCGAGTCGTCTCTCACGGAGGGTCAACAACGACGTTTACAACACCTCCTCGATTGTGAGTTCCCAAAATTAGACAGAATCCACGGTCCAACCCCTCTGACTGAACATCAAATTCGTTTGAAGACCTCTGTTCCAATTAAACAACGATATCGGCCCCAAAACACTCGAATTCAAGCGATAGTGAACGAACAACTGGACGAGATGTTGGAAAAAGGCGTGATTGAACGTTCGGAAAGTCCATGGAGTTCGCCAATTGTGGTGGTACCGAAAAAAGATGGTCGGTACCGCTTTTGTGTAGACTTTAGCAAAGTTAATGAAGTGACGGAAAGGAACGCATATCCTCTGCCACAAATTCACGCCATATTGGACCGCCTCAGAGAAGCTAAATTCGTTAGCAGCATCGATCTGCAGAACGGATATTGGCTGGTTCCTCTAACGGAAGAAAACAAGCCCATAACAGCGTTTACAATTCCTGTACAAGGCCTCTTTCAATTCAAAGTCATGCCCTTCGGCCTTCATTCAGCACCGGCTACCTTTCAACGCCACTTGGATCGAATAATTGGACCGGATATGGAGCCGAAAGCGTTTGCGTACCTCGACGATATCATTGTTTTAGGCAGAACGTTCGAAGAACACCTCGACAACCTAAAAGAAGTCTTCCATCAAAGCAATTGCGACAATTCCTAGGAATGACTTCGTGTTATCGACGATTCGTCCCAGATTTTTCCAATGTTGTGGCTCCTCTTACGAAATTATTGAGGAAAAATTACAAGTGGCGATGGGACGGAGAACAGGAACAGTGCTGTGGCGACACCTATAGCCAAGACTGCAAAAGTCCAGTCTAAAATAGTCGCCACGAAACCGGCGACTGTAACAAAGGACGATAAAATGGAAAAGGTAGTCATTGGGTACGACTCCCGTGCCCCATTCACCACCCCAGCGGAGTCTCCCGACGGTGGATACCTCTTAAACGCATTTCACAAACGTTGCTGCTTCAATTGTGGCCATTTGGGGCATCCTCGTAAAGAATGTCGAGCCAAGACGCGAAAATTCTGCTCTGGATGTGGCAACTTGGGGGTGTTTTCGGTCAATTGTTGTTGGAAACGCTTTAAGCGACATTAAATTGACCCAATTTTTCTCTGTATTTCCTCTTATACGTTTCCATTCCATCTAATTCCCATTTTGTTGTGTGGTGGCTATGTTCTTGAGATGATAATTGTCGCTAATGATGTTTTGTCTTAATCTAGATGAAAGACGCCTCTACAGCCCCACCAATGGGCCCATGGGCCAGGCTCCGGGCGGAGTTGGCCAGAAGGGCAGCTCTGGAAGCTGCGGGCGGGGCCAGGCCACTCACTCCACCGCCACCACAGGGGCCTCGGGACAGACTACGGGCGGCAATGGCTGCAAGAGCGGCCAGAGAGGCCGATAGAGCGACCACTACAGCGACACCAGCTGTGCGACCACCAACCCCACCAACGACCACTCGAGGTGTCCAGTTTGTTGGTGAAAAGGTTTCACGAGGGCAACAGACCCAGGAAGTAGAGACGACCTCCCGGGCTCAAAAAACCGACCCAACGGCCACCAAAGCGCCACTATCATCGCCGGCTGTGTCGGAGGACGGAGGGTTTCTCCTAAACTCGTTCCATAAACGGTGCTGTTTCCAGTGTGGCCATGTGGGCCACACCCAGAGCCGGTGTACCGGCCAACCGAGACTCTTTTGCTCGGGATGTGGCAAGTTGGGGGTTTATTCGACCCACTTCTGCTGGTGGCGTCAGCAGTGAAGTGGTGATATGTGGTGCAGTGAAGTGTTCCCCCTAGACTGAGCCTGTGAGCCAGTGATCTCGTGCCTTTTTCCCCCTGAACTGAGCCTTCGTGCCAGTGTAGTTAGTGTACCATTTGCCCCCCTGGACTGAGCCATCGAGCCAGTGTAGTTTTTAAGTTTTGTATATTTTGTAAATTTTGTATATAATTGCTACTTTTTCCTCTACCCTCAATTGTAAATACCCCCCTCTATCCTTTCCTCTAACTATGTTTGTAAATATCCTCGAAGCGCTGTAAATTTTGGTTTCTTTTCATATCTAACAATTGCATTACTTGTTTATTTGCATTTTAAAAGCGCTTAAATTGATGAATTTACAATGTTTATCGATTATTGTTCATTAACATGGAAAAATGTTTAATTTCGTTAATATTCATTTTAAGTTCATTTACTTTAATCCTCTCCAGTCAATGAATAATTGTAAAATGCCACCATAATTTGTTTTTGTGCCACAACTGTCGTTTTGAATTATTAATTTTTATTTATTGTTATTTGCATTGTTGTTTTGAGTGTATTGTTATTGATTTATTGATTTATTTTAACGTTACATTCAAACTTTCTCCAAGACAGTTTTATTTATTATGTGGTCACAATTACAGTTTGTTTAATTGAATTTCTATATTTTTGGTTTTGCATTTAATGTTTTCAATTTCATATATCATTTGTACAATCCTCTGTATGTAATTATGTGCGAGAGTTTCCTCTAGTTGCATTTCCCTCGTTCGAATATTGTAAAAAAAAATTAAAACTTCATTTTTCATTTTTTTTTATTCGAAGAATGTAAACGAACCTATTTTTGCGCCTCTTAATTACTTACACAATTTATATTATCCCTCTGACGTTTGAGGTTAGGTTGTTTGTTTACATTTGTAAACAAACATTTACTTCATCTCATTATGCTAATTGACCATAGACAACCACCTCAGCATCCCTCGGAAAATTCGTGAACCGAATTCCTCCCGAACTCGAACTAGAGGGCTCTGGTGTGGGTTTAGAGGCTGCCAAGGGAGTCTCTTTGGTCTTTCGCCACCATCCTGTTGTTTGGCTGGCTCCCATGGGCTTTGTTGGGGTATTTTTCGAGGATTCGCTCCCATGTTTAGATCCAGAGGCATGTTGAGACGTTGAAGCTGAAGGTACGTATTTGTGGGGAGTCACCATGCCCAATGACGTCACCGCTCCTCCTAGACGTTTCGTACCCAATCTGGAGGGGTCTCTGGCCAAAACTTTGGCCGGTGGTTGTGGACGCCTTCCTCGGGAAGCCCTGGATGACTCGCCAATGTCCTTATCGTACAATAAATCTAGTACGTCGCTTATTTTGGATCTAATACATGTTATAAAGAGAAAATTAGTAAATGATGACATAATAAACGTAAAAAGAGGTTAGTTTTATGTCGAGGGTGCCGGCTTCAAGTCCTTTATGTATTCGACGAAGCCGGTGCCCCTCAGGACTGATTAAGTCGAATACCACTGGTGAGTGGACTTTGGTGACTTTATATGGCCCCGAATATTTCGGTGCCAATTTAGCAGCGAAGCCCTGAGCTGCTGAGGAGAGGTGGTGTTCTTTCCTAAGGACGTTTTCGCCTATTTAAGGTCTCCAATCTCGCCTTCGGAGATTAGTGGCACGACTTTGATTGGTAGATGCCCAGTCGAGGTTTGTCCGTACCAATTTGAACACTTCCTGGAGCCTTCCCAGTTGAAAAACACGGTGTTGCGTCTCGGCCGACGTGCTTTCGTCGACAACAACGTCCGCTGTGGGTGGTATTCCTAAGTTTTATCGATACAGAGCCGCTGCCACTTCCAATTCTCGTCCAAAGTTTAGAAAAGAGGGACATCCCGTAGACTCGTGAACAGCTGTATTTATGGCGAAGATGAAAACAGGGATATTCAAATCCTTATGGTTTGCTTCGCAATACAGAGCTATCATCGTCTTGATGGTGCGATTTGTCCGATCCACTGGATTCGCTTGGGGAGTATATGGAGGGGTGAAACGATGCTCGATTCCCAAGTCCTTGAGGAGATTGTTGAAAAGCCTACTGTCGAATTGTGTACGATTGTCCGAGATGACAGTATCTGGGCATCCAAAACGAGTAATTATGAGGCAGTGGTCCAACTAAATCTGTACTAACTGTTTGCCACGGCTTGTGTACAGTAGAGGGCTGCATTTTTCCAGCTGTTTGTAGTGAAGAGGACTTGTAACGTTGACAAGTGAGGCAACGACGAACATATTTAGAGGTATCTCGGAACATGCCGGGCCAATAATAATTCCTGGCTATTCTGTAGATAGTTTTGGCCACTCCCATGTGACCAGCTGTTAGTTAGTCGTGATTTTCCTGCAGAACTCGCTTTCTCAGAGGTTTTGGAACACATAATTTCCATGGTTGGACCATGTCATCTTCACGGAGGTCCTTGGAATCAAAAAAATGCCTGTACAATTTGCCGTCTTTGATGATGTAATCCGGAAATGAAGAAAGATCCCGTTTCACGTCGGCCATTTTGTTGTTATAGTATGTACAGTCAGCGGCTTTTACTTCCAAAGCACACAGTTCCCCGTGATTTGGACCATTTTGTGTGCACGGCTGTCGAGAGAGGGCATCTGCTACTCGATTGAGGGACCCTTTTCGGAAGACCCTTTTCAAAATCGGATTGTTGGAGGAAAATACTCCAACGAGCCAGTCTACCAGTTAGGCTTTTAATCGAATGGAGCCATCTGAGGGATTGATGGTCTGTTGTTACTTGAAAATGGTACCCTTCGAGGTACGGACGCATCTTTTTTATTCACCAGACGATTGCGAGGCAATCCTTTTCTTTAACCGAGTAGTTCTTCTCTGCAAGGGAGAGGGTACGTCTGGCGTACGCAATAACTCGTTCGATCCCATCGAAATCTTGTGTTAACGTGACACCAAATCCGTAATCAGAGGCATCCGTCTGTAAATTGAACATGAGGTCGAAATCTGGACATGCGAGGATTGGTGCTTCTGTCTGCCGTTTCTTCAATTCCACAAACGATTGTTGCTGTTCTCCGTCCCATCGCCATTTGTGATTTTTCCGTAACAATTTCGTAAGAGAAGCCACAACATTGGAAAAATCTGGGACGAATCGTCGATACCACGAAGTCATTCCGAGGAATTGCCGCAATTGCTTCAAATTTTGGGAAGGAGGAATTTCCAAAATTGAAGCCACCTTGTCTGGATCCGTCATCACGCCGTTTTCCGTCACGACGTGGCCCAAATACTTGACTGATTTCTGTCCAAACTTGCATTTGTCGACATTGAGGATTAAATTTGCTGCTCTCAAGCGATGGACGACATCTTTTAGGTTGTCGAGGTGCTCATCGAACGTTCTGCCTAAAACAATTATGTTGTCGAGGTAGGCAAACGCTTTCGGCTCCATATCCGGTCCAATTATTCGATCTAAGAGGCGTTGAAAGGTAGCCGGTGCTGAATGAAGTCCGAAGGGCATGACTTTAAATTGAAGGAGACCTCGTCCAGGAATCGTGAAGGCTGTTATGGGCTTACTTTCTTCTGTCAGAGGAACCAGCCAATATCCATTCTGGAGATCGATGCTGCTAATGAATTTAGCTTCTCTGAGAAAGTCCACACAAAAGCGGTGCCGACCATCTTTTTTCGGTACCACCACAATCGGCGAACTCCATGGACTTTCCGAACGCTCAATTACGCCTTTTTCCAACATCTCGTCCACTTGTTCATTCACTATTGCTTGAATTCGAGGATTTTGGGGCCGATATCGTTGCTTAATTGGAACAGAGGTCTTCAAACGAATTTAATGTTCGATTAGAGGGGTTGGACTGTGAATTCTGTCGAATTTTGGGAGCACACAATCGAGGAAGTGTTGTAAACGTCGTTGTTGACTATCCGTGAGGGACGACTCGCTGACCATCGCTACGTTTATCGTGGTTGGGGGTGCAGTTTCCACTTCCATGGGGAAAACGACTTGTTTCCCTTTCGATAAAATCAATCTGCCTATCACAAAAAAAAGAAGCCAGTCGAGGCTGAGAAGGACGTCCACTGCGAATCCCTCCAAATATCGAAGAGAGGCTGTGTAAAAATGAGGGCCAATCTCTACATCTTGTCGTATAGCAGGCGAAATTGTCGTCATGACGCCATTTGCCAGTCGTACCATCACATCTGGATCCAAAGTACGTAATTTGGGATTTTCGAGGACGACTTCTTCACCAATATATGAAAAACTGGAGCCAGTATCGATGAGAGCGTGGTACTTCAACCCATTGACTTGTACGACGACTAAATAACGATCTTCGAGAGGAAATCTACCGGAGGGCGTGTTGGCCAACTGTTCGTGCCTCCCCACAGGACAGCTGGCTGTTAGTTTTCCGGCCGTCTGTTGCAATTGCAGTCACGTGTGAGGATGCCTGGACGACGGCAACGTGTGCAAAAGATTCGAGAACCGCTTGTACATTCATTGCGGTAATGGCCCTTTTCTCCGTAGTTATAGCACGCCTCTGAAGACCGCTGTGGCGTATTTGAGTTCTATACTCGAGCTGATGGACGTTGAGGTGGTGGCTGTTGCATCATACGTGGAGTTGGCGGGCAAAAAACCGCCGCAGCTCCTTGGGGAGGCAATTCCCACGGAGTTCCTTCAAGTTCTTTGACCCTCTCTAGCAGCTCTTCAACTGTATGGAAGCTACTAAGTGCAATAAATCGCCGGTGTTCTGGCAAGAGGTTCCGATGCAACCAATAGAGGGTCCTTTTTGACGTCAAAAAGGGAATTCGACGCATAAGAGTGAGCATAGAGGTGATAAAATCACTCCCCGACTCGTGACGGCCTTGTTGACGTCGGCTCACTTCTTCTTCCATCCGAATTTGGTAGTCCATGGGCAAGAAAAATCGTTTGAATGCGTTTTCGAAATCCAGCCACGTAAACCACGACTGCCTGTTGTTACGGAACCAGAGGAGTGCTTTATCTCGCAACAAAATGGACAATCCCGGCAACAATTCATCTGCCGAGATTTGATAAAAGTGCCGTAGCTCTTGTAGTTCCTCCAGGAACGCTATTGGGTCGCCATGGCCATCAAACGACACTTTCCAGTCGTTAAGCCGCCTTAATGCTGGATTTGGGTCCATTGGAACACGTGATTCTGGAGGGGGGTAGTTGTACATCATGTACGAGGGCATTCCAGGCACATTTAACCCTGGTGTTGTCCTTGGTGGCAGTCCTGTATACAGAGGGGTGGTCGAAGGGCGAGAAAAAGAGGGGATGGTCATTGATGGATAGTCAAAAGAGGGTGCTGTTGTTGTCGTTGGTCCGAAAGATGGTGTTTTTCGCATGGATGGTCCAAAGAGGTGGTTGGCCCCGTTGAAAACTGGAATTCTTCCTATTCAGTGGCCGGTGTATGGGCTTCTTTTCTCTCTTTGACCTTGAGGCATTTCCGTCGGCTTTTTCTCTGATGTTGTAGGAATGTCGTCTCCACCAGCCATTTTGTTGGAATCCGAGGTCGATTGAATCTAGAGGAATTTGGAAGCAGAGAAAAGCAAAATTTTCTGCTCGAGGTCGCCCAAAAGCGAGAGAAATTTCGCGAAAATGATTGGAAAATGCGATTTTAAAGAGGTCCCTGCCCGGGCGCCAAATTTGTGGCGTGTTTTTCTCGTCAGGGGAGGATTTTTTTGAGCGCCAAGCGTTTTTAGGCCCGAAACACCAACCTGTACCGCGAGCGTCTCTCAATGGAGAGAGTTTCAGACCAGGGGTCGAAATTAAAAGAGGAATCGCATTTAACTATTTGTATTTATTTAATAAAACAATTTAATTTAATTACTCGCGCTTTTATAAAACATGTACAACTTTACAAATGACAATTTAAATTCATAGAGGCAAAACGAGAGGCAAAATGGGGTGACTTACCACCTTTGGCCATTTGTGTGGGAGATGTCAAATTTTAATTCCGTTAAGTCCGGTCGATAGCAAATTTAATATGGAAACGTTGTTGTCTCTTGGATTTTTTTCGTACGACGCACCGTTTTCGAGAAAAATGCAATTTTATTTGAACTTGTCAAGAAATTTTTCGAAAATTTCTTAACTTCAGTGGTCCATAACTTTTTAGTTAATGAACCGAAAAACTTTAAAGAATTATTCCAAGATCACCATAGGCTACATACTATAATTTGTAAAAAATTTTTGCTATAATTTCTTCTAACATGCCGAAGAAGTTGATATCCTCTATTTCCTCAGAGAGATATTTCCAAGAAAAATCCAATGAGTTTTCGACTCATGGTGACCCACCGAATTTACCATTTCTTATTTGCCCACTTTAGCTGAAACACCCTGTATATGTGAGGTCATAAAATACGAGGCAACTTTTATCTCACTCTGAACTCTCCCATCTTTTTTAGGAAAGACGCTGTGGTATACACTCATTCAGTCGTGACTTCAAAACAGTGGTCGCGGAGTGGGGGATGGATGACACTACATTTTTTTACATAATTTTGTCCCATAAGACATTTGAAAATATTTAATTATTCAAAATTTAGTAATATTTAAGACAAATTGGATCTTGATATGGATAAAAGAGGTTCGTATGCATAATGTGGTATAGGTTTTGCTGCATTTAAATGAAATCAAATAAAAAATATGTTTAAATAAGATTGAAAAAGAGCCATTGGTAAAATTCAAAAAAATTAAATAAAATTTAACCAAAACCCCATGCGATTTTCTTATAACCTTCGACTTATCCAATGTAAAAGAAAGATCCATTTCATATTCTATTGAAAAGAAAATCAGTTTCTTCCTATTTCCGCACCCCAAATCTTCTACTAAAAGCATTTAGATTTGCCAGTTTCACACCGGTATTATTTTAAAAATATTGAAGAAATTAATTGGAATGGTTGGCTCATGAATACCCACAATTTAATAAAATTATCAATGTTTTTGAAGGACGTTTTTTATTGTTGGCATGATTAACAGTATTGCAAAATTTTTAATAAAAATGATTTCCGAAAAAGATTTTTCTTGCACTCTGCCAGAAATTATGACGATTGCACAGGGTGTTACGGAAACTTTACTTCCTGAAAAGTCGTGTCTTAAGTACGGTAATAATTTAAATTATTTCAAGGATAGTGCAATGCAAACTAAATTATCGTTATTTCCGTAAATTTTCTTTTGACTTCTTTAAACTTGAAGGCGAAGATTTAAATCCAGCATATAAAACACATGAAAAATCACCCAAAAACGCTGAATTCAAATGTTCAATTACAACATAATTAATGGACCAAAAAATATGAAAAAACATCCCTGAACTCATTATGTGCTGCTTAATCAATATAATGTACTGCTTTTAAAGTTTTTTGAAAAAAAAGGAAATAAATAATTTTTGGTCTCGCACCCATCTCTTGTGATGTTGCTTGAAAACGCACATAGATTGAAGTTGACGTTAATGTGATCTGTGAAAATGTGCTACTAGTACCATTGTAGGATAATAAAATCACCCCCTCGGTTCGCTAAGTGAGTTGGACTGCACCATCGGAAACAATGAATAGTGGAAAGTTTTCAAAAGTAGAAAGTAGGGCAAATTTTCCACCACATTGATGCCAATCGTGCAAGAGATGCAGCTACCATTTCGATAAGTCAAATCTTCTTTGGGTCACATGTTCTGGTCTCAATTGTCTGTACTGATCAATGGACAACTTGCATGAAACGGGGATTTTGAAATAAACCATATGACTCGATAGAGGAATGAAATTTTTCGACAATTTTTTTTATTATCATATTAGCCCACTAATTACGGAGAAAATGAATATTTTCCAAAGCACTTTTCAAATCTACGGAAAGTTTACTAATCGGCAACGTTTTCGGCTATTTGTCTATTTCTTAAGCGTTAAGATCATTATGTTCATGCACACTCTTTTAGAGAGATTAGTTCAGCGCGTAAGTATTTGAAATTCAAATTCAAACAAACCGGGAACTTAAACAAAGTGCGCTCCTCTGTCGAACCTTGTTTAACTCAGGGCTCTTTATGGCCGGGAGGCGTGGTCTATTTGCGAAGTTGCCATATTGCAACTTTCCGTAACCTTGAAAATTTCAACTTTCAAAGTCAATTTTAGGGGCTTTAATGAACTTTAAAAAAAAATTGATGAATAAAACTACCCCCAATTTAGGGTTTATTTTCAGAATCCGTAATAAAAAAATTTTATGCAAGTTGTCCATTAATGATATCCATTTAGGTACTGTTATTGCAAATGGCCCCAAAACATTATTTTCTGTGATGGGACAGACCATCCTGGTCAATTCGTTCCGTCGACGATCCACTGTATCCCATAATTAGTGCATTCTAAATAAAATTGCATTTGACTGAATATAGAATGAGATTTGAACGATTGAAATTTACCTTTATGTAGAGGAATTTATGATCATTTGCTGCATTTATAAATTTATTTATTTGATCATATTCAGGGATTTTAGATTTCTTGGGAGTGAAACCAGATAATATCAGTTTCAAGAGAGCTTGAAGCTTTTTACATTTTGAAATGTCCACAATAAATGTTTAAGCAAGATCTTAATTGAATAATGGTCCAAGGAAACGGTTTGTATTTGTATAAATAAACATGTAGTTTAAAATATGTCAATAAAACGTTTACAGAAATGGAAGAAACATTATTTTCAGTCATCCGTTTTTTAAATAATTGCTTGTTCAATTATTGTTTGGTGTAGCGAGTTTTTGACTTTTCTAGTAGCAAATTATTGCTAGCATCTTTAGCAATGGCACAAACTTCAGGCGTAGTACAAGATTTTCGTGTTCAGTAATTTTTTTTTACCGGAGTGAAAACGCCCTCTTGGCCACGCCCACTATGTTCGTTGCACTACTCTTTTTTGCACTGAACTTGAAAATTAGATAGAGAAAATTATAATAGAGGAACAAACTAACGGCCCGTGCTCATTCTCACATAGAAATTTGCCAGAATATGTTATTTTTTAAACAATCACATTTTTCTAAAAATTGGTGATAGAGTCCAACCTGCACCCTTCGGCATGTAATTCTACACACTTAGAGCTTTTCAAAAAGCCCTTACTTATGAAATTTCTATGGCGCAAATATCGTTTAATTTAGCAATAAACATTGAGAATTTTTACACTGACAAATCTGTAGTGTTTTTTTCAACAATTTATTTCTCAAAAACGGCACTGGAGTCCTATCTGTACTTTTCAGAATCTTAATCTACACACTTATAACTTTCCAAAAAGCCCTTACTTATTAAATTTCTATGGCGCAAACATTGTTTAATTTAGCAATAAACATTGAGAATTTTTACACTGACAAATCTGTAGTGTTTTTTTCAAAAATTTATTTCTCAAAAACGAAACTATAGTCCGATCTGTACTTTTCAGAATATTAATCTACACACTTAGGGCTTTCCAAAAAGCCCTTACTTATTAAATTTCTATGGCGCAAACATTGTTTAATTTAGCAATAAACAATGAGAATTTTTTCACTGACAAATCTGTAGTGTTTTTTTCAACAATCTATTTCTCAAAAACGGCACTAGAGTCCGATCTGTACTTTTCAGAATCTTAATTTACACACTTACGGCTTTTCAGAAAGCCCTTACTTTTTAAATTTCTATGGCGCAAACATTGTTTAATTTAGCAATAAACAATGAGAATTTTTACACTGACAAATCTGTAGTGTTTTTTTCAACAATCTATTTCTCAAAAACGGCACTAGAGTCCGATCTGTACTTTTCAGAATCTTAATCTACACACTTAGGGCTTTTCAAAAAGCTTTTACTTTTTGAATTTCTGTGGCGCAAACATTGTTTAATTTAGCAATAAACAATGAGAATTTTTACATGGACAAATCTGTAGAGTTTTTTTCAAAAATTTATTTCTCAAAAACGGCACTAGAGTCCGATCTGTACTTTTCAGAACCATAATCTACACACGTAGGGCTTTTCAAAAAGCCCTTATGAAATTTCTATGGCGCAAACATTGTTTAATTTAGCAAAAAACAATGAGAATTTTTACATGGACAAATCTGTAGTGTTTTTTTCAAAAATTTATTTCTCAAAAACGGCACTAGAGTCCGATCTGTACTTTTCAGAATCTTAATCTACACACTTAGGGCTTTTCAAAAAACCTTTACTTTTTGAATTTCTATGGCGCAAACATTGTTTAATTTAGCAATAAACAATGAGAAATTTTACATGGACAAATCTGTAGAGTTTTTTTCAAAAATTTATTTCTCAAAAACGGCATTAGAGTCCGATCTGTACTTTTCAGAATCTTAATCTACACACTTAGGGCTTTTCAAAAAGCCCTTACTTATGAAATTTCTATGGCGCAAACATTGTTTAATTTAGCAATAAACAATAAGAATTTTTACATGGACAAATCTGTAGTTTTTTTCAAAAATTTATTTCTCAAAAACGGCACTAGAGTCCGATCTGTACTTTTCAGAACCATAATCTACACACGTAGGGCTTTTCAAAAAGCCCTTATGAAATTTCTATGGCGCAAACATTGTTTAATTTAGCAATAAACATTAAGAATTTTTACATGGACAAATCTGTAGAGTTTTTTTCAAAAATTTATTTCTCAAAAACGGCACTAGAGTCCAATCTGTACTTTTCAGAACCATAATCTACACACGTAGGGCTTTTCAAAAAGCCCTTACTTATGAAATTTCTATGGCGCAAACATTGTTTAATTTAGCAATAAACAACAAGAATTTTTACATGGACAAATCTGTAGTTTTTTTCAAAAATTTATTTCTCAAAAAACGGCACTAGAGTCCGATCTGTACTTTTCAGAATCTTAATCTTCACACTTAGGGCTTTTTAAAAAGCCCTTACTTTTTGAATTTCTATGGCGCAAACATTGTTTAATTTAGCAAAAAACAATGAGAATTTTTACATGGACAAATCTGTAGTTATTTTTCAAAAATTTATTTCTCAAAAACGGCACTAGAGTCCGATCTGTACTTTTCAGAACCATAATCTACACACGTAGGGCTTTTCAAAAAGCCCTTACTTATGAAATTTCTATGGCGCAAACATTGTTTAATTTAGCAATAAACAACAAGAATTTTTACATGGACAAATCTGTAGTTTTTTTTCAAAAATTTATTTCTCAAAAACGGCACTAGAGTCCGATCTGTACTTTTCAGAACCATAATCTACACACGTAGGGCTTTTCAAAAAGCCCTTATGAAATTTCTATGGCGCAAACATTGTTTAATTTAGCAATAAACATTAAGAATTTTTACATGGACAAATCTGTAGAGTTTTTTTCAAAAATTTATTTCTCAAAAACGGCACTAGAGTCCAATCTGTACTTTTCAGAACCATAATCTACACACGTAGGGCTTTTCAAAAAGCCCTTACTTATGAAATTTCTATGGCGCAAACATTGTTTAATTTAGCAATAAACAACAAGAATTTTTACATGGACAAATCTGTAGTTTTTTTCAAAAATTTATTTCTCAAAAAACGGCACTAGAGTCCGATCTGTACTTTTCAGAATCTTAATCTCCACACTTAGGGCTTTTTAAAAAGCCCTTACTTTTTGAATTTCTATGGCGCAAACATTGTTTAATTTAGCAAAAAACAATGAGAATTTTTACATGGACAAATCTGTAGTTTTTTTTCAAAAATTTATTTCTCAAAAACGGCACTAGAGTCCGATCTGTACTTTTCAGAACCATAATCTACACACGTAGGGCTTTTCAAAAAGCCCTTACTTATGAAATTTCTATGGCGCAAACATTGTTTAATTTAGCAATAAACAACAAGAATTTTTACATGGACAAATCTGTAGTTTTTTTTCAAAAATTTATTTCTCAAAAACGGCACTAGAGTCCGATCTGTACTTATCAGAATCTTAATCTACACACTTAGGGCTTTTCAAAAAGCCCTTACTTTTTAAATTTCTATGGCGCAAACATTGTTTAATTTAGCAATAAACAATGAGAATTTTTACACTGACAAATCTGTAGTGTTTTTTTCAACAATCTATTTCTCAAAAACGGCACTAGAGTCCGATCTGTACTTTTCAGAATCTTAATTTACACACTTACGGCTTTTCAGAAAGCCCTTACTTTTTAAATTTCTATGGCGCAAACATTGTTTAATTTAGCAATAAACAATGAGAATTTTTACACTGACAAATCTGTAGTGTTTTTTTCAACAATCTATTTCTCAAAAACGGCACTAGAGTCCGATCTGTACTTTTCAGAATCTTAATTTACACACTTACGGCTTTTCAGAAAGCCCTTACTTTTTGAATTTCTATGGCGCAAACATTGTTTAATTTAGCAAAAAACAATGAGAATTTTTACATGGACAAATCTGTAGTTTTTTTTCAAAAATTTATTTCTCAAAAACGGCACTAGAGTCCGATCTGTACTTTTCAGAATATTAATCTACACACTTAGGGCTTTCCAAAAAGCCCTTACTTATTAAATTTCTATGGCGCAAACATTGTTTAATTTAGCAATAAACAATGAGAATTTTTTCACTGACAAATCTGTAGTGTTTTTTTCAACAATCTATTTCTCAAAAACGGCACTAGAGTCCGATCTGTACTTTTCAGAATCTTAATTTACACACTTACGGCTTTTCAGAAAGCCCTTACTTTTTAAATTTCTATGGCGCAAACATTGTTTAATTTAGCAATAAACAATGAGAATTTTTACACTGACAAATCTGTAGTGTTTTTTTCAACAATCTATTTCTCAAAAACGGCACTAGAGTCCGATCTGTACTTTTCAGAATCTTAATCTACACACTTAGGGCTTTTCAAAAAGCTTTTACTTTTTGAATTTCTGTGGCGCAAACATTGTTTAATTTAGCAATAAACAATGAGAATTTTTACATGGACAAATCTGTAGAGTTTTTTTCAAAAATTTATTTCTCAAAAACGGCACTAGAGTCCGATCTGTACTTTTCAGAACCATAATCTACACACGTAGGGCTTTTCAAAAAGCCCTTATGAAATTTCTATGGCGCAAACATTGTTTAATTTAGCAAAAAACAATGAGAATTTTTACATGGACAAATCTGTAGTGTTTTTTTCAAAAATTTATTTCTCAAAAACGGCACTAGAGTCCGATCTGTACTTTTCAGAATCTTAATCTACACACTTAGGGCTTTTCAAAAAACCTTTACTTTTTGAATTTCTATGGCGCAAACATTGTTTAATTTAGCAATAAACAATGAGAAATTTTACATGGACAAATCTGTAGAGTTTTTTTCAAAAATTTATTTCTCAAAAACGGCATTAGAGTCCGATCTGTACTTTTCAGAATCTTAATCTACACACTTAGGGCTTTTCAAAAAGCCCTTACTTATGAAATTTCTATGGCGCAAACATTGTTTAATTTAGCAATAAACAATAAGAATTTTTACATGGACAAATCTGTAGTTTTTTTCAAAAATTTATTTCTCAAAAACGGCACTAGAGTCCGATCTGTACTTTTCAGAACCATAATCTACACACGTAGGGCTTTTCAAAAAGCCCTTATGAAATTTCTATGGCGCAAACATTGTTTAATTTAGCAATAAACATTAAGAATTTTTACATGGACAAATCTGTAGAGTTTTTTTCAAAAATTTATTTCTCAAAAACGGCACTAGAGTCCAATCTGTACTTTTCAGAACCATAATCTACACACGTAGGGCTTTTCAAAAAGCCCTTACTTATGAAATTTCTATGGCGCAAACATTGTTTAATTTAGCAATAAACAACAAGAATTTTTACATGGACAAATCTGTAGTTTTTTTCAAAAATTTATTTCTCAAAAAACGGCACTAGAGTCCGATCTGTACTTTTCAGAATCTTAATCTCCACACTTAGGGCTTTTTAAAAAGCCCTTACTTTTTGAATTTCTATGGCGCAAACATTGTTTAATTTAGCAAAAAACAATGAGAATTTTTACATGGACAAATCTGTAGTTTTTTTTCAAAAATTTATTTCTCAAAAACGGCACTAGAGTCCGATCTGTACTTTTCAGAACCATAATCTACACACGTAGGGCTTTTCAAAAAGCCCTTACTTATGAAATTTCTATGGCGCAAACATTGTTTAATTTAGCAATAAACAACAAGAATTTTTACATGGACAAATCTGTAGTTTTTTTTCAAAAATTTATTTCTCAAAAACGGCACTAGAGTCCGATCTGTACTTATCAGAATCTTAATCTACACACTTAGGGCTTTTCAAAAAGCCCTTACATTTTAAATTTCTATGGTGTAAAAATTTCATCAATTTGTTATGTGTATCATATAACGAAGATAATAATGTCCCTTTCATTTTGGTTGTTTGCCGGCAACGTGAACCGCTTATTCAGCTATTGAAAGAAATGATGCCCTTTTTGGTCTAGTAGGATGTCACGTTCTCGATAATATAAACAATAAGTTTGCTGTTCGCTCAAAGTTAGTTTAGAAGAAAGTGTAGACGAGCCAACATGTCTGATTTAAAAGAGTCTAACGACATTGATATACAGGCGGTAAATATATTTGTTTATTTCTAATTTGCTTATATACATTTAATATTTATTATAGTGTAGTGACCGTTTATATACGTGGCATAATTTTATTTGCGAAGGCTCTGTATACTAATTTATTTTACGACTCACGGTTACGTTCACTGACCCCTCGGACTGGTGGTGGCTGGGCGGCTTGGTGAGGCGGTCCAATTTACCCGATAAGTAAATTAACACATATGAAAGAGAGAATTACAATATATTAATACATTGATCACCTGATATGAGCGCGATAGACTTACGGCGGGGTGAGTACCCCTGGCGGTGCTCTAATCGTCCTTCTATGTGGATTGATGCAGTACCGACGCTGATCTGTGAACAGATGGTTGTCCCATCGGACCCCAGCGAACTTAATCGCTGGGCAATCCCCGTATACGAGCCACGCCGTGTCTCCGGTCTACGACCGCGAGCCCAGTGGACGTGCTTGTGGAGGGCTACTATCCGCCCTCCTGGATATCGCTGTTGCACACTTTTCAGCGATCACGGTACCTACCCTCTGGCATTCGTACTCGGTCAAGGTGACATGGGAGGCTAATCCCATTCACCAGGTATGTGTCAGACACAAGTCGGTCTCCACCAACTCTTCGGCGGGCGCTACCCGTCGGCTCTATCACATATGAGATCCCCTCTTGGGATCTCAGCCCGTCACCCTCTTGGTGACTACATCATCAACACAATACTCATTCTCAATCAATAATACGCAATAGCAATACACATAACCAACATTACATTACCATAGACCTTCGGTCACTCTCGACACAGTCTTTCACACCACTCTTAATACTGACTACCACCCTAATGGTCGTCTTCTACAAGACCCCTATTTCCTACCCAACCACCTCAGAGGGTGTCTCAGTCACGTGAGTCTGTATACAGAGCGTTTTACTAATACAGGGCGCCTATTAAAAAAACGCTCACTACAGTTCGACCATCCTGAGAATTCTTGGTCCCCAAGAACACGCTGTCGATTCAATCGTACCTGCAATAATTGGGGTACTCATGGGGAGTTAAAACAACACGAAACATGTATTCTAATTGAAAATGCTCTATTAAAGATTGGGAATTAAATAACACGAAACCTATATTCTAAATGAAAACACTATATTAAAGAAAGTCGAATGGCCATGTAAATCTATTTTTAATAATCGGAATCCGAATCGACCCTCGGCAAGGGCACTTCGTCTTCGCCGCTTTCACTTTCCGCGGGGTCGGAGAGTGCTCTATTAGGTCGGAACGGTCGCATCCTATCAGCACAACATTTCACACAACATCACCACAACATTTTTATACGGTGCCCTTTGGCTCCGTACTGAACCTGGCAGATCTGTTACCAAGTATCGTTCGCGACCGAAACACTTTTGCACTATCATTGGGCCACTCATTTTAGGTAGCAACTTTCGGCTCGAACCTTCACCCGCGACACTCTTCCGTATCAACACTACGTCACCTTCTTTATAATCACGGGGCGATTTTTTCTTTCGGTCGAATGCTTCTTTGTTTTTCCGCTGATCTTCCCGTTGCCTGGACACGATTTCCATCCTTAGTTGCACTAGGTCCTCCTGCACCTCTTTGACTGTCACTTCTGCCTGTAGCGCTGATCTGCTCGGATCGCGCGGTCGGTAACCCATCAAAATTTCACTAGGTGTTTTCTTCAACACTCGATGCACTACGTTATTTAGGCCGAACTGGATTTTCGGTAATTCCTGGTCCCACACAGATATATCGGGTAGCGTCGAGATGGCTGTGATGATCGGTCTGTTTAGTCGTTCTACTTGGCCGTTGGCCCTTGGTGTTGCGACAGCATTTGATACATGTATATTCAAATCTAAACAGAACTTTTTAAAGGACTTTCCTGTAAAAGCAGTTCCTCTGTCGGATATGATTCGCCGTGGTGCACCGAAAATATTGAAGAGCTGCTTCAAAGCTTTCAACACGTATTTTGACTCCGTTGTTTGTACTGGTGTGAGCCAACAATATTTAGTGAACGCGTCGATCACTACGAAGACGTGTTCATTTTTCTTCACAGTCGATTCCAGCGGGCCGAGATGATCGATGTGGATGGTGTCGAAAGGAATCGGCACTTTTTCAATCGGGTGTAAATATCCAGGTGATTTCCCTGTCACTGATTTGTGGTACAAACACTGGACACAACTGGCGATATACTTCTCGGCGTAGTTTTTCATCTTGGGAAACCAATAGTGCTCCGTCAATTTGTCGAGTGTTTTAAAGATCCCGCAGTGTCCAAACTCGTCGTGAGATTGTCGAACTACTTGTTGCCTCATCCCGTGCGGCACTACCCATTGAATTCCCTTCACCGTTATTCGATATACGCGCTCATGTAGCAGCGTATAGTCCTTGTAGATTTTCTTCTCGGTTTCGGAAACTGGTGGCCTTGACAATATTTCTTTGATTTGCTTAATTCGATCGTCGGTCATTTGGGCAGACAGAACCCAATCTGCCGGCTCGATTCTAAAGATGGTTTCCTCGCTGATGGGACTCACTTCATTGCTGTCCGGGTTTCGCGACAGCGTATCAACGTGACTCATTCGTTTTCCCGGTCTGTATTCAATCGTGAAGTTGAATTCCATTAACTGTAGCCACCATCTCGCAATCCTTGGCACCAGATCTTTCTTGTCCCGCGAAGCTCTGATTGCGGTGCAATCCGTCACCACTTTGAATTGAATGCCTAGTAGGTATACGCGGAATTTCTTCAGCGTTTCTACCACTGCCAACTTTTCGAGCTCATACGAATGGTATTTGCTCTCATTACCATTCGTCTGACGACTGTAGTAGGTGACAGGGTGCATTGCGTCTCCATGCTTCTGCATTAAGATGCCAGCTACCCCAAATTGGCTAGCATCACAATGCACTTCTGTGTCTAGCGCTGGATCGTATATTTTTAACAGCGGTCTCGTCGTCAACACTTCCTTCAATGTAGTAAACGCCCGTTGTTGTTCCTCGGTCCATTTCCACTGGGTGTTTTTATGCGTTAGCAACGTCAATGGCCTAGCGAATTTTGCAAAGCCCTTGACGAATTTTCGGAAATAGCTCGCGAGGCCGATGAATTGTCGTACTTGCTTAACATTTTCCAATGTTGGAAAATTAGAGACGGCATCGATCTTCAATTGTCCGGGGCGCACACCCTCATTAGAAATCTCGAACCCCAAGTAGTTGATGACGGTATTTAGGAACTCACACTTATGGTGATTCAGTGTCAGTCCCTCTCCACCGAGCAGCTGGAATACGCGCTCCAGTTTTTGGAAGTGGTCCTCGATCGTTGCCCTCGCGATGATGATGTCGTCCAGGTAGACCGTCGCAAGTCCTTTGTGTGGTTGTAGTAGCTTATTCATGGTTCGCTGAAATACACTCGGAGCGTTGCACAATCCAAACGGCATTCGATTGTACTCATATTGGCCATCCGGAGTGACAAACGAAGTGTAATGTTTGCTGCTTTCCGCCATTCGCACCTGATGATAACCTGACGTCAAATCCAAGCTGGTAAAGTACTTGCACCCTTGAAGTTGGTCTATCTGGTCCTCTATACGTGGAAGAGGATAACGCTCCTTCACTGTGATGTTAAGCTTTCTAAAGTCCACACACATACGCGATTCACCGTTCTTTTTCCGTACTAACACTATTGGTGATGCGAACGGCGATTGAGATGCTTTGATAATCCCATTCAGAAGGAGGTTGCTTACGATTTCCCGGGCAGTCTCTCGATCGTTAATTGATAACCGGTACGGCCTGTACGTCACGACTTTCGGCTCGCTGAGTTGAATTTTCATTTCCGTCATTTTTGAGGCCCCCAGCTCGGTCATATCGACCGCGAATACATGACCTGTATTTTTGAACAAGTTCAATGAGCCGGTTTCTGATTGCCGCGTCTTCAATCCCGATTTTTAATTCACTTACGGGTAGCGGTTCCAACACAACTTCCTCGGAGATTTTCAATACGGGAGACGTAGTTTCCTTGACGCACGGCTCAGCTCTGGCGAATACGTTTTTCCTGTTTAGCGTTAATTCATTGTCCGATAGATTAATCACTGGGAGTTCGGCGACATTGTCCTTTACACGAATGACGGTCGCGGGTATCAAGTATTCCGCCCCTGGTTCACTTCGTCGGCTGGTATCCACGAATAAGTCCCCATTTTCGAACACAGCACTCTTCAGTTTCACACACCCGATGTAGTTTGGCGGAATTACTTCGGCATCCTCAGCCCAAAGCTGAGGGACCACTGATCCTTGTTGACCATCACTCCAGGTAATTCGGTAAATGGCTGCCCGACTAGCAACGGAATTTGTTGGGCACCATTCGGAGCCACATGTGCATCAACTTTTCGTTCGACTTCGTCGATTTTCAAAAGAAATTCTGTCTTTCCTAGTGTGCTCACAGAGCCATTTCCATAGCCTCTATGGACGATTTGATGTTTGGTATTGACGGGTAATTTTAGTTCTTCAGCGACTGACTCGCGGATAGCGAGACAACCGCTGCCGAAATCTACATAGCACTTGACGTGCTTTTTATTTACCCATCCGTCCTTAAAGTATTTCATGATACCTTCGGTCACTCTTGACACAGTCTTTCACACCACTCTTAATACTGACTACCACCCTAATGGTCGTCTTCTACAAGACCCCTATTTCCTACCCAACCACCTCAGAGGGTGTCTCAGGTCGAACTGTAGTGACCGTTTTTTTAATAGGCGCCCTGTATTAGTAAAACGCTCTGTATACACACTCACGTGACTGAGACACCCTCTGAGGTGGTTGGGTAGGAGATAGGGGTCTTGTAGAAGACGACCATTAGGGTGGTAGTCAGTATTAAGAGTGGTGTGAAAGACTGTGTCGAGAGTGACCGAAGGTCTATGCTAATGTAATGTTGGTTATGTGTATTGCTATTGCGTATTATTGATTGAGTATGAGTATTGTGTTGATGATGTAGTCACCAAGAGGGTGACGGGCTGAGATCCCAAGAAGGGATCTCATATGTGATAGAGCCGACGGTTAGGGCCCGCCGAAGAGTTGGTGGAGACCGACTTGTGTCTGACACATACCTGGTGAATGGGATTAGCCACCCATGTCACCTTGACCGAGTACGAATGCCAGAGTGCAGGTACCGTGATCGCTGAAAAGTGTGCAACAACGATATCCAGGAGGGCGGATAGTAGCCCTCCACAAGCACGTCCACTGGGCTCGCGGTCGTAGACCGGAGACACGGCGTGGCCCGTATACGGGGCTTGCCCAGCGATTAAGTTCGCTGGGGTCCGATGGGACAACCATCTGTTCACAGATCAGCGTCGGTACTGCATCAATCCACATAGAAGGACGATTAGAGCACCGCCAGGGGTACTCACCCCGCCGTAAGTCTATCGCGCTCATATCAGGTGATCAATGTATTAATATATTGTAATTCTCTCTTTCGTATGTGTTAATTTACTTATCGGGTAAATTGGACCGCCTCATCATGCCGCCCAGCCACCACCAGTCCGAGGGGTCAGTCAACGTAACCGTGAGTCGTAAAATAAATTAGTATACAGAGCCTTCGCAAATAAAATTATGCCGCGTATATAAACGGTCACTACAAAAAATTTTGTCAGAGAATACAATTATAGATATTTAATAATGTTTCTTTTATATTTTTAGGAAGAGCTCAGAAATTTGTGCCGCATTGATGATCAGCCATCATCATCATCATCGACATCATCAATTGACCGCAAGAGAGAAAGAACCAATGTAAGTAATTCAAATATAATTTTTTAATTCTCAAAATAATCTAATAATCACCGTATTATATTCATGTGTATACACATACATATATTGTTTTACATTTATATACATATGTATTGCAATTGAAATAAATAAAATTTAATCAAGCGAAATTTTTAGGAAGAGATGGATCAATCAACTTCGGCAAAGAGGCCGAAACCTTCAATCGTAAGTATCTATGAAATAGTAAGAAGTAAAATATGCCATTCATAATATTTTTTTTTAGGAGTCAATATTAGAGGAGGCCGAAAAGACAGTCGCTTCTAAAGAATCAGAAAGATTGAGAAGAAAAAAATTTTTTATATAAAACAGAAATTATAAAACAGAAAATTATAAAACAGAAAATACCTAAATAATATTATAAATGTCTTTTTTGTAGATGGGCCAAGTTGAGGTGTCAATTGAGGATGTAAGTACGATATTGGATAATGTTATGTTAATGGGGTGGTCTCTTTTGTTTGATGGATAATTAGCTTTGTTTTAAGTTCAAACAAATGCAATTGTCTAATACCAATACAAAAAATCTTTCATTTAGTATTAATTTAAAAAATAGATGTATTGTTATATTGATAGTGATATTTATTTTGTAGCATAGAAAACTGCAAAAACAATTGGAGCATGAAATGTGTAGCGGCACCTCAACGCGAAAAAGGGAGGTGCTGTTGGTTGGAATTAAACGGGTAAGATAATGTTCTAAATATTTTTTACTTAAAAATTCATTAAAACTAAAAATATCATGTTTTAGTTTCAAAAAATTATTGACTCCCTCTATAGGGAAAAGAGGGAGTTATACAACCAACTCAAAAAAAAACAAACAAACAAGAGGTAGGTACCTATATCATTTCAAATACGAGTGATTTCGAATAATTTCTAATTCTTATTTGTTTATTTTTTGCAGAGTTTAAGACTGTTAAATTTTAATTATAATTAGAATAAGGATTTGTTTTGTTTTATGTTATGAATTATAATTTTAGTTGGTTTTTTGTTTATTTTTTTAAACTTAGTATTTAGATTTTTGTGATTATGAATGATTGTTTTTTATTTGTTGTTTTTTTGTTTAAATGAATAAATGTTTTTAAAACTATTAGAGAAAACAGACAAGATGCTCTCTCACCCTTGTATACTGTTCCACCACCTATTCCTGTTTCCTTACACTTAAACCATGTGTGAAGCATAAAAGGATTTTCTGAAAGTTATATAACGGTTGGTAAAATAACACATTTATTTCATAAAATACTTTAAATATATTTTACCCACGATTTCGAACACAAAATTCAATTATGTACATAGTTAAATGAAAGAATTAAATTTTAATTAAAGTAATTGCGGCGCATAGGGTAGGGTTTCGTTCACGAATGTTTGTGGTTTGTGCAACAATTAAAATATTGTTGAAACAATTATTTTTGATTGTTGCAGAACCGCAAACATTCGCGAACGAAAGTATAGTAAGAAATTGGTGCACCATGCGTCGCCACCGACAAACTTGAATCGTGAATTATTTGTAAACGTAAATTAAGGAAGGGAAACGGAAATATCATTTATATCTACTCCGTTTTGAAAGTGCCCGATTTTGATTTGTTAAAATTTAAATTTTAAGTTTGTATATTATATTGGTGTCTCCATCTATGTAATATATGATCGAAGTGGGTATGTTATAAGCATAGAAAAAGAGATATATAAGAGTAGTCGTTTCCTTGTTTATCTTTGGAAACAAGTTGAGCACAGCGCACCAGTGAGCCGGTGCTCGGAACTAAACTAGATAAAGGAGCTCAGTACCTCTTACCGTTCTCTGTAATACTACTGGGAGGTTGGGGAATGGCGGTATATTTAAATTCAAAATAATGTTTATTGGTTGATTTTTTTATAATAATCGACATGTTTCGAACTTTTTGGTTCTCGTCAGTACGATGTATTACAATAGTAAAACCATAGACATGCGACTCTTATAAAAAAAAATGTTAATCACAAATAAAGTAAAAAAAAAACAAAAACATATGAACAGTTTAATTCATTCACTCATTCTCACTCTTACTCTTATTATTTCGTCTCTCCTTATTTTTACTTTAGAATTGATTTTGTCCTTTGATAAATGAAATCTCTTATTTTTGAAATTTGGATCGGTAATATTGCGATAAAAAATATTATTGCAAAATGGAACTTGACAATATATAGGTTATAGGTTATACGTTTTTACTGTATTGAAAATAAGCAATAACTTTTTCGTTAAACAAATATATACTCTTCAATCACATCCAATCATAACAAAAATTAGATATTTTCGTTCTCGAATCACAAACATTCGTAAACGAAACCCTACTAGAATTTATCTAAAGAAATTTAAGTTAAAAGGCTTACTTCTAACGTATTAAATAAACATATATCATTTACAAATGACACTATTATTATTATTTGTTTTTATAAAACAGGCATAAACTGCATAAAAATGAAAATTTTTCAAAATCTGTATTTCTGTCTAACTTATAACGATCTGCGTGGATAGAACGAAAAATGCATATTAAATGAACCTATCTTTGACATCTGTTACATTGTACCCATTTACCAATTAATCCTTCGAAAAATAATTTATCAGTCTTGGCAAGTCTCTCAACTGTTTCGCGTGTACAATCAACTCAGATATTCTCCATATTGTTTGAATTTTTTATCAATAATTCGGCTAAATAAGTTCGGTATTTATCTGGAGATGTTATTACCTCTTCCTTTTGTATTAAATATTGTACAGTCATTAAACAAATTACCCCACAATTGTATGAATCTTTTTGCTGTACATAAGATTTCAAATAATCGCATTTCCATGCGTCTGTATTGTAGCCATTAATTTGTAACAACTTTTGAAAATTTGGCCTATGTTTTTTTCCATTTTCAACAGTTTTTCTATTAAAGGGATCTGAATAATAAAGACATTTTAATTCAAAATCAAGATAAATTAAACACCAGTGATTAGAATTTTCTAAAACAATATAGAACAGTTTTTTAAGATTAGGTTCGAGTTTGATGTTGCAACAATTTTTGCTATTCATAGACCCGTGTTCCAGATATGTAACATGTTCCATATCCTTTAAAAGTACCCCTAGAGAAAGATTTATTATTTGATCCGATAGCCAGCTGGTTTGTGTTACTAATGTGTTAAAATCTCGTGTATCTAATTGCGTATAAACAGATTTTGTTATACCCTGGTACATGCCAATAGTGATGATCCTTTTCGGATCATATTTATAATGTTCAATACATTTTACTACATTATTTTCGTATACTGGTAATTTAATACTTTTTGAAGCAATACCAGTGTACTGCCATTTCGGATTCACTGATTCATCTAAAATGCTGTCTTTTTTATGCGAATCATTATTACCAACTATATTATCAATTGATGTCCTTAATAATGAAGAATTATTATATATGGTTGAAAATCCAAATGTTTTGTGGATGAATTCTTTAATTGGGGTACTATGATGTATTTTTGCATAGTTTTCTGCTGGGTCACAAAGTTTCTTTAAGTCAATATTTTTTCCTCGTTTTGCCCAATGTTCTTCCTCATGTTTTAAAGAAGACATATCTTGTAATTCTATAGAAGATGTTTTCTTTTTATTCTGATAATCAATTATTTCTTTTTGAATATCTATTTTTTGCAAGCATTTTTTAATTGTAATTCCTTTTCGTGCTCTGTTTATGCCTTTTTTATCATCATTAATATTTATAATTTCCTTAGGTTTTCTTTTTTTAATCTGTTTTGATCTCGTTGTTTTTAAATCAAACATTTCGTTCTTAATCCTTTTATTAATTTGTTCGCTCATTGTTCTAATAAAATGAGGACACTTCTGTCTCATTTTCCCTTTAAATATGTCGTTCTTTACAATTCTAAAAAACGATTCTACTGTACCGTTATTGTCACTTATAAATCCTACATTTTTTATCATTGCTCCACTAAACAAGGGGTAAAATGTCAAAATTGAAGAAGTCACGTAATCCAGTAATTGTTCATTGAAATATAAATTTTTCAACGTATTCATTTCAAAGGAATGATTTTTTAATGATAATGATAAGTCATGAAACAATACGTAAAAGGGAGAGCAATCTTTAAAAGTGTTGTTACAAAAATTTTTCAGAGCATACCCTTCACGATATTCATATTTAATGTGAGGTACAATTACTTGACGAGGTTGTCGCCGATCAAAAGTTAATAAATATTGTAGAGACTATAAATTGTGGACATTCGTGTGACAACCCAAGCACGACATAAATATGTTTATAAATCTCATACATATCTTTTAGATTCGTATTCATTCTTATGATATTTACAATGGCTTTGAATAATACTTTTTCATATAATTTTGTTGTAAATTTACCACATTTATTTAGACAAAATTTTACACAATGTGAGGCACAAACATGTACATACACAATAGGAATTGTTTTTTTCCCATTGAATTTATAATAGCAATACGAAAGATATTGCTTTAAATCCATTTTATTAAAACTTTGTAATATACTCTGTATGAGAGCCTTACTAAAATCAGTTTCAATTTTTCCAAAAATTGGATAAAGCTCTTTTTTATGAGAAAATGTCAACTTATCAGTGTTAAAAATTTTTGAGCAAATTGTAATGAATGTTTGCAAAAGATAATTTAAATTAGGAATATTGTGTGACGTCGAAATAAATTCAAGAACAGGTATTGGAGCTTTTCTTTTATTTCTTGAATTGAATTTTGAACTTTTTATTACTAGAGCATAATAAAATATTCTTTTATTTTCCCAACTAGGTTGACGAATAATGCTTCCTGTTGCATCTAAATACAGTGACAATGGCTTTTTATTCTTTTTAATGCGTTCTTGAAGCAACCGTATTTGTTTTTCAGATGTTAGAATTACATGAAAAGGAGTGTAACTAATTTGTTGTATGTAACCAGAACATTTTTTACCAATGAAGTCCTTTTGCAAATGACTTTGTAAAATACATATATTACTAAATTCGTTATTATGAAAGTCAAATCTCTTATTATATTCACTTTTGATTTTTCGTAAGAGAACACTCTCAGGGGCGTTGTTTAAATTCCCATGTTGAAGTGCGCTTTCATTAACTTTATTTAGAAGATTCAATTTCATAATTGATGGAGCAACATGTTCCATTGCCTCACCTAATTGTAATCTTTCAGGTTTTCGAATGAAACGTCTAAATGCCATCTCTTTTTCATGATTTTCAGATCCAATCTGTTTAATTGAAATATGAACGTCGTTAGTAGAGTTTAAATTACTATTTGAAGAAAAAATATAAGTTGCACAGTTTGGATGCTTACATTTTGCTACACAGTAAAACGTACGATTTTTTTTCTTATAAATCTTATGATAGTTGAATTT
Organism: Silvanus unidentatus; assembly: GCA_963930825.1. Lineage (NCBI taxonomy): Eukaryota > Metazoa > Arthropoda > Insecta > Coleoptera > Silvanidae > Silvanus > Silvanus unidentatus. Next base: position 8,884,864 of record OZ005757.1, on the reverse strand, counting down.
TAATATGCAATATTTAAATAACAATTGAAATTTCTTATTCATTGCAGTTGTCCAATAATTGTTCATTTTTCCAAGTTTTATATTGAAAAATGAGGTTTGCCATTCATCGTTGGAAATTACGAAATTCATTATGATGGAGTTTGATTTTAGATCATTTTCATTATATTTCGATAATTCATTATTTAACAATTTATTATCTTCTGTTGGCTGTACATCGCGTACAGATACATTTGGGCAGTTTTCATAATTTTCTTTATTTTCGTCATATACTTCTTTGTTAAATAGGTTATCATAATTATAGTTGAAGTTCTGAATTGCATATGACATGTTTTCATCATTTTCAATATTTTGCAGCCGATCTTCTGAAAAGTTTGCAGAGGGCAAATCCGCTATTGGTGTTAGAGAACGACTACTGTGTTTTTCGGTAAACTGTTTTATAATATCTTGTTTATATTTCTGCATTACCCTTTTGGTAAAAGGAATTAATTTGATAATTTTTAAGTCAATTTCTTTTTTATGCTCTCTTCGACTTGCTGGTAAAATACCGAGCTCGAAGGCATTATCGAGAAATTGCTTAAAGCCTACATTATGTTTATGGAGACTAATTGTTTCAAAAGAATGAAATAACTTCACTAAAGAGGTCATTAATTTATTTTTATTTTTTTCTAATGAAAAAGGCATACTTAACAGTTTTATTTTATTTAAAATTCCTTTACTAAAGTTATTAAAAGTAATACAAGGCAAATATAAAAATATGTTTTATTTTAAAACACTTTATTACGATAGCCAAGAATATTGGTAATCGGACTGTATTATCTCCTTATTTCTAAGGAGGGCTTTATACGGTATTCAAAAATGAAAACCGGACACCTGTATATTAGGCGAATTTCAGCTAGTGCTAAACCTATGGATATGGCTCTGAAAAATTAAGACACATTTTTATTAGATACCAGTATAAAATTGTTTATAAATTAAACGTATCATTGTTGAACATAATTATTGATTAGAATCTTATTTTATATATTTCTCGGTGTCATAAAAAAACCTATTAAAGTACCCAAAGCGATGCGGCCTTTATCAGTACCCCAATAAAAATTTTATGGAAATTATTAGTACGTATGTACCTATTATTAGGTATGTACCTATGTTCTAGTAAAACTAAATAATACATTTATTAAATCTTGTTTCATAAAAGTATGAAATAAATAGGATGGAAAAGGGGATTTTAATTTAATCTTGTTATTTGTACATATGTTCAACAACAATTACATATTTTTTTGTATAAAATGCAATGGAACCTCTTACCTTATGAATATATATATATATATATATATATATATATATAACACTATAGTATATAAAATACTATATACACTATATTTTTAACAATTATACCCAATTTATAACCTATAGAAAAAACACACATTCGACTCCACGATGAAACAAGAAATGAGGATACAATGAACAATGAAGCATTCAGTCAAATTTGCCTAAATGCAATAATTCAAACCTAGACAAAATTCATTAAAACGGGGAATCACAGGCTGGTAACGCTGGTTATAATCTCGGGAAAATGATACTATAAATAAACCCAAATAAAAAAATTCATTCAAATAGAAAACCAAATTCCCAATAAAACTGTAGTATGTATTCGAATTATGTCTTTCTAAAAAGAATAAAAAATTTAAAAATTAAACAATGTTTGCGCCATAGAAATTTAAAAAGTAAGGGCTTTTTGAAAAGCCCTAAGTGTGTAGATTAAGATTCTGAAAAGTACAGATCGGACTCTAGTGCCGTTTTTGAGAAATAAATTTTTGAAAAAAACTCTACAGATTTGTCCACGTAAAAATTCTCATTGTTTATTGCTAAATTAAACAATGTTTGCGCCATAGAAATTCAAAAAGTAAAGGCTTTTTGAAAAGCCCTAAGTGTGTAGATTAAGATTCTGAAAAGTACAGATCGGACTCTAGTGCCGTTTTTGAGAAATAAATTTATGAAAAAAACTCTACAGATTTGTCCATGTAAAAATTCTTATTGTTTATTGCTAAATTAAACAATGTTTGCGCCATAGAAATTTCATAAGTAAGGGCTTTTTGAAAAGCCCTACGTGTGTAGATTATGGTTCTGAAAAGTACAGATTGGACTCTAGTGCCGTTTTTGAGAAATAAATTTTTGAAAAAAACTCTACAGATTTGTCCGTGTAAAAATTCTTAATGTTTATTGCTAAATTAAACAATGTTTGCGCCATAGAAATTTCATAAGTAAGGGCTTTTTGAAAAGCCTTAAGTGTGTAGATTATGGTTCTGAAAAGTACAGATCGGACTCTAGTGCCGTTTTTGAGAAATAAATTTTTGAAAAAAACTCTACAGATTTGTCCATCTAAAAATTCTCATTGTTCATTGCTAAATTAAACAATGTTTGCGCCATAGAAATTTAATAAGTCAGGGCTTTTTAGAAAGCTCTAAGTGTGTAGATTAAGATTCTAAAAAGTACAGATCGGACTCTAGTGCCGTTTTTGAGAAATAAATTGTTGAAAAAAACACTACAGATTTGTCAGTGTAAAAATTCTCATTGTTTTTTGCTAAATTAAACAATGTTTGCGCCATAGAAGAAGTAAAAAAGTAAGGGCTTTTTAGAAAGCCCTAAGTGTGTAGATTAAGATTCTGAAAAGTACAGATCGGACTCTAGTTTCGTTTTTGAGAAATAAATTTTTGAAAAAAACACTACAGATTTGTCCATGTAAAAATTCTCATTGTTTATTGCTAAATTAAACAATGTTTGCGCCATAGAAATTTAAAAAGTAAGGGCATTTTGAAAAGCCCTACGTGTGTAGATTAATATTCTGAAAAGTACAGATCGGACTCTAGTTTCGTTTTTGAGAAATAAATTTTTGAAAAAAACACTACAGATTTGTCCATGTAAAAATTCTCATTGTTTATTGCTAAATTAAACAATGTTTGCGCCATAGAAATTTAAAAAATAAGGGCTTTTTGGAAAGCCCTAAGTGTGTAGATTAAGATTCTGAAAAGTACATATCGGACTCTAGTGCCGTTTTTGAGAAATAAATTGTTGAAAAAAACACTACAGATTTGTCAGTGTAAAAATTCTCAATGTTTATTACTAAATTAAACGATGTTTGCGCCATAGAAATTTCATAAGTAAGGGCTTTTTGAAAAGGTCTAAGTGTGTAGAATTACATGCCGAAGGGTGCAGGTTGGACTCTATCACCAATTTTTAGAAAAATGTGATTGTTTAAAAAATAACATATTCTGGCAAATTTCTATGTGAGAATGAGCACGGGCCGTTAGTTTGTTCCTCTATTATAATTTTCTCTATCTAATTTTCAAGTTCAGTGCAAAAAAGAGTAGTGCAACGAACATAGTGGGCGTGGCCAAGAGGGCGTGGCCTAGAATGCGGTGTTGCCGCTTGTTAAATCGGCTGCTAAGTTTCGGCTGCCAGTTTCACTCCGGTGAGGATCAGGAGGCTAAAAAAAGCTTCGCTACACTCATCTTACATTCATTGTCACAATTAAATTAAAATTTATGGAAAAGCACTAAAAAGTACCGAGATTCAAGAAAAGCAAGGAAATTGCAAAGCAGGAAAAGCAACGTGGTTACTTGACTCAACAGTCGAAATATAGATGCGCGCGTCCATCAATCGATTTCACGTTCCTACATGGACAGGTTACTTGTATGAAATAAACGTGACAAAAAACAAACATTGCGAAAACGGAACAGGTTTCATACACTCTTAGTGTAATTAATTTCCTCTAATTACACTATGTACAGTAATTACCACCCTCCCTACTCGTACTAATAGTACCCTCACTTTAAGGATTTTTTGAGTTTTCGTGAAATTTTTTCTCTTCGGGCGTACTAAACATGCTCCTAATTTGCCTCAGATATAACATTTTGCACAAGACTCTTAAGACAGATTTTTTCTCGTAATTTGTTTTAAAAAGCCAAAATCCGTGTTGGATTTAATTGGCTAACATTTTCTTTAATTGTAAATCTTATAATTTGTCGGTTTCTTGACTGTTTCATTTTGTATTAAATTTGAATTATGAATGGTATTTCGTTCATCGTATTTGTTTGCATTTTGTCCTCTTATTGGTTCTATATTTTAAGTAATTATTTGTCCTTTTTTTTTGTTTGTTAAGTAAAATATAAGAACGTGAAATAGTAATTTTTATTTAAGAAATAAATACATAAAAGTGCGAATTCCTCTTTTATTTGACCCTTGGTCTATTTTCTTCTACAGAGAAAACTCGCTATTATGGTTGGTGTTTCTAGACTTAAAACAACTGGCGCTTGAAATCCTCCCCTGTAGAGGAACACACGCCACAATAACGACTATAGTGTTACAAAGTCATTCTATTTTAAACGAAGAAGGTTCAAAATCAGTTGCGAAACAGTAAAGAATAAGACATAAAATTTAAATGTTCCAGAAAATTCAAAATAAGGAAAAATAGTTTTTCCTTAAAGTAAAGACATTTATAGTGTTATTTATAATAAATATTTATTTTGTTTGAAGAAAAATGGTTACACTCGTGAAAATATTTCCTAATATTGACAGTAACAAAGCATTATTGACCTTAAAAAACCCTGTAGAAAACTGAATATCCGTAGAGCTTACGTGTTCACTAAAATTTGATAAAACATGTTTAATAGTCCATATTTCTTTAACGTTACTAAATGCTGACAATTTCAATGATAAATCATAACCCTTTAGCACTACTTCATTGCATTCTTTAATTGTATTTGTTGAACAGAAAGATACCAATGCAGCGAAGATCTAAAAGTAAATCACAAATTAATGGACATAATTTCCTACAGGATGTAACAACTGAATATAATCACATTGAAAAGGTATAAATTCTTCAATATGCCGAGCTCAGATTGTTTTATTATAATATTTTTGCAATAACTGAACAAGATAAGTTAATCTCGTTCTTATGACAACAATTATTAAAGCTTCAAAATTTGAAGTTGCTAATTCGAAAATGTGAATAAGAAATTTTCAACCAAAAATCCCTATCGAACATAATAATAAAGAAGAAGAAAACTCACTAAAGGTCGCTCTGTAGAAAAACAGCAGAGTTTTGGATTAATAGTTTTTAAACTGATGCTCTTTTAAGAAGAAAAATTAAATAAAACAAAATTTTTCCAATCCCTTTTTAATTAGACCCCTTCTAATTAGACATGAAATATTGCAAATGACCAAAAGTTTGCAAGTGTTAGGATCTCATAGGTTTTTGCTAATTTTTGGTCAAATGTTTTTTTTTTTGTTGATTAGATTCATTTTAACAAGGTTCCATTGAATTTTGTAGGAATGTCAGTTAAATAGGGTTAATATAATAAGATAATAAATACTACAACAAGGAAGTACAACCCTATTTAACTTACATTCCTACAAAATTCAAATGTTTTTGTTTTGAAATTACTCGCATTTTTTGATCCGCTGGGCATCGATGAAAATTTGTGTTTAAACGGCAATTTTAAAAACATTTCTGACAGAAATATTCATTTAAGTTTTTTTACTCGCTACCTTTAGAATAAGTAAAATTTGTCTCATTTCATTTGCTACATTATAAATAATAAAATATCATACATATAAAAAAACCTCTTACCAAGAATATTATAACGTTTAATACCGACGTTTCTAAGATTGACTCCTTTCCATTTATTTGATAAATTCCCAAAATAATTTTAAAAATCTTGTCCACACTTGCTATACAAACTAAATTTATCGTAAATATTAAAGAAACCATGCTTATACTGCACATCTGGCTTAATGCTTTTATGAGGCCACAGGTATGTTCATGAATTGTAATTAAAAATTGCAATTGTTCAATCACCATAGATCTTCTGTTTTCGTCAATATATTTCAAAGTGTCCATTTCCGAATTAATCCTTTGAAATATTTCATAAACTCTCAACGAAAAAAAATGCCAAAAAAATATTGAATTCGATATTGATATTAAATTGAATACTTGTAACAAATGCTCATGACCATATTGATTAGTTTCATAATATCTTATTATTATAATTACTGCGTATGAAAATATTAGGAATTGTAGGAATATAAATATAGAAGTCATATATCTAATATGTCCGGTTAAAAACATTTGCTTTTTATACAATTCGTTTTCCAGTTTCTGATACAATTTGATAAACTTGAGAAAATTATTTTTTTGTAAAAACGTAAAATTAACCATTATTATTACAGGTAAAAGTGTTAATAGAAAACTTGCCACCAAATTTAAAAATGTTCCTGCTGGAAAGAGTTGTAGATGCAATTTTATGTTGGGTATATCAGCTTCAATAATTTTCATAAAATAAACCATTTTTAAGATTCCAACCAATGTATTGTATAAGATATTAATTTCGATTACATATTTGTGTGAATAAAAATATGGACAAGATACACCCATCACAAGCGAATAAATGCACATTAAGTGAAATAGGGGTGAATTTGTAAGTTTGTTCATGTGTGGTGATCGTAGGAATGTTATTGACTAACTTCTCAAATTGATAGTATTAAAAGTGCTCATTTAATATAATAAGAGGGAAGCAATTATTACAATATCGATATTGGATTAGAGCGATGTAATGAAATGAACCCGAGTAATAATAAAATTAAAATTACTTTAGTTGCAATGACTCGAACTATTACATGACCAGGTTTTAAGATGGAGTAAGACCAACTGAAATAGAAAAAATGAGTGATTAGTCAACGAGACTAAGTAAGCATTATTTATATTTAGTAAAGCTGATTGTATGAAATAAATAATAATTTTAACAGTTAAAATAAAAACATTTGTTTACAAGTAAAAAATAATGATGACGAAACCCACCGTGAGGCGTCTCATCTATCATTATCGCTGTAATTAGTTCAAATTATTCACAACCAACGTCTTGGAGGGTATCAGGCGTCCCTGATAATAAAATATAATAGTTATGACAGTTCCTAAAACATATAGCTCTCTAGTCCTCATACCCATTTAGTACGACGGTATATGGATTTAAAAAAATAAGTAGCGCGATATAGACACATTTTCTACCTTTGGATGTCTTATTCAATTAGTAATATCTCAGTTACTACCATAGGCATATAGCGACCTATAGTCATTTAAGATAACCCTAGTACTAGCTGTGTAATAACTGTAAAACACAAATATTGTGCCATAATATCAAAACTTAATTCAAAATAATGTAATCAGCACAATTAATAAAATAAGAATAAAATGTGTACAATCGTACGCCCAAATTTTCAACATAAAAGAAATAGTAGAGAGAAAACAATAATACTCACATAAATAATTCAATTATGACAAATTACACAAAGTTTCAACACTAGCAAGTAACTTGAACTGTATTCAAACTGAAACTAAACTGCTTCCTTCAGTCGCTAAATCGAAACCTAAGAAAGTGCATTTCTGCAGATACTTTATTCCATATCTTATAAGCGACAAATATAGCGAACGCTTGCTACAACTAATTAATTGTGTGACGCGTCTCCGTCGGTTTTCTCGAGCGCCACCTAATTTTATAGGAAATTAGGAAACTTTTCCGCCTCGGGTGTTCAGCGGAGGAAAATAATAAAACCAGTAGTTCTAGTTTATTTGATTTTATTTTAAAGAACAATTATACCAGGTACAATTACCTACAATTTTAATACTTCAAGTACCAAGTCTAAAAATCACCTAGATTCGGTTATATTAGGAAAAATGGAAATATTACTATTAATTATTTAAACACAAACCAAGAACAGAAAGCCAAGCGATTAATTACGGTAGATAATAAATAATACTACAATTATATGTACAGTCAAAAAGTACTAGCAAAACGGTCAAGCAAGTTAAAATTAAAATTCGGCGGGTTAAACAATTACTACAATGAACGTGCAAAGCGGAGTGAATGATAGAATAAATACGGTGCGATTTTAGCGAGAGAAGTGCAAACACCAATGTACAGAAAATAACCCAGCGAAGCAAAAAGCGACAAACTAAACGGCAAGTTACAGAGAGAGAGTAAATTCCTTAACTCTAACAGTACGGGATAATTACAAAATTTGACTGAAATCGGTACCTCAGTCACTCGCAGCATTTACACACAGAACGGGGGCGGGAATCCAATCTATTGGCGGTAAATAGGGGGTCACACCAATAATTCCACAAGGTGACGGCACAGAGAACAATCAGGGAAGCAATTGTCAGCGGTAAATAGGGGGTCACACTGACAATTGCACATAAAAACGGCACAGATTACAGATAGAACGCGTTCACCAGCGGTAAATAGGGGGTCGCACTGATGAACGTTCACAGACAGCACACTTTAGACGGAGATGCAACAGCCGGCGGTAAATAGGGGGTCTCACCGACAGTTACACCACAAGGAACGGATCGTACTCTACTTTTAAACAGACAAATCGTTTACTCTCCTTAAAACCGCGTCTCTCTCTCTCATACAACTACCACCCAGAATCAAGTCACTTACCGGTATTGATAACAAAATCACTGAAACTTACAACACTTAATTAACACTTCGGTGAATAACAACGGTAGATCACAGCTGATCGCTCTTACGACTCACAGTACGCTTCCTGTACGGATGAGTATAAAACTGTCGATTTCGATAAGTCAACGGCCTTTTATCGGTCACAAGTGATTCTCCTACTTCCGAAACTTCCTTCCCACGCAAAGTCGGCACCTGGTCCTTTGATCTTTTTCGCGTTACTGCACTTATCATTATACCCGTTCTTGGAAACCGCGAAACTAGATTTGAAATTTTAAAATACTAGACTTAAGACGGAAAATCTAGTGTCTTCGTCACAATTGTCAAATTTCAAAATTGATAAAACAACCCATATAGGAAATACTCCTATAACTATATCGGATGAGAGTATTACCAGAGAATATCATATACAGAAGTACGACTCCCCCCTTTTCTATTGTTCTTTTTTCTGTAAGTTTTCTTCTGCTCAACACCCCAAGCGCATGTAAAGGAAGCGATATACGAGTTTTAAAAACTTAAAGCCTAGTATCCACATTACCACATTTCACTTATCAGAATTTTAAAAACGAAAAATAAAAGTTCAAATACAATAACTACAATATCAACAACAAAAAACAAAATATATGCTAAATAAAAATTTAATAGTCAAGTAGAGTATATACTATATTTACAATATCTGCAACAAAAAATAAAATTGATGTTAATAATTAATTATAATAAATTAATAAGGTACCTAAAATGAAAGAAAACAATATTAATTGAAAAATACAATTTACAATTAAATAGAAGAATAACTACCAGCCAGATGGAAAACATTCGTTCAAAATAGAGTTGTGGAGATCACAAGCAGCATAGCTCCTGAAAATTGGTACCACATCAGCAGCACCGACAATCCAGCCGATGCTATATCCAGAGGTGAGGATCCCCCTGCCATAGTCGCAGACACATTATGGTGGAATGGTCCACACTGGTTAAAAAACAAGAAAACATGGCCAGCACCAAAGGAGCCAACAGACACCACCATCGAAACTCGTAAAATCTGCGTGAACGTTGCTACAACACAGGTAACAGCGATCGAAGAATACTGCAGTCGATTTTCAAAACTGTCAAAACTCCTTCGCGTATCATGCTATGTCAACAGATTTATAACAAACTGTAGATCCAAACAGAAAATAAATGGACCGTTAAAACCAGAAGAAATTGAATCAGCCTTGTAGAAAATAACCAGGGCAGTACAAGAAACTGCATACAAAGAGGAAAGAAAGGCAATGACAACAAACAAGCAAATTAACAATCAAAGCAAGTTGAGTACATTGAGTCCATTCATTGACCACGACAACATAATCCGGGTTGGTGGTAGACTTCAAAACGCCTTAATACCATACAACACTAAGCACCCTGTGGTACTACCACAAAAATCGCATCTCACTAAGCTAATTATTGAAGACGTTCACCAACAAACGCTGCATGGAGGTAATCAAGCCACGTTCGCCGGAAGTTTTGGATAATCAACGCAAAAAAAACCATACGGACCCAATTACATAATTGCGTTAGATATGCAAGATACAAAGCCGCTCCAATACATCAACAAATGGGCAACTTACCACCAGCACGGATCAACCGTCTCACCCATTCACTCATACGGGGGTAGATTAATTATGCAGGACCAATAGCAATCAGGACAACCAAGGGTCGCGGAAACAAGTACTACAAAGGGTATATCGCAGTCTTTGTATGTATGGCAATGAAAGCCATACATCTAGAGGTAGTCAGTGACCTATCAACTGAAACATTTGTGGCAGCATTTCGAAGATTTACAAGTCGAAGAGGCCCTTGCTCCGACATGTACAGCGACAATGGCACGAATTTTCAAGGGACAGCAAACAGTTTTGAGCAAGAGCTGCAAGAGTCATTTCAACAAGCTGACATTCAAAACACTATGGGCAACATAGGCATCAGGTGGCATTTTAATCCACCGGCAGCACCACATTTTGGTGGTATATGGGAAGCAGGAGTTAAGTCAATGAAGCACCATTTGAAGCGAGTCATCGGCGACAGTACATTAACGTTTGAAGAAATGTCAACACTAATGTGCCAGATTGAAGCCAGCTTAAACTCTCGCCCTTTATGTCCGATAACAAACGATGTTGAGGATATTCAAGTTCTAACACCCGGACACTTTCTTATTGGAAAAGGATTAATAGCACCACCTGATCCAATCACAACGCCAGTTACAATGAGCCTAAACAACAGATGGCGATTAATAAACAAAATAAAAAAGGACTTCTGGAAAAACTGGAGTTCAGAGTACTTGAGCAGACCACAAAATTGCTACAAATGGAAAAACAAGGAGAACAATGTCAAGGTCGGGGATATAGTTCTAATCAAAGAAGAATATTATCCAAGCAAATGGCCATTGGCAAGAATTGTCCAAGTGCACCCTGCAGCAGATAATACTGTCAGGGTAGCCACCATGGAGAAAGCCGGAGGAACGAAGATTAAAAAATCAATAAACAACATTGTTCCACTACCAATTCAAGAAGAGAAAATGACGACGGCAAGCGCAACAGTATCAATCAGAAAAATAGGCTGGTATCTCCTACTATGTCTATTGATGATAACAACCACGACAGAAGCAGCGAAATATAACATAAAACATTTATCGTCCGGACTCTATCTTGAAGAACTGGGAAATGCAAGAATAGACCGGGGTACATTCAGGATAGAAGTCAAATACAACCAAAGGCAAATTCAAGACAACATGAAAGAGGCGATCAACCTAACAAATAACATGACACAATTATGTGCCAAAGTAAAAGTACTGGTGGATGGAACGCTCTGCACCAATCTGTTGGAAGGCATCAACCATCTAAAAACCCAAGTTCTATGGACAATCGGCAGCCTAAAGTATACATTACCCCGCCCTAAGAGAGGACTTCTTGGAAAATTCTTAACATCCGTATTTGGAGTGAATGATGAAGCATACAACGACATCGACAAACTAGACAAAAATCAGAAGGAACTAATACAAGCATCAAATCATCAAACGAAAATCATGATATCAGCTCTTTCGACATTCAATGACACAGAAAAAAGAATAAACGACCGACTTCGTCACTTCCAAAACAAAATTAATGAAGGATTGGAAGAAATAAATAAAATGTCTGGATGGTGGAGCAGAATCGACGAACAGGTCATCAGTCTGCACGTCCTGGCATCTTTCGAGGTCGCCAAGAATTTCATGAATGAAATATTAGAATATCATCGCAACATCATAAGCATTCGAACATCCAAGGAAAATCTCTATCGGCTGGTAACTCCGGCTCACATACAAAGTATAATCGATCAAGCAAAACAGAAGCTACCATCAAACATTGAGATATTAAATTTCCCGATAAGTCGCATCAGTTTAAAAACCGATCCAGAATTCATTCACATCTATGGCTACTTTCTCATAACTGAACGAAAAGAATTTACACTGGTCAAAGCAGTCCCAGTTCCAGCACTTATAAAAGACGACCTTTACGCAGTATTGGATACATCTAACGACATAATAGCAGTCAATTACAACGAACAAGAATTCTTCCAGATCCCAGCAGACAACTGGCAGACAGCAACACAGATCGACAACAACAATTACATATGCTTCCCAACATCAGTACTGAATATGGAAACAACACCAAATTGTATCATCGAAGAGATGTTCAATAAAACAGGCACAGCATGCACCCACAAAACGATGAAAATCGCAACAACCATATGAAAAAGAGTACACATGGAAAACAGTTGGATGTTTATTGCACACTCTCCCACAGACATTGTCATCACATGCAATAGTAATAGAGAAGAAGCAAGATTGAATGGCACAGGATTGATACAAATCGATCAAACATGTATCATCAAAACAAAGTACAACATTCTAACTCCTAAACGGCATGACTCAATCCAAGCTGTTGAAAGCTTTCTCAAGGAGTGGAAGCCCTCCATCAACAGCACCCTCCCGAAACACAAGGTTACAAAGGTCCAAATAAGCGAACCAGCCCTTGGATCATCTGAACACCTCTTCAGCCTAGTGAAGGAAGAAGAAAATATCGACAACGGGCTAACGGACACCATGTGGGAAGAAATTCAACTCCATACGACATACTGGACACTTGGAACAAACAGTATTCTGAACCTAGTCCTCGGATCAATAGGAGTTATACACTATCTCCGAAGACGACAATCCCGTTCTAATTCAACCAAGTCCCGACAACCTACCAGCACTTCAGAAATGATAGAGCTCACCCCGCTCCACACAATTCCTGGGAGTCGGCAGAATGTTTAATCTGCAGATAATGCTCTGCAAATCAAACCATCATCTTAAATTTATTTATATGGTTTATAATTAGTATAGTTCATTTACCGTGCTCAATATAAAAGCACATTCAGCATATTGTATTATTGTACAATGGGTCGACGTAATAACGTAACTTTAACCTTGCAGAAATGCACTTTTATATAGGTCATTTAATTTAGCATTAGTCTTATGTATATTAATTTTGTATATAAAGAAACGGATATTTTTAATAAACCATTACTAGCTTTAATTTGTTAGTAGTCATTTCGGGTTGCTATTACCACGCCTATTCCATCAGATAGTGAGGCTGCTATCTGGTAGCAACCCCATCAATAAATCTAATACCATAGATTTATACAAGTGAAAATATATTTTCAAATCGTTTCTCCAATTTAAAAATATATTCAGAGAAGTCCTGTGGTGGAACACACAAATTATTAAAATGCCATATTTATCACTATCGTAGGCCTTAAATTGCAATAACAACCGTGATTGTTTTAAATCCTGTTCGCCTTTTGCGTATTTCTCACAAATTGGACATTGATGAACTTTTAGACATTTTCGTAAGAAATATCCACAAATGTATTCATGAACATTTTGTTCTGGAAGTTCTAATGAAGTATAATTACACTCATCCTCTAATATTGTATGTTTTTCTTGAATCGGCTCTACGAGAGGCTTAAATTTTTTAATATCTGAATCTTTTAAATTAAAAGAATTGTATCGTCATCTTGAAGACAATTTCTACCGTTACTGTCCAAGTTAAAGTCTAAGCAATTGAGGGAAAATGGATACATGTGGCGTTTTTTGAATTACCTCCTTGCTGACGAATTTTACCATTGAAATTCTCCAAAGAATCCTGGTTGAGTCTTCTAGTGCACAACTTAGGATACTGCAATTCATTGAAGAGACCTAAAACAGATTCAATTGTTAATAACCACCCATGAATAAATGTAACTTTTTTTGTGAAATCCTTATTATTTTTATCAACGATTTTCAACGATGAGAAGAACTCCTTAGCTTTTTGTATACCAGCCATTTGCTCACTGGATTTAGTAAAGGGTCTATTTAAAAATTTACGGGCACCTGCAAAACGAGAATTTAAAATATCAAACAATTTGTCCATCATGTCAATGAAATTAATAGTATGCAATGCACTTGAAGATATATCATTCGATGACATAAGACATTCTAAACCATTTACCACACTATTACTGAAAAGTTGCGCTGCTAGATTAACTTTCATCTTATCAAAATTTTTAGGATTTAAATGAAGATCGGTCAATTTTGGGACCAATCGTCGTGAATGACTTTGATCATATGCATAGAATGAGTCAACGTACTCTCTGCGAATCTCTTCATTATTGTAATGAAATGTATATTGAAGAAAGTTGTTCCTGGTAGATTTTAACAAGTGTGGGACATCAAACATGTAAAAGACTTTACTATTAGATACAATGAAATATGGTTTTTCAGTAATGACTCCTAAAAGATTCTGCAATCTATTAAAGTTGGAACCCTGATCACTCACAAAACCTCTCACTCTAAAGCCACTTGCATTCATACTTTTAATTACAGTTTGAACCATTACCTTCAAATCCATTACAGGACAACTGTCAGTGACGAAAAAATAAGCCAGGGGTTGCTTCGAGTTCGAAGTAATTCCGCGTGCCATAAAAATCATTGCACTATTTGCAGCAATATCTGTGTTACCGTGAATAGTGTGATGAAATCCAACAATGCAATCAGTGGTACGATTATAAAATAGAAACCTCTTGATAGACATCTCATCCGTGCATATGATACAATCTTTTTCATCTTCACACAAGCTTTCAGCTCTGCATTTCAATACTTGAAATACAAATCTGTTGCTGAACCCTACTTCAATCTTCCATTTTCTAGTCATTTCCAATAAAGTACTTTTTTATGGTAAATTAATGTGCAGACTTAATGACTTATATGCAAGAGGACTTAAAAAATATAATCCCAATGCAAATTGCTTATATTCCGTGGAATACCTTCTCCCATTGGCGCTAATCCCTAATAATCCATGTTGAGCCATAATCATCTTAACAAAATTTGGACTAAAGTTAAATACAAACTTAATATCAGACACAGTAAATAAATAAAATTATGAAGACGAGACCCACCACAATAATATGTAAATGAATAAATAAGGTAAGTGGCGCGATACTAACAAACTTCCACCTTGGACACCCTATCCTTTCTGCATATGCCTCCATTGAATACCGTAGGCAATATAGCGACCTAAAACCATTAATAACAACCCCATTATGAAGTGTGCCATAATTGTCAAACATAAATATCCCATTACAATGATAAAATAAATTACATACGATCGTATGTTTGCAACTCAATAAAATATCGTCAATAAAATAATTAAATAATAAAAACAGTAGGAACAGTACTTACCAAATAATCAATAAATTAGATCGATGTTAAAAGTCAAAATAAGTGAACACTATTTGGACAATTTTTCCTTGTCCCATCTTTTTTCTTTTTGTTCTGTCTCTCGCGAGATGTTTCCTGTTTTATTTTCATAGCAACCAAGGCAGACATGCGCTATTTCGGCCCCCCTTTTCTACTTCCACACGGAAGAGAATTAACCTTTACCGACAATCCAACAAAATTTTTCTGAACTTTGAAAAAGCGATCACGCTATCCTGATTCTGGTTTTTCACCTGCTTTCTTTGTGTTTTTACACTATTTTAGATAACTTTACAATTTGAATGCTTGATGGTCAATTTCAATCACGCGATTACAGTTTTTACTCTTTTAATTTTTCTCTTTTTTTACAATTTACTTTTTTATCTTTTTTATTAACTCTTAGTGCACATGCCAATTACTTGTGGGCTTTGCCAAATTATATTAGTGCTTTTTTCTTGCTTGTGGTGCATTGTGCATTCATATTTTCGGCATCTTGCCTTTTCTATTCGCTATTTACGTATAAGAGACGCCAGAAGACGCTGAAGACGCCGCTCCAGACGCCAGACCTCAATTCGACTTCAGGATTTACATCGACTGCAATCATTATAAGTGCTCTTTTTTCCTATCTGCTTTACATGTACCCTTTTTTCTTTTCAACTGAAGTTTTTTTTTTGGCCTATCGCGGCAAGGTAATTAATACTAATTTTATCCCCGCGTTGTCCACTATTTAATAAAAGAGCACAAAGTAACAACTGAGCTCCCTTTTCCTTTATCCATATATTCTAGAAAGCTGAACTGCGCACACTTAATGCACAGTCCATATACGCACATAGATTAACGTTGACGTTAATGTGATTCTGTGAAAATGTGGTTTTCAACCAACAACACAAAAGATGAGTGCGAGAGCAAAAAATTATTAATTTTCTTTTTTTCAAAAAACTTTAAAACCAGTATATTATTTTGATTAAGCAGCACAAAATGAGTTCAAAAATATTTTTTCAGATATTTTGGTCTATAATTATGTTGTAATTGAACATTTGAATTCAGCGTTTTTGGGTGATTTTTCATGTGTTTTAGATTAGTTCTTTCAGTTTTTCTCAATAACGGTGCGTCGTACGAAAAAAAATGCAAGAGACCAAAAAGTTTCGTTATTAAATTTGGCGACGAATGGATTCAAAAAAAAGTGAAAAATTAACCACCCCCCATTAGAATATGTATTACCCAATTATACTAATGGCGTTTTCGGGTGAGAAATCTCGGATCAATCCGAAATCGCTTCCAAAATCTAGAATGACGTCACAAATCTGATTTGGAGTTGTTTTCATTCGAACATAAAATTAACAGTAATCTGTCGGAGCATGCGTAATAAGCCTGGTCATTTAACATCAAGCACGTTGTACTCGGTCTGGTCGACTCCATAACAAAAACTACATTCTTCTAAATATACATATAATAAGTGAATATTTTAATTTAATTATGTCTGAATTAATAATTAAAAACGTCATAAACAGTGATGGTCAATGTGCCGTTATCGACGATGGTATGTACATATATATTTCACATAATTAAATTTAATTATCTTTAATTTTTTGTGTCTGTAGGTGAAGAAAAACTGATGATCATCGATAGAAAAATTCTTATAGAAGCTGGGCTCATAACTCATAATGAAAAAGCAACTGTTTCCAATAAATCCGGATCATGCAATCAAGACTCCAGTGAACAACAAAATTCCATCGTCAAGCAAAGAACGAGATCAATGGTCAGACGGAGACGAAATTTTTACACTGCAAATACGAAGAATACATGCAACAAATTGGTCCACTGAAAAAGTTCAAAAACAAAAAGTTAATGTGGTTACAAATATCTAATGACTTGAGAGAAAATTTTAAAGTTATAAAAACGGGGGAACAATGTTCAACAAGATACAAAACCGTTTTAAAGCGTAAAACAACATCAAATAAACATAAGACTTCTGGCAATTCAAAAGTGACAGTACCATATCAAGACGAAATTGACCATATTAAGAGCCTTGATAATAGCCTAGAACCAGAACTC
Organism: Silvanus unidentatus; assembly: GCA_963930825.1. Lineage (NCBI taxonomy): Eukaryota > Metazoa > Arthropoda > Insecta > Coleoptera > Silvanidae > Silvanus > Silvanus unidentatus. The sequence goes on along the minus strand of OZ005757.1, from coordinate 8,867,506 downwards.
TTGGCTGGTGTGAAAAAAATTATATTAAATAAAAATAAAATACCACCTACTGACCTTTCTGAGAAACCTAACAATAAAAAAGTAAAAAGTTATAATTTTCATTAGGACTTAATTGAGTTAATGGCAAGAAACCACGAGCAAAAAGAGAAAGCGCGGGAAAGGCGGCATAAGGAAAAACTAGATCTATTAAAGCAATTATTTTCGAAGAGAAACGATTAGTAATAATTCTGATATTGTTGACTATAATAAGAAAGAATACATACCTTGTTTTGAAATAAATAATTTAATTTTGTTTATAAAGAATATTTATTCTGTTGACTATTTTTATTAATACAATTTAATAAAATACATTACATTAAACTTTGTGCAATTTCGTCCCTTTTAATTTCTCCCAATTGTCGATTTAAATAATCTCTTACATTATTGAAAAATATTCGTTGTCGTCTTCTCTTTCAACATCGATCCTTGCGATGTCGTCTTGAAAATCGTCGAAATAATCTTTATTATCAATACACAAGTTATGTATGACACAGCAAGCTATAATAAATTTAGACATTTTCTGAACTTTCCAGAATTCCAAATGCTGCAACTGCCTCATTCTTCCTTTTAGCAAACCAAAACAATTTTCGATTTTCACTCGGGTAGCACAAAACTTGAGATTAAAGTTCACTTTTATCGGAGTAAGGTTGCCATAGTCTCGGAATGCAGTAAGTAAATTCTCACTTAGGGGGTATGCAGCATCCCCTAATAAATGAAATTCTCGTTCTAAATTATTTATAGTGTCTTCTATAAAAGACATTTGATACACTCTGGCGTCAAGAATTTTTCTTGAAACGCCTGTAAATACGTCCAAAAATCTTCGATTGTGGTCGCATATCGCTTGTAGTGTTAAAGATGTATAGTCGTGTCTATTTGTATAGGTATTTTTTATATTATTTGACGGACAACGAATGTTGATGTAGAAACCATCGATGCAACCAATTACCCCGGAAAATCCAGAAATCTAAAAAATATACATTTTAAATTTACATATACATATAGAAATAGTAACATTTTCAATGTCTATCACATACATTCGTAGCTACTTATATTATGCACATACACATATAAAACTTACATGTTGAAATTCTCGTGAAAGATTTCTTTTTTCGTCGTAGGTTTCAGGAAATTTAATAATTTTTGATGATAAATCATTTAAGAAATCAATAACCCTGTCAACTACCAAGTGACTCGTTGACATGCTGGTATTAAACATTAGGGACACTGTACGAAAAACCGCCTTATTACCTGCGTACCTGAAATTTGCAAAACAATATGATTTTTATATAGGCGTACTTTATATAACTATTTCATTTTTTATCATAAAAACATCAGTATATGCTTCTCAGGAGTAACGCATTCTGTTCCACCATGTGAATAATTTGCTGGAGCATATTTAGATGTCATAAATTGGTACATCAACGTCTCTAGTGTTGATTTTTCGATCCAAAAATGCATTTTAAACTGAAATACATATGTAGTATTTTTAATTTGTATTAAATTAATTTATATAATTGTATTAACTAACCTGTTTATCATCAAACACTTGAATTACGTTTTTAACAAAATCTGTTATTTTTGTCTTTTTATTTTTCTGATTTTTGTTTGTTAATATCTGAAGAATTTCAGCTTCATTGATGCGAGAGCGCTCAAGTTTTTCATTTGAACATATAATATTCTTATCGGAGCGCTCCAAATCTTCCTCCCGAAAAAGCCATAAGATAATGAATGTACTCGTTTCTATAATTTCATTATTTATTATTTTTTATTTATTCTAATGTCCAACATATCTTTAATTACTATTAAAATAAATAAAAGCACAGGCTGCAATGTATAAACATTGCAGCAAGTAACTGGACCAAGTTTCCCTTATGGGTCATCTTGAGGACTTACTACTCTAATTTTACCAACGTCTTGATGAGTGTTAAGCGTCCTTAACGATGCACTGGCAACACCACCAGATTAGAAATATAAGATTTCGATCGAAAATATAAGAAAGAGTTCGTCAAAATTAAATTTAATAAAAGTTACAATTTATCTGTGCAATCAGAAATTTATTTTATAAATTAATCAATATAAAAATAAACAATTCGATACTATTCACTATATCCTCACATTGGTATTTCGAGCCGGGCAGCGCGGTCAGGAAAATTGAAAATTTGGTGCCGCGTCCAACACGGTAAGCTATGTGGGTAGAAGAAAACATCTTAAAGCGAGTATTCCTTTCTTATCTCATATTCTCTTGTAATGAACCCGTTATTTCTTCCCCTAAAAAGAACAAGTAAATTAGCAATTAGAATAAATATTCCAAATACTTACTGGTCTTCATGCTGTTGTGGGTCCAGTGATCTAACCACACGTTGCTGACAACAATAATTTCCCTGGAAGAATAAGAACAACAAATGAATAAATGCACCAATAGTTAATACTACACCAGACCATCTTAAACAAGTGCATTTCAAACACTAAGTACAGTCAGTACCATTTATTTCACCAATGCAATGCATCTCTCACAACATAACCACTTTTGGAGGTTTGGCCATAGGCAACCAGGGTCACTCAGGATGTTTGTTTACATTTTGGACTCGTAAATAAAAATCACAAGTTGGACCCAAAAGTCAAAAATAAATCATTTCCACTTACCGTGATGGTCCAGGATTAATTGTCTTCTGTCGTCCAGTATGAATACCATCGTCTCAGTTACCGAAATATCCCTGATGGCTCCAATTTTCTTATTTTGTCTTGTCCCGTCTGCAATTGAGGTCACTTTTCAACACTATTTTCTTCGGGAACTATTGTTCTTTTCACATTTATGATTTCACAGAACAAAAGCACGACACTTTCTTGCCACTAACATCCACTACCGAAACCGTGAAAGCCCTCCGATTCCGCAAATAGGCCCGTTTACCGAACAGCAACTCCGGGCGGTAAAAAAGATCATCTAAGCTACAAATGTCTTTCCGTTTTCGTTAAATAAAGGGACAACTAATAACGATGTCTGTTTTTTAGAGGGCCTACAAACTATATCTCACTGCCACAACCGTCTTCTAAGACTAGAGATAAATAATTTGAAGTACCGGAAAAGGAAGCGCAATTTTCACTAATTACTACATCTTACCAGTGTCCTTCCAGTTAAGCAGTATAAGCGTTGGCCTGTTGGACCAAGAAAGCAGTTCTGCTCAAATATAACAATATAACCTGCTGTCAAGTACTGTCAACAGTGTTTAGTGCAAAGTTCACTTTATGTTCTTCGAAACGTACAAACCGTTATTATACCGTAAGTACTTTTTCATTTCTGACTTTTTCGCTCTACCGTGTTTCTGTTACGGACCGTTATTAGAATCACCGTGTTGAGCTTTTGATAAAGCACCACTTTTCCAACCTTCCTTTCGGTGAGCGTCTGTGACGCCATGCGCCGTTTCCTGGTGGACATTTAATGTTATTCGCCATTCTATACCCAAATACCCTTTTTGGTCAGCGTCTGTGAAGCCATGTGCCGTTTCCTGGTGGACATTTGATGTCATTCGCCATTCTTTCCCCAAATTTACTGGAACCTAACTTAAATGAATCATTCCTTTGGTGTTTATTATATCACACCGTCCAAATTTTCTTCGTCAAAAGCTGTTTTTCATTTTAACCGTCATTTTGACACACCGTGCATATTATTCCGAAAACAAAATCACCGCTGTATGTTATATGTTTTCCCCTTTCTTTCCGTATTTGCTAAGATTTGAATAGTATTGCTTTAGTGACCTTTTGACACTGTTTAATAAAGAGGATATATTTTTAATTTTTATAAAAAGTTGTATTTACTTTATTTGACCCCTGGATACTGCATCTCCATCTATGCTACCTAGGCTGACCGGAATTTTCCCATTTTTAAATATGAAATAGATGGCGCTCGAGGGTACCGAGAAAATAGCGCCACGAAATTGGCGCCCGAGCAGGGATTTTAAAATAGTGCCAAGAAAGAACGAAGAAATAGAACCGTAAGTCATAATATTACATATTGCAGACGACAAAATGCCCGAAAACGACATTCCGACACCAAACAATCCCGCACCCCGAAACACACAGCCCACCGATGAAACTCAAACTCCCAGACCACCGCCCACGAATACCGTTCTCGAGCCCCAGCCCGAGACGAACAGATCCAATGGGGAGCCAACATTTACATGTGCCTCCACCTACGTCTCGCGGTGATAATGCTTCACCATCAACCGTTGTATAATTCTATGTCGAATTATTGGTGGGATTACTACCAGATTGATTAGGCTTGGTAATAGTAACCCGAAATGACTACTAACGGTTTAAAACTAGTAATGGTTTTATTAAAAAATATTCTCCCTTTATATACAAATTATAATACATAAGACTAATGTTAAGTTATGCTCTAGATTAAAAGTGCATATCTGCTAAATTGCACTTGCCTAATAATGGGTAAATTATAAACAATAGGTACAAATTTATTGACTAGTATAATGTAATGGATGCGTGTGTGTGCTAATTAAAGTAGCACAGTAAATGAACTATGAAATTATTAAAATATTTAAGATGGTTTAATTTTAAGATTAAACAACCCTCTAACCGCCACCGGCCAAAACCATCGAGATTCCACCGGTAACCACCGGCACTATGAACTTAACGTTCAAGCATTTACACGAGTGGAAGGAATATTTCGATGGAAATGGTGACCCCATTGATTTCCTGGAGAGAATTGGGAAATTACGGACCTTATACCGGATCGCACCGGATGAGTTGTTACCAGGGATATCACTACTTTTGCGAGATAACGCATTACTGTGGTATCGGAACCATAGACAAGACTGGCAAACTTGGGAGGCGTTTGAACAGGAGTTCCGGCATTTTTATTTGCCATCAGACTATACGATACACCTGGAGGAAGAAATTGGTCGACGAACACAGCGACCAAACGAACCAGGGAGCGATTACGTCCTCGCATTACACAGACTATTGAGAAGAATCGAGACGATGACACCAGATAAGATGCTTTATTGGCTACATCGTAACTTGCTCCCCGAATACCGGCAGTTTATCTTCTGGATCGTATTAAAGAATATGAAGATTTACAAAGCGATCTAACCAAGGTAAAATTCGACTTTTCCCGTTATGGGCCTACTTTTTCCTGAGCGTCCCGACCGTCCACACCACCGGAAAATAACAATACCGACAGAGTAAGACAACCTTCGTATCCGACTTCACCGATCAGGCCAACAAGTGTTCCAACTACAGGATCACGTACAACACCGGTACGACCAACGGGCAGGAACAATAATATTGTCTGTTTCCGTTGTGGGGAAGAAGGGCACTTCAAAAGTGAGTGTCAAAATTCCCCCAAATTATGCTGTTCCCGATGTCGCCGACCTGGAATCATGTCACGAGACTGTGACTGGAGGCCTGAACAGTTGGCCCAAATGATCGCCTACTACCAGAAATACGAAAACCGACTTTTTCGGCCTGTTAACATCTGTTCTTAAGACAAACAATTCCGGAGACTTCCGTCTATTACCGTCACTTACCGTCCACGTCATCTGAGGCATGGACTGGATGTATCGTCATAAAATACTCATTGACTTAGGGAACAAACGACTTTACATAAATCAGGTACTAATAATGGTTAATTAGGAGCCAACCGAAGAACTTATTGAAGACTTGGGAGCAGTTGAGGGTCCGGTAGAACTTACTGACAACGAACAAGAAAGGTTACAAGAGATGTTAGACAGAGAACTAGCCAAATTTCAATATATTACAGGACCCACACCTCTGGTAGAACACCATATTCGACTTTCCAGTCCATACATAATAAAACAACGTTACCGACCACTAAATCCAAAGATTCAGGCAGTGGTAAATGAACAAATAGATGATATGCTAGAAAAAGGGGTAATTGAGCCATTTGAGAGTCCATGGAGTTCACCGATAGTCGTCGTAACCAAAAAGGATGGTCAATATCGGATATGTGGATATGTGTCGATTTCCGCAAAGTAAATGAGCTAACAGAGAAGGATGTGTACCCGTTACCCCAGATTAACGCCATTCTGGACAGACTACCAGAGGCAAAGTACATCAGTAGCATAGACCTCCAAAATGGGTACTGGTGGGTTCCACTTTCAGAAGAAAGTAAACCGGTGACTGCTTTCACGGTAATGGGCAGGACACTTTTCTAGTTTAGGGTGATGCCGTTCGGTTCACATTCCGCTCCGGCTACCTTCCAGAGGTTACTTGACCGAATTATTGGCCCCGAAATGGAACCCATATCATTGTTCTGGGGCGAACCTTCGACGAACATCTTGAGAACCTAAATGGAAGTTTTCCATCGACTCCGATATGCCAACCTGATACATAACGCCGAGAAATGTCAGTTTGGTCAAAAATCACTGAAATACCTGGGACATGTAGTTACGGAGAACGTGGTACAGACCGATCCAGACAAAGTGGTATCTATCGTTTAAATGCCAGCTCCAAAAAACGTTAGATTTACGGCGATTCTTGGGAACAGTGGTATAGAAGGTTCGTGAAAGATTTTTCTAAAGAAGTCATGCCACTTACGAGGCTACTCAAGAAAAACTACCGTTGGAAATGGGACGAAGAGCAAGAACGCGCTTTTAACGCACTGAAGAAGAAACTCACCGAAGCACCCGTCTTGGCATGTTCTGATTTTCAAAACCCCTTCAATCTGCAGACCGATGCCTCCCATTAAGGATTGGGGGTGGCCTTAATACAAAAATGTGAGGGAGTGGACCGAGTAATTGCACACGCTAGCCTAACATTAGCCCCGGCCGAGAAAAACTAGTCGGTGACGAAAAAAGAATGTTATGCTATATAGTCTGGGGAATCGAATAGATGAGGCCATATTTGGAAGGATACCATTTTACCGATACCACCGATCATCAATCTTTACGCTGATTATACTCCATAAAAAGTCCAACTGGTCGACTTAGAGTATTTTCCCACAGTAATATGACTTCGAGATTGTATACCGTAAAGGCATGTTGAATCGGGTTGCAGATGCATTATCCCGACAACCATTACCGATCACCGAAATCGATCGCCTAGATCGCCGTGATCTATGTACTATAGAAGGGGGCGGAGAATGCAAATAGTATTAAAGCAAACTCCAAGAGGTAGAGAAAAATCCGGTGGATCTTCCGGATTATTGTGTTGTGGCGTACTTTCGCGGACCCGAGCAATTTGCCTCGAGCGCCAGGTGTTTTAAGGTAAAACACCAACCGTACCGCGGGTAGAAACCTCAGTGGAGAAAATTAAATACAATCCAGGGGTCAATATTAGTGTATAATTGAACGTACCGTAAATAAAATAAAATAAATGAAAAGAAATTTAACCGAAACCAAATTTATTCAACTGATAATATGAAAATAAATAAAACCACTTGTTATGAAATAAAATAAAATTAACTTAAACTTGCAGACAAAATATTTACTATGCGGAGGTACGTTAAATAGAATCACTATGCGGTAGAAATAAAATGCAGAAAATACACAAAGCGGAAATAAAGCGGAATCACAATGCACTTGATCACCAGTCCAAATCAATCAAATGAACTTTAAATAAATCAATGATCACTCGAAATAAAATTAAAGTAAAAGTCCTCGAAACTTAATTAAATCACAATTCAAAGAAAACAGGTCAGACAGATGCGCAGTACCAATGAACAGACAGACAGATTTCAGAACAACACAGAGTTCCCGTTCGAAAATTTAACAGGTCAAAATTAATGAATTTTTAGGCACTTTGCAGCGGATTTTATATGCGGAAATCAGAGAAGGGATTCTGAGTACGCGCGGAAGAGATAATGACGTCGAAAACACCCCAAAAAACTATAGAATTCAGCGGTGGGATACTAGAAGTACCAAAAGAGCGGGGGGCAATTCGAGTAATTGGAATAATTAGCCTTGGCTAATTATTCAGAATAAAATAAAAGAAAATAACTTAATTCAAAATAAGAAAATAACAGAACAGTTCCAAATAAAAGATAAAATAAAATGCAGATGACGATATAACTCACCCCTTCATCTACGGGGTTGATTTATACGAATCCCCGAAAGAACTCAGGAACACACATCTGAAAACATATGCGGATGCGGGGTTAAATGCAGGAACAATTCAGGGGAAACAGGGTAAAATTGGAAGCGGCGTGGTTGACCACATTCCAATGTGCAATGTACATAAAATGTAAATAAAATAACATAAATCAGACTTACCCTGTTAAATGCGGTGTTAGAAGGATACCAAAAATGCTAGTAAATTCCACTCGGCAATTTTGGTTGCGGAAGTACTTAAACCCGTTACAAATTTAAAAACGCGGTACAGGTGGTTGACTATGGTCAATACCTTAATTGGCAATTAATTATTCAGAATCAAAACAAACACTTAACCTTAAAATAATGCAGAAGATTAAATGTGTCGATAAATGCAGATAAATGCGGATAAATATTGAATGCAGAACAGAATCAACTAAGTTAAGCGGGAAATATTCAGCGGAAAGTAATCAGGTAATAAATCAGACAACAAATCGTTATTAATTATGTATTAACGAAATGCATTTTCAGGTGGCCAAAATGCAGGTTCGTTACAGTGTTAATGCAAAATTAAACAGTCAAGCAACCGACAAATTATAACTTTTTTACTTAAACAAAATCTGAGCCAATTAAATCCAACACGGATTTAGGCTTTTGAAATAATTACTTATCAGAATCTGTTTTCACTATTAAAAGTAACGTAATTCAAATAGTGATAAATACCACTTTTTAAAGTAATTTTTGAAATAAAAATTTTTAAAACATATCATCAAAATTATATTAACATATAATCTTAATAAAATAGTTCAATAAACGTTAATTTGTAGTAATATTTATTATATTTCAAGTAATTAGCATTTTTCTTTTACGAAAATTTATTGATTTAAACACTAGTTTCTAGAACGTTATAATTCCTTTCATGTATAACAATTTTCTGGGCTAGCATTTGTGTGTTATATAACATGTTATAACCGTAAATTCCATTTATAAAAAACTATTATTAAGACCTCTTAATATTGGCAAATAGCACATATTTAAGACGTTATAATGTTCCTTATTAGACGTTTAAAACCCGTACCATTTACATATTACATTGATTCATTTACAATACATTACAATTGTAAAAAATAAACAATATTTAAATAAATAAATTCAATAACAAAAGGCAATTTGCTTCGCCCATTATGGTCAAAGCCCTTTATCGTATTTTTTTGAACTGTTCTATTGAAGCAAAATTGATATTTCGTTGATAAATTTGTGATGAACCAAATGTGATGAAGTAAATGTTTAAAAATTTATGAAATGTTTGGTAATTTTGTCTTTAATCTTTACTAGTAATTTTAATTTTAAGAAATTTGAAAAAATTTTATTTCCATTTTATCCAATTATTTTATATTACATAATTTTTTTAAATTTAAATTTTATATTTCTTAATAAAAATGTTTTCATAATAGTTTTTTATTAACGTTTTATTAATTTTTACTAATTTTTAATAACTATTCATAATTTTATAATTTCCAACTATTAAATATTTTAAATATTAAATTATTTTGTTCATATGACAAATCAATAAAATATCTAATATAATTAATTATTTTCAAAAGACTTTTGTAATTTTGTATTTTTATATATGTAATTTTAAATGTCATCTTTAATTGTATAAATTTTTTAAAAATTCTATTGTTCAATCACCTGAAAATATTTGTCTAAAAAATTTTGTATTTCCTGAAATTCAGTTTTCCTATGAATATGGCTAAAAGGTATATCCGAAACATGTCGGGATTGTAATTTTATCTACTAATAAAGTTGTGAGAAGTGACCTACAATTGTATCATTTAATTTAAAATTATCTCACACACTATGGACAACTCATATCTTAAAAAATAAAAACTTAGTGATCTTATTTTCTGCAACAAAGTTTAAACTAGAACATTACTTCTACAGTAATAAATATTTAATTAAAACTATGTATATGTTCACTAGCGAAAACATATGATGATAAAAAATAATATTGGTTCGAGAGTATCAGAAAACAACCCCCCCTCAAATTTCTTTTAGAAATGCATCTTTTCAACAAAATTAAGAATTAGGATTTATAAATAATTATTTATTCACAATCAGTATGTAATACTTCACTTTCGGTGACATTTGAAAGTTGGAAAGAGATCGATTACTTTTTATTATGAAAATTTACCTTTTGTTTTTCATTATTCTTTAGTAATTTTCATTACATGTAAATTTTTTTTTACCTTCTGGTTGAAACTCATAGATACGGTATACAATTCATTAGTAACCTTATTGAGGTACAGACTTTTAATTTATATTGGCTATTTCTTGGATCTGATTGTGAATAAGATAGTAGTAGAAGGACAAAGAGGTTTCTAGAACGCTTCCGGTCTCTGGTGTGTAATTTAGGGATTTAATTATTAGGTGTTGGTAGTACTATGTGTTGTTTGTGTTGGTAGCACTGTTTGGGGGCGGGGGGGGGGGGGAGTTTATACTTTGAAATTTGGCTGGTTGGGGTGAGGGTGGCGAAAGGCAGAGGGGACAGAAAGGCAGAACTGCTGCTGCAGGATATAGCAAGTGTCGACAAGTCTGAAGATGATGATGACGTCAGGTTAATAATACGTCACAGCTTTTTAAACAGAGTGAGTTATCATATGTACAACATTGTAAAGTGACCGCGATGATATATTAGCTATTCAATCTATGTATGGTATACCAGTTGTACCTACTTCTAAGCCCTCTACAACAATAACTACTAGAATTATTACTCCCTCAACTAGGAAAAATACTGAGACCATTACAATATCTAATGATAATAATATGGTAACTTCATTAAATTCTCCATATACTAATAAAAGTCAGTTCTTAGATTTATGTAAAGTTAAAGTTCCTGCACAAATGTTAATCACTTCTAGTAAACATTTGTATGTATTTAATAATGAATTAGTATAGATTTTATCCTTTGGAAATGATAGAGATAATAAACAATTTGTTCGACCTATTAATATAAAAGGATATTTGCCTAATATCAATTTTTCACATTTATTACAATTAAAAAATGGAGATATGTTATTAATACACGGAAATACCTTTTCAATAATTGAGTTTCCTAGTTTATTACCTAAAACTGAGTTTACAAATAAATCCTTAATTTTATTTGGTATCTCTCCAATCATAGAAATATTAATGCAATATTTGCTACCTACACTGGGAAAATTTTAATTTTCCACGATATTTATTATTATACTGAAATATACGATTGTACTTTAAAAAAAGAAAGGCATGGATTGATTACGGATGCGTTTCCTGCAGTACCTGTAAACATTGATAATGCCTTCCGTTATATAAATGGAAATTTATATTTTTTTTTAAATGAAACTGTATTTGAATTCAATGAGTTTAGTAATAAATTATTAAGAGCTTTTCACTTTTCGTGGCATCAGTTTGATATTCACTGTCCCAGTGAAAATATATTTACAAAACTTAACAAATTGCTGAGCTCATTAAAGAATTACTAATCATAAGTTTAAAAATTAGTGTTAAAGTGTTGTGACGCTTATTTTTCGGCGGATTTGCCTGTCTCGAGCGCCACCTGTTTTTACAGACGAAAACAGGAAACCAAAACGGGTCCCAGGTAACACAATGGAGATACGGCTATGCTAGGGGTCAATTAAAGCACATTATTAACCAGAAAAATAATACAATTTTATTCCAAAACCCTCAAAACTACAGGAAAATAATCAAAATACAAATTACAATTAATATACAAATAGTTCGGTTGGCCGTTCTTGGGAATACGGGATGATAAACGGTGGGAAAAGGTAGAAAAATACGGTCGGTAACGGTAAAACGGTAGATGTGTGGCTTTCAGCACGGTGTGTTGCCTAACTAGCCGTTGACATGGACTGAAGAGGTGACTTTTGGTCGCTCCACTCAAATTTGTCACTTCCCGGTGTATTAGACGACACCGTTGCCGCTAAGACGCTTCGCTAGAGTGTAAAGACACTCTTTATTTGCTAACGCTTAGTTCCTGGTGTGAGCCACACAGTCTCGGACAGGAAACGGCGGATGGACTGTGCCAGATCCAGCTGTCGCCACAACCGAATTGCGAATGCGGCCTGCCCGCTGGTTAACCGGCGACTCCGTGCGAATGGACTTAAAGGTCCCACACTAAGAAGCTTCCGTCGGTGTTTTGAAGCGACAAACACTGCTTCCAATACTCACTCTCTCACAGGGCGAATCAACGGTGTCGCTCGGCGATTTTCGGTGCTTGGTGCCGGTCGGTATTGTTTTACTTACTTGTTGATTAGTTGTTGATTTGTTGAAAATAATTGTACTTTGTTGTTCTTCAGTGGTCTTCGGAACGGAACTGATCACTAACGGATATTTCGGCGCTTCATATACCCGCGGGACGGTCATGCACGCCTCCAACATCGGTATGCGTTACTAAACGGTATGTTGTATTGCCGCGATTCCCGGTGCAATCGGTTGACGGTATAACTGGTTGCCGAACTCCCAGTGTTTGTTTATATTGTAAACAATGACAACATAACCTAACTAATACATGTGATTGTTTACAATGTAAACAAGTGCAACATAACCTAAATAACAATTAAATGCCGGTGCAACAAGTGTAAATACGGTAAGTACGGTACTTATTAATAACAATGTGCTAAACGGTAATCTATTTCAGGTTTTCCAGCGACATCCAAAACGACGGCGATCAACGAGGGCGGTAAGTACTTGAAATATATACTATTGCATCAATTAATTCTTTTATTTTTCAGGCCAAGAAAAATGGGTTCATTACAATGTGAACATAGTGTTAAAGCAAAATCTCTTAAATAATGAGTAATGACGTCGGTATTTGGTGTTAATGTTGGTGTAGAAATTTGTTTGGATGATTTCAGACATTGAGGAATAAATATAATGTATTATGCCAATTAATATTGCAATAAATTTTTTATGAACATTTCTTGTTTTATTTTGCCATTTAAGAAATTTATTAAATATGTTGATAAAGAATCGCTTCCTTATAACACACTTTTAGATATACACACACACAGTGATGCGTACGTAAAACAGGATGAATGGTTTTTGATAAGAGAAAGTTGTTTTGAATTGAAGAGAAATACTTTTTAACATGATATCTGTGTGTGACGCTTACCTAAGAAAACCAAGTTCCCTTTCGTGAGCACATTTATTGGTTTATTGGTTTCACATTTTTCTTTTTTGGTTTTACTAATTAACCATATTTTTTTTTAATTTTGATAATGTACATTAAATATTATGGTATATATTTTACTTATTCCCCCCATTTTTATTTTGCTATAAATTAGGCTGTAAAGTGGCTGATGGCGATCACATAATTTCGATAAATCGAACGTGATAGTTAGTTTATTATTATTATTTTAATTACTTATAGTTGCTAGTAAGAACCATTTCATATGAAATTGTATCAAATATATTTACATTAAGTAAAACAAATAAGGTAAGCTTAAAAATATATAGATTATATTTAATTGTTTAATTAGTTTTCCATAATATTTTTAGATGGATTTAGAATCGGTAAATGCTTGTGCCACCTGTGAATTCAAGGAGCATCAATAACTAGAGGACTTATCTCTAGATTTGCCGTATGAAATATACAGTATAAAATTAATAAACGGTAAATTTGGTTGGAGAATTCGGTTGTCTTCTTGCCTAAACGCATGGTGCCGAAAATCTAAAACACTTCAAACCAAGAGAATACACCATCACTTATACCGGACACAAAAAAATCAAGGGAAAAGAAAAAGCTACAACATTTGTTTTCGGAAGAACTGACGCTGCATCAACCACCAAATCTTCATCTTATTCCGCCGGTGTATCTACTCCAACCGAACAGTGACAGTGAGTACGCAAGTAAGCGTGCCAAAGAGGCATTTTATTATTATTATTATTCCATATATTAGTTTAATTAGTATTAGAAATTAAGTGCTTATTGTATATCGATTGCACAATAGCAATCTATACCTAATATGGAAACTGATATAATAGCACAAAGTGAGCATATTTTAGCTGTACTAAGAGAAACCTATTCGCTTCTATTATTAAGTAAAAACAATAAATCTATAACAATAATTATAGAATTTCAAAAACATGTCTCAAAAATTATATTTTTGCTTAATAAATTCTTGCATAAATGTAATTTAACATTAGGCGCGAAAAAACATGTTTTGAATAAAACAATTCATTTGAGAAGAAATAAAGTATTATTTGAAAAATTGAAAGCACAATATCATCTAGGAAGTGGTTTAAAAATGAAAAGGAACAATAATCGTTCACAAAGAGTGCAATGGGAAGATTTGATGACTGCTTTTTTTAGTCGTGTAAAGACTGGCGTTATAATTAACTTGAAACATATTGAAATTTTATAATTCTTGCAAGATGCCTTCTATTTGTTTAAATCACGCATAAAAAGGATCTTGAAAACATTTCATATGATAAAAGTTAATACATGTTTATGATGTGAATTCATTAAACAGTCAAATGAAGAGGAAATAATAGATTTTAAGTATTTTAATTCGAAAAACGAATACATTGATCGGTCTACAAATCTTGAGGAGTGGTTTAACACTTTTGTGAATGCTACACTCCTTCATAAACTTGCAGAATTTCAAGAATCCCAGTCTGGCTTTGCTTTAAAACCAATTATTTGTTTAGAAGTAAATATTAATAAATGTGAATTTGGAAATGGTTCATCTTTCATAGAGTTGCCAATGTTTATTAAACGCAAAAAGGCTTGTATAAATGTTAGAAATTTACATGATAACGCTTGTTTTGCATGGTCAGTCTTAGCTGGAATCACGGAAAATGTAAATAGTCCACAAAGAACGTATTCATATAAACAGCACTATTCCGAAGTATTCAACTTAGAAAATATAACATTTCCCATATCGTTTAAAGATATTACATTGTTTGAAAAACAAAATCAAATTTCAATCAATGTTTACGTTTTGGAGCCGTTACCTAATAAATTTTTAGGTAATCAGTCAATTTTAAACTATAAAGTTGTTCAAACTAGATTGACTAAGGTCAAGTTAAATAAGCATGTTAATCTCTTACTCATACAAGATAAATATTTTCTACCGGAAACCGATGAATCTACTACTGTTACGATGAACTCTAGCAGTAGCAAAAATAACCTTGAGAGTGAAACAGAAACAAAATATCATTATGTTTTAATTAAATCACTTTCCAGATTAGTTAAAAGTCAATTAACCAGATGCAAAAATAAAATATATTTTTGTGATCGTTGTCTGAATTATTTTTCGAGTGAATCTAAATTAGAAATTCATACGGTTCTGTGCGAAAAGAGATATGAATGTAAAATAAGTTTTCCAAAAGAAAAGTATATTGAGTTTAAAAATCATCAAAATAAAGAGAAATTACCGTTTATTATATTTGCAGACTTTGAAGCAATTTTAGAGCCATGCGAAAATCCGGAACTTAATAAAAATACTAGAAGATATCAAAAGCATATTCCGTTTAGTGTAGGTTATTATTTTAAATATGAATATAATAATGACCTATCCTATTATAAAAGTTATCGCGGTGAAAATTGTGTACAGTGGTTTGCAAATGAATTAAACGAAATTGGAATATTGGCGAGTTTTTTTATTAACACATATTTTCCCATGGATAAAACAAATATACCACATGAAATATCTAAAAATATTATTTGTCATATATGTGAGAAACCGTTTCAAAAAGACGATATAATTGTTTTAGATCATAATCATATGATCCCCTCATCATTTTGTAATATTCGCGGAAAAGCACATCAGCAATGCAATTTAGAATATAGAGTCAAATGTTATTGTTATAACATTTCAAAACTTAAGTGGTTATGATTCAGTTTTTATAATTAATGAACTCTCTAAATATGGAAATATTTCTCTTTTGCCAATAAATAAAGAACGTTACATATCCTTTACGTTATATAATCATACAAATAAAATGAAATTTCGATTTATTGATTCGTATCGTTTTATGAATGCAAGTCTAGAGGCATTAGCTTCAAATTTACCTTTATTTCCAATTCTCACATCTCAATTTCCCGAATACAGTCATGTAATGGTACAAACCCGAATGTATTTAAAATATTGTTCGATGAATTGTACCGACCAGGCTCAAAGCAAAGTAGACCAACTGAAAAGAAACAATAAGTAAATTAGTCACATGGACTAAGTAAGCACTGCAACAATTAAAATAAAATTTACTTAAACGATCGATCAACTTATGTTTCACAATCACATATTATAAAATTGTTTAATTCCACGATTTATGACAACAGTTTCCGTTTGTCAACATCGCTGTTAAATGTAAAATAAAATCCCACTAGCGTCCTAGTGGGTGTCAGGCGTCCCCAACAAAGACAATTTCCCGTAGGTCATTGTCAAGACAGTTCTCCGTAGATCCCCGTCTTAAAGTACCCTCTTCAACGAGGTAGTACGAGCTCGTAAGCTCAAATATTGGCTCGTAAGCACAATACATAAATAAATTGATGAAGCGATATTAACACACTTCAACTAATATAATTATCTCTCAAATTGAAACTCTTATGAATTTCAACACAATTAATTTAAGAAATTAATATTTAAATACGGAAAAAGGTGATTGTTACAAACATAAGTTTGTACGTAGAACAACTGCGCCATTGTTCCACAACACGATAAACCCGTTCAAAAGAATAAAGTATATTAAAATAATGTTTAATCTATTTTAATATATACTAGTACTAGTTTGATATAGTATAAGTAAACAAAGAAATAATAAAGCAGTACTTACTTTTAATTTGAGCAAATTATTCATGCACCTAACAGCACGCACAATAACCTTCAAACAACTGTTCTACGTTTCTCACAGACTCTCCCTTCAACTGCCCAAACTGCAGATCAGCAATTTTTACCACTCGCCTAATTTCGTAAATAGTACAATTGCGTACTGAAATATTTTGTTTACATAAAACAGAGCCGGTCTCAGGGCCCTTACATATGCCCCCCAGATTTTAATTCGAAAAATATTAGGATGTTTTTGAAGAATGAAAATCTTCACACTCAAAACGGCTCAAAATATCATAGAGTCAGAGAAAATCAGAATAGTTGTTTCAAGTTGGAATAAGGAATAAATCAATAAAGTGAAGAATATTTCACAAAAAAAAATATATTATTGTTGAGATTGTAAAATAAAACAATGAATGTACTTTGAAATAAACAAGTTACAAAGTAAATAAATCAAAATTACATACTTTCAAACTTAAATATCACGAAGGAAAGATTATGACAAACACTCTATTACAAAAGAATAATAAAACAATATTTAAAAGTAAATATATAAAAAAACAAATCAGATTTAACTTCAAGTAAAAAAACACAAAATCATACAATTTTTCTATGAAACAATTTTAAATTAGTGATGTTGTAATTCCCTTTAATGGATTTGGTTTGTACGTCCTGAAGAGTATAAACATTCGAATAAGGACTCTCTACAATTTCAAAAGGTCCATCAAATAGAAGTTGAAACTTCGCGTAAATTTTGTCGTTTGCCACCGAAATTGATGGAACACGGAGAAGTACCCAATCACCAATAAGTAATTTATCTCGTTTATTGCATTGTTTTAATCGTGCTTCTGCATGTTTAGTCAAATTGGCATAGACTTTACTAAATATGTCTTTTTGAGATAAAGGAGCTGTACTTTTAGGCAAATAATTCTTTATTAAGTGATCCATGGGCAGTTGAGGTCTTTTGCCATAAATTATTTCAAACGCCGAAAATCCAGTACTCGAATGTGGCAACTTGTTAAACAATTCCTCAATTTTAGGAAGATACAAAGCCCATCCACTGTTTTTTTCATGGCAATATGTCCGAAACATTCTTCCCAATTCACGCATAATTCTTTCAGAAGGGTTGGACGCCGGATGTCTTATGGACGAGTACGTATAACGAATTCCCACTTCTGCAAGTTTCGCTGACCACAACTTTGACGTAAATTGTGACCCATGGTCACTCAACACTGTTTGAATCGGAATTATTTTGTGGTAATTATCAATAAGTTTGAGGATCGCTGCTTTCGCTGTAGCCTTCCGAAGAGCATAAAGTTTCACAAACTTCGAAAAATTATCAACCACGACAAAAATATAGGAAACTTGTCCACGACTGGCTGGCAGCGGCCCATAAAAATCAACGCAAACTAGTTCGCCAGGTTTCGCATTAATAATAGGATTCATCATACCAGTTAAATTTCGATTTCCATGTTTAGCTTTTTGACAAATTTCGCATTGTCTTAATGTGGTTTTTATTTTCTGTGACATATTAGGCCAATAAAAGAATTGTCGAAGAATATTATAAACTTTTGCCGAACCAAAATGTCCTAAAGTATGATGGTAATACCAAATAAAGTCGTCAATCAGATGATTAGGAATTACTAATTTAGTATCCATTTTATCTTTTCCATCACAAAATAATATAACGTCTGCATTCAGTATAAAACGATCAGAATTCTTTAAAACGACTTTACTAGTGGAATTATCTTGATGTTTTAAATAACCATAAATCTGCTTCAGCGCTGGATCAACTTGTTGGGAAGAGAAAATATCTTTTAGCACTGTTCGAATTTTTCCCGTTAATTTAGGATCCGCATTAAAAGTAGTAATAGTTTTAATGACGTCAACATTAAGCACAGCCACCAGTGGTTCTTTAGCACATGGAATCAATCGATCAGGCGGATAACGAGATAATACATCGGCAATTTTATTGTCTTTTCCGGGTATGTGAACTATTTTGTACTGGAAATCGTTAAGAAGAATACACCAACGCGCAATTCGCTCGTTATGCAGTTTACACTTTTCCAAAAATTCAAGGGCACGATGATCCGTTTTTATTACCAATTGATTACCAATTAAAAGAGTCCTAAACTTTGTTAACGCGTAAATAATCGCCAATAATTCCTTTTCCGTAATAGTGTAATTTAATTCAGGACCTCGAAGTGAACGACTGGTAAAAGCAATTGGTAATTGTTCATTGTCATCCCCAATTTGATATAACACTGCACCAACCGCATATCCCGAACTATCTGCTTGAAGATGGTATTCTTTTGTTGTGTCAGGATGATTTAAAACTATCTTGCTTATGAAAAGATCTTTAACTGCCATAAACGCTTCTTGTTCCTTTCTAGTCCACTGCCATGGTCTGTTCTTTTTCAATAAATCATTTAATGGCAAAACTGCTTGACTATAGTGTTGAGAAAATTTCCTATAATAATTGCAGATACCCATAAAAGAACGAAGATCTTTCAAATTTTGCGGTTCCGGAAAATTCCTTATCACCTCCACTTTTTCAGGATCAGGGTATATACCAGCACTGGATAAAATATGACCCAGATACTTAACTTCAGTCTTACAAAAGGATGATTTCGGCAGATTCACAGTCATATGTGCCTCCTGAAGTTTATCCAAAACGTTTCGAATGTGTTCAAGATGTAATTCCATTGTAGAAGACGCGATTAGCAAATCATCGACGTATGTAGCAGTATATTGTTTGATTTCTGGACCAAGAATAATGTCAATAGCTCTATTAAATGATGCTGTCGCAGTTTTGATCCCAAAAGGCATCACTTTAAATGCATATGACTTCCCATCATACAGAAAAGCTGTATATTTCCAACTATCTTGATCTAAAGGAATTTGCCAGAAAGAAGATCTCAAATCAATCAGCGTAAAATTTCGGCAGCCATAAAATTGTTGCAATAATTCGTTTATCTGAGGTGGTCGCTCTGTATCTGCTTGCATTATCTCGTTAATATAACGAGCATCTAAACACACTCTCACGCTTCCATCTTTTTTCTTCGAAACTGTTAATGGGCTCGCATATGGAGATGATATCCTTCCAATAATACCATCTTTCTCAAGTTCCTGAATCATATTATTAACTTGAGTTCTGAAAGACAAAGGAATAGGATATGGTTTCTTTATAAATGGCGCATCCGTTGTTAAAGTAATACGATGTGTATATTTATCAGTTAGGCCTGGTTTTGTTTGAAACACTTGCCGATATTGTTCCAATATATCTAAAAGTTTAACTTTATCCTCTTCGCTGATTTTTACTTTAGAAACCACGTTTCTAATTGTTTCCAAAGACTCAAAACGGTCTAAATTGCCATCATCTATGGAACACGTCAGTAAATCATAATTTACTTCTGTCGATTCAGTACTAGCCAACGAAGTTGTTCGGAAGTGAATTATTACTTGTCGATCGTTCTTATTTATAACCAGATGATTTTGTACAAAACTAATTTCGGCGCTGTTGGAAGTAAGCCAATCACATCCCAGAATTATAGGTTTAGCAAGTTTATTAACAATAAAAGCCACAACGTCACATGATACATTTTGCACGGAAAAGTCAATGAAAGTTTGAGTTGTAATTCTTTGTGATTTTTGACCCATTGCTCCGCGAATTTGTAATCCAGATAAAGGTAAAATTGGGTAATTTTTGTCCTTTGATAACGTATCAAAGATGTCTTTATCTATACAACTTATTTCGCTACCTGTATCTACGAGTACCGTAATTTTCCGTTGTCCAATAATGATATCAAATTCGGGTTGAACTTGGATTTTTGTCTTGGATAAGTCGCTTTCATATCGTGTAATTGTTAAAATTTTAAAATCCATACAATTATTTATTTTATAATATACAAAATAAGATTTACTTAAATGTAGTGTTTGTAGTGCACTAATGGGAAATTGTATACCCTGAGCATTTTTCCCAAGTCCAGTTCCTGGTGTCCATCCCAATTCGCACAATATACGATGTCCATAAGGGTACAAATCTTGTAATTCGTCGCTATTGAAAATACTGGCAGAGTTAATGTTGCAATTTAATTTTTCTTGTTTTGGGCTTTGCTCTTTTTTGTGACGAAGTTCGCCCGTTCCTTCGCCGTGGTCTCGTTTCCCGTCAAATTAATGTTTTGTTTTTGTATAGAAGTATTTCCATCGTTTGCTGGTAGTTGTTTGTTATTTGTTCTCTGGGTCGTATTTCTCAAATTTCGGGGATTATTAAGTGTTGATTGTGATTTTGAAAAATTTTGATTATAATTAAATGACGTTCTATTATATCTGGGTTGCGATTCTGTTTTTTGTCTTGTCATTAATGTGTCTGTAACTTGGCCAGGATTCTGCACAATCGACTGGTTTTGAATAAGAAATTGAGCAAACAGTTTTAAAGATTTGTTCTCTCGTGCTAACCATTGAATTTGTATTTGTGGAGAATAATGTCGTACTAAATCGGATAACAGTTCATCGTCGGGTATTTTTTTCGTTAAAAAACTTGCCAAATTGACATAATAGGAAAAATGTGCGAGCATTGTTCTTCCCATTTTGTAGTCAAATTTTCCATTAGTTATTTTTCTTCGTATTTCTTGTTGTTTGTCTTCAGTCCAAAATGTACTAATGAAGTCTTTTTTAAAATCCTCAAAAGTCACCCATGAGTCTTTAAATATTGCTGTCCATGTTTTAGCTGTATTTTTTAAACATTCCAATGCCAACTTTAACAAATTTTCGTTGGTGATCGATAATGCCCTACCATAATCCTCTAATTTATTTAAGAATACAATAGGATTTTCTTTGGCATCTCCAGTGAACTTCGGCTTTTCTGGTAACGCCGGTGCTTGTTTAGTCATTCCCCACAACATTTTTCGAATATCAAAACTCTCATTCGAGTCAGATTGCAATGTAGATGCAGTATCCAATAGCCTGCGAGGATTAGTAGAATTCGGCTCCATTTGTTGACTAAGTGGTATATCCGTAGTATGAGATGTGCTTGGACTAGCAACATTTACCTGTCGATTTACTTCAAATGAAGTGCTTGGACCTGGTGCTGTTTCTATTTGGCGATTTACCGGTGAAGAAGTGCTTGGACCAGCAATCGGTTCACTCATTCTTGTTTGTCCAGCTAGTAAATTACGAACTTCATTGTGCAATTCCGTAAATTTTTGTTGCCATTTTTCCTCTTGGGATTTCTTTTCTTCATTTTGCAATTGTACATACTGTGCAAACCACACTGGCATAGAATTATTTTGAGAAGATGATCCTTCCTCTGGCACTGTCTGTCTTACGGTATTCGTTTGTGGTGTTTTGACGTTTTTCCTTGGTTTTTTAACCGATTTTGTGGTATTTTTCTCCTGAACTACACTTTTTGGAGTCCCCCTCTTTCGTCTTATTGGTTTTATGTCTTTGGATTGCGTCTCATCTTGGTTTTCAGGAGTACTTTCCATTGGTAATTGTCTATCCTCGTCAGCCATTTTGTTAAGATTAATTTTCCTATAGAATAAAATATAATATCATTAAATTTATTAAATTCATTTTACCTGTTTATTACTCTCTACACATGAAATACTCCCACTAACTTTTCACTTATTTAGGAATATGAACTCAATGTGATCGTCAGTTTATAATTTTCTATATTTTGTATAGCTACGTTGTGTATAAAATGGTTATTAATTCAATTGATTTCTGTTTATTTGTTTGTTTTTCTTTCTAATTGTATAATAAAATTGTTTTAATTGAAATCTCTAAGAAAGAACTGAAAAAACACAAATAAATTCTCAAAATGTGCAACCGGAAGTGAAAGCAATTCAAACGTTAACACAAACCAAACATATTACATATTGTTTATTTATTTAATTATTATTTTTTTTTTAATAATATTTTATTATTTGTATAGGTTGTATCATGCTTTATTAATTAAATTAATTTAATTCAAGAAAATTCAAGTACGCAAAATTAATACACTTGTAATTGTATCAAACTGTACACATTTTCATAAAATCATGAGCTAACATTCCAATACAAGAAACGTCAAACATCCCGTACACATGTAAATAAAAGCACAGAACACAAAATTCAAACCACACTCAACCAATCTCATTGGGTGGCCACCCCCATTCATTCTTTCAAAATACCAATTTATTACTTAAAATACACAAAATATAAGCATCAATACGTGAGCACTAAATATCTGACGCTTCTATTAAAGAATAAAAAAAATTAGGCTTGTATTTATTAAATATTAATCCCAGGCAATTGTATATTTAAACAAATTAATAAACAAAATACAACCAAAATTTCATATTATATTGTTGTAATTAGAAATATCTTAAACTATTTTCTTATAATAAAATGATCAGAGAAAATGTGTTTAGACAATACATTTTATAAGATTTGTCTTGCTTTCCCGTATTATAACAACGAAATCAAATAATTTTACATATTTGTTTATATTAAACATAGAAACAAATATTAATACCGAGTTTACTAAAAAAAAACCCGTATATAATAAGTAACGCATATTTTAGACTAAATTTCATTAAAACGATTTACCAATAAATAAAATACGTTTATGTATGTATGCTCAATATAACAGACTAATTTATGAAACGGCTCAAGTTACTATAATTCCCCTATCAGTCGGTCATTTAAAACTTTGCCCTGCATGGTCACGGCACTCTGTAATGGTACAAACCCGAATGTATTTAAAATATTGTTCGATGAATTGTACCGACCAGGCTCAAAGCAAAGTAGACCAACTGAAAAGAAACAATAAGTAAATTAGTCACATGGACTAAGTAAGCACTGCAACAATTAAAATAAAATTTACTTAAACGATCGATCAACTTATGTTTCACAATCACATATTATAAAATTGTTTAATTCCACGATTTATGACAACAGTTTCCGTTTGTCAACATCGCTGTTAAATGTAAAATAAAATCCCACTAGCGTCCTAGTGGGTGTCAGGCGTCCCCAACAAAGACAATTTCCCGTAGGTCATTGTCAAGACAGTTCTCCGTAGATCCCCGTCTTAAAGTACCCTCTTCAACGAGGTAGTACGAGCTCGTAAGCTCAAATATTGGCTCGTAAGCACAATACATAAATAAATTGATGAAGCGATATTAACACACTTCAACTAATATAATTATCTCTCAAATTGAAACTCTTATGAATTTCAACACAATTAATTTAAGAAATTAATATTTAAATACGGAAAAAGGTGATTGTTACAAACATAAGTTTGTACGTAGAACAACTGCGCCATTGTTCCACAACACGATAAACCCGTTCAAAAGAATAAAGTATATTAAAATAATGTTTAATCTATTTTAATATATACTAGTACTAGTTTGATATAGTATAAGTAAACAAAGAAATAATAAAGCAGTACTTACTTTTAATTTGAGCAAATTATTCTTGCACCTAACAGCACGCACAATAACCTTCAAACAACTGTTCTACGTTTCTCACAGACTCTCCCTTCAACTGCCCAAACTGCAGATCAGCAATTTTTACCACTCGCCTAATTTCGTAAATAGTACAATTGCGTACTGAAATATTTTGTTTACATAAAACAGAGCCGGTCTCAGGGCCCTTACAGTCAAGAAGATATTTCGTTATTGTGTAAGAAGCAAATTTTTCCATATGATTTCATAACATCATACGATAAGCTCGAAATATCCGGTCTCGCACCAATTGAAGCCTTTCACAATAAATTAAATAATAGTATGATTACACCGCTTGAATATTCTCATGCTTTAAGGGTTTTTTCTTTATTTGGTTGTAAAACATTTGGCGATTATTCAGATCTTTATTTAAAAATTGATGTTTTACTTCTTGCTGACACATTTTTGGCCTTTCGAGACTCTATTCTGAAAACACATAAACTAGACATTGCCAAATACGTCACGTGTCCTAGTTTCAGTTTTGATTCAATGTTAAAACAAACTGGCTGTAAAATCGAAATTTTAAAAGATGTTGACATGTTATTATTCATTAAAGAATCTATACGGGGTGGTATAAGTCAATGTATAACAAGGTATGCAGAAAGTAACAATCCATATATGCCTAATTATAATTCGCAAGTGGCCACAAATTATTTACTATACATTGACTTTAATGCACTGTATCCTTGGGTAATGTCGTCTTATCTACCCCTCTCTGATTACGAGTGGATAGACAGTTTTAAAATAGAACAGTTTAATTCAGAATACATTTTACAGATATCTGATGAAGCGGAAACTGGCTATTTTTTCGAGGTGGATTTAATTTAACCCCGAAGAAATTCATGATAAACATAAAGATTTATCATTTTGTTGTGAACACTGAATACCTCCAAATTCAAAATTACCCAAATTATTAACGACTTTGTACGATAAAAAAAATTACATTTTACATTATCGAAATCTGAAACAAGCCTTAAAGCATGGAATTATTTTAAAAAAGTTGCACAGAGGCATTCAATTCAAACAAACACCTTGGTTACGACCATATATTGAATTAAATATGAAGCTAAGAGCACAAGCACAAAATGATTTTGAAAAAAAAAACATTTACAAATTTTTAAGTAACTATTTATTATAAATGTATGGAAAATGTGAAAAAAAGATGTGACGTACGCTTGGTAAGATCGTTTTCGGGACGTTACGGTGCCTCCAATTTAATTGCTTCACCGCGTTTTCACAGTAGAACAATATTTGATGAAAATCTGATGGCAATAGAATTAAAAAAAAACTCGAAGAATATTTCAACAAACCGATTATAATAGGTGCTGCAATTCTAGACATTTCAAAGATAATTCTGTACGATTTTCATTATGATTACATTAATTTAATTATGAAGACGTATCCTTATGTTATATGGATACCGATAGTTTTATCTATTCAATAAAATATAATGATCTATACACTGAAGTAATTAAAGCTGATATTGAGAGGTTCGACACTAGCGATTATCCAATTGATAATCCATGGAATATACCTAGAGTAAATTGTAAAAAAATTGGCTTATTGAAAGATGAAACCAAGGGTAAAATTATGACTCACTTTGTAGGTTTAAGAGCAAAATTGTATAGTTTTAAGATACAGGATGTAAAAGATTGTGTTAAAAAAGCGAAAGGAATTAAATATTGTGTATTAAAGAATAATATTACATTTGACGATTTTGTTGAGTGTTTAAAAAATTTCAAAGATAAAGTTATTAAACAACAAACAATACGCGCTTATTTTCATACTGTTTTTACTATTGAACAAAGAAAAATTGGATTAAGTGCATTTGATGATAAACGTTATTTAATTCCCAATTCTTTTAATACACTTCCCTTTGTACATTATAAAATCCCTAATATGTAATAAAGGGGAAACCAAAAAAAAACGCTTTGTATTAATTTTAAGTTTTTTATGTATAATTTATAAGATTATAATAAAGTTTAATAATAATGCTACGTATATTGTTTTATTTAATTAACAAATAACCCAAACAAAAATTACTTATTCCTATTTACTGTACATATATTGATATCTTTCTAAATCATATATTATTTTAGGTTTAGCTAAGATTATACATTCAGATAAACAATAATTTTCCACACTGCTAAAGTTTTTACATATTAACTCCAATATTTCTAAGCCAATATTAATATTTCCATTTAATTTTTCAATTATCAAACTAACTTGTTTAAGTATTGAACAATAATAGGAAACAAAATTTAATTTATGAAGTATTTCAAGTTTTTGTGAAAGTAATGTATTTATATGTAAAATTTCCTCAACATTTGCTGCTAAAAAGGAAAATGTTGTGAAATTTTTTCTAACTTTTAAGTATTTTACATTTAAACTACATGCTTTTCTTATCGTTATATCGTTTAATACATAAATAAGTTCTCCGTTAACTTGGTCGAGCACATCACTCATATTATTATTGGATAAAAAATCTTCATAGAGCTGTTTGAAATGTATAATCAGCTCGGTCCATTCCATTGTGGTGAAGGATATTTCAGCATCTCCATCCATTCTACTTTGTATTTTAATTGTAGGAGCAAAGTCTCTTAACATACTCAAACCACATTCAACGTAATAGGAAGAATATGGAATATCAAACATTATACTGTTTAATAAGTAAACTTTTCATTTTTGATCGCATTTTGATATTTGCGCCAAATATTTTCAAGTTCTCGATCATAAAATTCATCTTCGACATTTGACATTTCAGCTCTATTACCATTATTATTTGATGGTACACTGATCATATTTATTTTTTTAATTTTATGAATTACTAGTGGGCATAGGTGTAGTAGATACTCGTACGTATTAGGTACTTCACTTCATGTGATAAACTGATCGTAGTGAAATGAAAAAAATGCAATTTAAACAAATTCATAATGAATATGATTTCTGATTGGTTTGTAAAATGTACGTTAATATATTAATAATAAATTTTACAGGAAATATAAAACCCACACACACTTATTTAAGAACATTTTTTTTAATTTGGTATAAGTTATAATTTTATAGCAAAGATACAAAAGTGATAATATAAATATGATAGTTAATATAAAACCAATTATTGTAGTAATAAATAGAAATTTTAAATTTTTTTGTATGTAAGCATTATGTTCGTTTTTATTTTCTTGTGTCAACTTCTTGTCATCGTCGTCAGCTTTGATATCTGTTCTGTTCCTGATGCTGTTGTGGTTAAATTTATCCTTGAAATTTTCAACGTTTTTAACCATTAATCGCCACTTAGCATCAAATCCTTCTGTAAAATTATTGAAAATCACTTTTAATTTATAATAATATATATCTTGTTCTATATCGATTCCATTTGACTGAAGAGAATACTTGAAAACGTACATCATCTGACCATATTCATCTATTTTGGACGGTGTCATGGGGAACCAATCTTCTATTGTTATATTAGTAGCACTGCAATTACTCTGATATTTTACACCATTTTTATAATATTCATTAAAACATATGTACGATTGCACAACATTTTGCCTCAGATTTGCTGAGAGAATAATAAACAATGGTGTTAATGTAGCCATAGTGAATGATAAACTAAATTAAGTAAAAAATTTTCACATATAAATAAGCACTTTACCCACTTATTTACCCTTCATATTTAATATGCATTTTTTCGATCAATCCAATTTTTATGATTTGAATCAAAACCTAACCATTTAACAAATACCTTTTTTCCTTTCCGTCTTAATACTTTTTCAACTAAATAGATATCAGGCTGCTTGGTTTTTTGCAATTCATGTGTATAGAAAAACCACTTATTGGTCGCCCCTCTAGATTTTCCAAAAGATATGTATATGGATTAGTTAATTTTACTTTTATTATTTTAAATAATTCAGTTGTCCAATTAGGTAAATAACCTTTTTCGAATAAATGTTTACTTTTACTTATTCGAACTATATCTCCAACAGAGAATTTTTGTGGTGAGGTTGCTAATTTAATGTAATTATAGAAATTTTTTAACACTTGTTTTTCATTATGTTTTGTCACTTCCGCTGGTTTCATAGCAATCGTTTTATGTTTAGAGTTGTTATAATTATTAACTATATCGTTTAAAATTTCAATCCAGCGATAAGAGCCGTTTAAACTGAAAAATTTAAATAACCGTTCCTTAATTGTTCTAATTACTCATTCTGCAATTGCAGCTTTCATACCACTATATGTTGAATAATGATTAATTCCATATTTTTTCATTAGTTCTTTAAATTTTGTATTTATAATATCTTTTCCTGAATCACTGTGTAATAATTTAGGACTGCGATGTTTAAAATACTTTCAAAGGCACTAGCCACTTCATCAGCATTTCTTCATCAGCAAAAACAATCTATCACCACCAATATGTAACTGTAATTCTTATTATAAGTTTTTAATTGATCTAATTGAGCCAAGTCGGATTGCCATAAATCATCGATACCTTTTACATTGAAACGTCTTCGCTTAAATTTTTTTATTACAGGTTTATGTAATTCATTTACAAGTTGATTTTTTTCCTTAGAAAATGTTTCATTTATTTTAGTGATAAAATTGTTTTTTTTTTGGTTGATGAATACTAATATGAAAATATATTGATACTATACAATAATAGACATACATTTCCTTTAAGTATTATTTTAGTAGATTATGCCTGCTTCGAAGAGTTCAGAAAGAATTGCATGAATTTCATTGGTAAGATAAATTTCCGGCTTGTTTGGATGCAATTATCATTGTAGTCGAGAGTCTTTTTAATTCTTATCCCTTTACCAGAAGCGGCAATATGAAATTGAGATTTGCTACGTGTCTTTTTAACAAATTGTCCCTCCTCTAGTATTGGGTGAATGACATCAGTATATTTAGGATGATTAGGGAATTTTATATTGCCATCACAGCTTTTATACGCGTTCGTTAATTGTAATATTTTTCTATAATTAACTTTATCACGCAAAGAGTAGTTTGTGGGAACTGTTTTAAATATTAATCCATAAAGGCCCCTGGTTCCTATAAATGGTGAATCTCCGACTTTAAATTCTTCTTTTCTATTATCAGGAAACGTAATTTCAAAGGATCCTATATACCATTTATCCTGAGATGTAGCATAGAAAGGACCATAAATAGAATCATATTCTTGATGAATATTATCTGGAGGTGCATTAAAATATTTTTCAATATACTTCCTTGCTAAAAATGGAAATTTATCCAAATATTCTTCTTTATTTATTTGATTATGCACAGTGCACAATGTATTTTTATCTAATACAATTGGCGTTTTTATTGGTGAGGATGGTGTTGCAGCATTTCTTGTTGAAAGATTTTCTAATAGCATTCCTACGTCTGGTGAAAATAAAACTTTGGGATATTTTTCAAATGATTTACTTCTCTTTAATAAAGGTGTTGAAAATGAAAAAGCACTGGGATATGTATTAGATTCATTTTTTAAGCTAAGTATTGAATTACTAGGTTTGAAAGCAACATTTTCTTCTTCTTCATCATCATTTTCCTCCTCTTTTTCATAGTCATTTTCTACCTTTTTAGCGATTTCATTTCTTTCGATATAATTTGTTTTATTGTTTTTATTGTCGACGTTGGCGTCGGCGCCATCGTAGTCGTCTCTTTTGACATTATTTTTTGTATGCTTTGCAATTTCAAATATGGAATTTTTAACAGGTTGAAATATTTTATTTAACACATTCTTCAGATTTTCTCAGTTTTAATGCTAAATATTTTTTTCGTATAATTTGCGATAAATGATGAATTTGTTTTTTAATTGCATCATTAGAACGAATGCTATTTTTATTTTTATAGATGGTCCTACGTTGTCTCTTAGGAGCCATAATAGTTTGTGTTATTAATTAATTAACTCATAGTATTATATAGGTGTCAAAACATTTTCTATAACGTCCACCATTAACATTAAAATCTTTTACAATCACTAAACAACCATATTTATCTTTCCAACATTCAGAAAAAAAACTTTTAAATTGATCAAATGATAAATCCGGTGTAACATGTTCATCAAATAAGTGTTTTAAATTTAAATCATCCTGTCTAAATATAACAATTAAATTGCAATTATCCCTAATTAATTGTTTGGGAATTTTGGTGTATGTTTGACATAAGTAAATTGCATCAATTCCTTTATGGCGCCCCATTAAAAAATATTGACGAATTTCTGACTGTCTTGACTATCATTCACTATATCATCAAATATTATGATTGAATTCTTTTGAACTTCCGAAGGATCTACTATAGAGTCACTTTCTTGGAAGGGGAAATTTTGTACACCTTTTACATCATTTTAAAACGTTTTTAATAATTCATATTTTGGTTGACCCAACGGTTTGGAATAAATATATACATTTTCAAAAAATAAACTATTTGGATTAAATATTAGAGATAATAAGGCGTCCGTTTTACCACAACTGCTTGGTCCGCAGAAAATTGCACGTAAAGAATGCGGAGGTAGATTACCATGCTTATGTTGCGGTTTACTATCTTCATTGAAAATATCTAAATTAACAATGGGTAATGTCTGATCTTGTTTAATTAATTTAATTTTTACAAATAACATAATCTAATAATAATACTAATATGTTAATATGTTACTTAGTATATATTAATTAATTAATTAATTAATAAAATATTAGACATTAATACTTTCATTGTTTAAATCAACTGACTTATATTTAGCATTGAATTTATTAATATACTCTTCAACGTATACACACGGACAAGTATCAGGACCGGATCTAGTTTCAGCTCTTGACCAGGGGCATGCAATATAATGTTGACCATGACAATTACTTATAACACATATGTCATCTTCGGTCTCATCTTCTTTATATAAATATAATTGCAACAACATCTTCGATAAGAAATCTATTTGATGTTCAATTTTATTTAATTCCTCTTCATCGAGATTATATTCACAGGCTTTAGTTAAATTTGTCATTGCGTTGATTGTTTGTAGAAATTCTTTTTCGGTTTTCATAATTTTATACTTATGATCAGTATTTTTTTTAATGTACTCAACAAGTTTTGCAAGTACCTATATTACCTATATTATGCTTCCACTAGGATAGTTAAAATGAAACTAAGCTCATGAAAAGAACACAAAATTATTTATATGTATATGATATATATTTATTTCATAGTTTTAATTATTTAAATATTCATATAATTTACAACAATTTGTTATGGCACAAGATGGAACATTATTCGCAACTTTTGTATGAAAGAAACACATCGGCTGACGATCTTTGACGGTCAATGAAGGTATCGCATCAGTAATTTCAGGCCTTGTATATCGACCACGCAAAAATGCATTTTACTTATATCCATAATAATAATAATAATTTTTACACCTGTTCCCTTTATTACTGTCACTTAAATACAAAATTTTTATTGTATATTTTTCTTTTATATATATTTATTTTAAATATAAAAAAAAATGAGTATATTTTATTATTAGGAAATTTTACGTACAATTTCACTTAATGGTAATTTTTCCATTACAATTTCACTAATTAATATACAATATACTTTTGTATCAGGAGGAAATAGTTCTGTAGACTCGATAATAATTTTCACGTCAACTGTTGTAGATTTCATTAAAGGTGATCGTTTCGAACAATCGATTACGAATAGAGGGTGATTTTTAAATGCAATAAAATTGAGAAGATTATCTTTTGGACTGTCAGGTCATTTTTATAGCTGGGTTTTAATTCAGTATAGTTAAAGAAAGCTTGGTGAAAAATATTATTTTTGAAATCTAATTTTAATCTTTCCGTCGGAATGAACTTTCCACACATAACAGCCGCTACATCTCTAATATTACAATTGTGAAAAGCTGTAGGATCTTTGTGTTCATTATTCCTAAGTTTTGTTTGAGCAGCTAAAATTATATACACTGGTTTGTCATTTTGGTCACATACACGTACATTCCATATCTTTTTCTAAGAATTTTGGGTCAATTGAGGCAATTCATAAAGCTGCCACAACCTAAATGGAATAAGAATGAGTTTATCCTTTTTTATTGCCTCTAATAATGATAATTTTATTAAGTAATTAGGATAAACTAAAGGCACTTCCAGTGATACACTATTAATTTTTAATTCAACTGTAGTGGATTGTTTTGCTGCAGCTACAGTAGGGTCTTTTTCAATTCTGTAACAATCAGCGTCGGACCGAGCGCGTACCAATCGAATTGTTTGTCTTCCAAATTGAACGCACTTGTATTCTTTGAAAATATTAAATAGATGTCCTAGCGGAATTCTAAACATAAAAAGTCCATTATCACTATTACTGATAGCATGTTGCGGATAATTCCAACTAGCTATGTCAAAGTGCGTACTGTCAGTGCTATTATAACAGAGATATCCTCTTATTGTGGAAACAATGCCAGGATCTCGGACTGTTTCAATTTGTTTTCCATTAATTTCATAGGTAATAATTTCAAACATAAATGGTGCAGCATTATTTATAAATTGAACTTTTCCAGTACTGTTCTAGGCGACCGTTAAACTTCCTTCAATAATTAATACAGCATTAAACATATTCAACCAACAATCCAGCTGATTAATAATAATTTCGATAACATCGCTATTCTGAAATGATTTCACATATGGATGAAATGTTCTTTGTTCAATTTTTTGCGTTTTCTCATCATATTGAGGTTTACGAAATATGTCGTAAATTTGAGCGGACATTATAAACTAATGATTAGAAAAATGTAGTTTGCGTGAGAGAGACGTTTAGCTCTTGACACAGGTCTCTTTATAAATGAATTCCTGTTTCTCAAATGATTTTTTATATAGTCTTCATAATTTTCGAGACCATTTTTACTATTAAATAATAACACCATTTTTTTATATTTATTTATTTTACTCGTTATAACTCTTAATTTAATTTTTTTGATCTAAAATATTTAATGTAATATTAGTTATGCTTCTTTTATTTATTAAAGGGAGATATGTGAGATGTAGTGGTGTTTCGTTGATTGGATAGCCTGGAGGCAAGTTTAAACTAAAATGATATATTAAATGATTTTGATTTTCGTTAAAATACGCTCCTGTTGTAATGTTACTAGTTATTTGTATTGTTCTAACTTTAACTATATCAACAGGTAAATCTGAGGACTGTACTTGGTCGTCCTTTTTTAAAATCTTCAATGAAAACCCCAAAATTTTTACAATACTATCTTGTGGTGTAAAATCAATTTCAAAATCTTTACACACAATCTCACACTTAAGTGTATTATTATTAGGTTGAATAATATATATCTAATCTTGCCCTTAACTTTGTTCCAGGTCCACAAAAATTATAACCGGGTATATGCAATTCAATACCCAATTTATTAAATAGAGAATTTAATAGACTATTTTTGGAATTTGAAGCACCACCAGCAGTTTTACTTAAATTACCTCCATGCGTCTTGTTAAAGGTTAACATCTGATATGAACCAAAAATTAGGAATCTATCTCTTTTATATATTCATTACGAATAAATATTATAGATACGTAAATAAATATATTTAACACATAGCGTACATGTGTGTATATGGTGTCATATCTCTTGCTACAGGATGCGGTCACTTACAATGTTATACACACTCTGTCTATAACGCTGTGACGTATTATTAACCTGACGTCATCATCATCTTCAGACTTGTCGACACTTTTTAAATCCTGCAGCAGCAGTTCTGCCTTTCTGCCCCCTTATGCCTTTCTGTTCTCTCAGCCTTTCTGCCTTTCGCTTCGCCACCCTCACCCCAACCCGCCAAATGTCAAATCATCATTCCCGCCAAATTTCAAATTATAAACTCCTCCCCCAAACCAGTGCTACCAACACAAACAACACCCAGTACTACCAACACCTAATAACTAAATCCCTAAATTTCACAACAGAGACCGGAAGCGTTCTAGAAACCTCTTTGTCCTTCTACTGATAGTATACATACTTCGGCCAAAGGGCATTCTTGTCTCGAGAAATTGCCCACTTCGGCCTACGGTCTCAGGGTGCAAACTTTTCTCTCAAGAATAATGCTGCCCTTTCAGCCTCGGTACGTAGTCTACTATTTCTTACCTTTAATGAGAAGAACTAGCAGATTTCGATTTGTAATTCATCCTTGCCTTCGAATGTTTCAAGTAAAATGCACGTATGTTTCACCTGATTCAGGGGAAATAAAAATGAGCAAATGAATCAGATGTAAACTTAATGAAGAGGGTGTAAGTCGAAATAAATATACAGAAGAAAAATGATAAATGAAGGAATATAATAAGAATTGAAATCGTCATGGCCAACCACATTCCAATCTTCAATACGTTTATAAAAGTACAATTAAATGAAATTTCGACTCGTTTTTCGTAAAGGAATAACATAAAATTTAATAGAATGGATGTTGAAATAAATTGGCCAAATGGGCACTTAAAAACACTTGAAAGTAATCGTAAAATCACAATTACGCAAAGTAGCAAGTTTTACCCGAAAGTGAGTTTGTTCTACTAAAAAATTTCACTTCGTCTTCCTGGTTGCAAGAGTACTTTCGTAAAAATCTTATTTCGAGGGACACTGAGATGGTTGTAAATTTGCATAATTACTAATAAATAATATTTGTTTACAAATGTATCTAAACAAACAACTTAACCTTAAACGTCAGAGGATTAATAACATAATTAGGAGGCATAAAAATAGGTTCGTTATAAGTTTTTTCAATTGCCTTTTTATCCCGGCCTTTCCAATTAAAGTTGAGTTAAAGTTCATCCGAAAACATATATTTCATGATTCGTCGAACCTGCGCTTTCACGGTATACCCTCCCATCGAAGCTAATCTTCGTGAAAAATCCGCTCAAGCAATAAAATTTGCCTTATGGAACTCATACTTTAATATACTATTAAAATGTGTAGAAACCATATATGTATATCCTTTCAAATGCATCGTCCTTTTGAATACTTATTTCAAAATATTCAAAACCTTTTATGTCAAATATTGGAAACTCCGGTAATTTTTCAGGTATGGTAGCTATATTATCTGAACAAAATCTTTTATTATTGGTATTTTGCCGCGGTCTGTCTCCTGTCTAGTTCTCAAGACAGCCTAGACAGACATGCGCCAATTCGGCCCCCTTTTTCTACTTCCTAGTGAAAGCGAATTTTTTGACAATTAATTAACACTTGAAGTTTGCGATTGTAAAAATTTCGATCACGCGATCATACTTCTTACTTTTCATTTTTCTTTGTACTTTCTTTCTTTACAATTAACCGCTTTCCACCCCTTATTAACTATTAGTGCACGTGCTAATTATTTGTGGGCTTTGCCAGTTTTGATTAGTACTTTTTACCTGCTTGTGGTACTTTTGTGCAAATTTATTTTCGGCTTTTGCCTTTTTTTCGACTTGAATCCGTATAAGAGAAGCCAACGAGACGCCGAAGACGCCGTTCCGAGGGTCAGACATTGGTTCAATTCGATTTACTTCGTCTACAATTAACGTAAGTGCTTTATTTCTTTTTCACCTGCTTTATTTGGTTGTTATTTGCCGTTTATGCACCCTTTTGCTCTTGTTGGGCTATTGAATTACATACTTTTGGCCTGTCGCGATAAGGTAGTTTAATTTAACTTAATATTTACCCTCGCGTTGTCCAATATCATTTAATCTCGATGGTTGGTCAAGATCTAAATTTTATTTATTGGTTCTCATCCGGAAATCTTCGATCAAACATTATCATTTAAAAGAGATCGCAGTAATAAATCATTTAACATGACCGCATTTTGTTCAACAATGGTCAATATTTTTGATAAAGCTGTAAAAGTTTGTGAATGTTCCGCGCTACATGTGTTTTTGTTTATGAGAGTACCCGTAAAATTTAAAGAATTGATGGATTTGTTGGTAACGTTACAATGAAACGGAGAATTTGAAGGATTAACTGTTTTGTTAGTAAAATATATTTTCCAATATAGCTTCTACGGACAGTATTTGATTGTTTTGTATTTTTACGTGTTGATCCAAACATAGAAAAGCAGGTAATTTTCAATTTAATATTTAAAACGTTAGTTTTGAGTTTATCACTAATATTCAAACTGACATTGTTAGTTGGAAATAAAGTAGGAGATTGCATAGCATTTGGAGAAAAAATAGGCGCCTTCGTAACATTTGAAGAAAAACCAGACGACTACACAGCATTTAAAGCTAAAATAAACCACTGCGTAGCAGTTGTAGTTAAATTGTGACGTAGATGGTTTATTGAGCTTAATTCACTTTCATCAGAAGATGACGAGGTTCCATCGATTTCCGTTTTCTTATTTAAACTGTTAACAGTACCACCCCTGCTGGAACACTCCATAGCCTTAACCTTCAACACATTTTCTAAATACCCGTCTGCTCGTTTGCAGGAATCTAGAAATAAATAATTTTATTAGTTATTTTAAATTCTAGAGAAAATGTAAATAAAATACCTGTCGCATAATGAATTTTAAAAATTCTATAACTCGACCAACTTTTCTTGAACGGAATTTGTTTTGTAACATATTCGGTTAAAATTTTCTTACCAGTCGACTTAGGCCAATAGCATTTAGAATTATGTTTATAAACCCATGTTACAGGAACTACCTATAATTCGTGTGGCTTGTTTGAAATGAAAATCCTTTTATGGTAAATTCAATGACGGCAAACATCTAAAAATACAAAAATATGTAAGAATCAAAATTTAAACAGTGCAACA
This sequence comes from Silvanus unidentatus, assembly GCA_963930825.1. Classification (NCBI taxonomy): domain Eukaryota; kingdom Metazoa; phylum Arthropoda; class Insecta; order Coleoptera; family Silvanidae; genus Silvanus; species Silvanus unidentatus. Next base: position 8,830,324 of record OZ005757.1, on the reverse strand, counting down.
ACATTGTACAATCGCAACAAATAATATTTATTTACATAACGCGAAATAAATATTTAAATGAAAGCGGATTTTAAGTTAACATTCCATAAACTTGCCGAGCATTTTTTGTTGTTTCCCTTAAAAATTACGTACCTGAATTTTTTACAATGTGTGATTAATGATCATAATACTGACTCCATCTTTAAAAGGATTTTCAACACATTTACATAATATGTTTTTAATTTTAAAAGTAGAACATTTGTTAATTTCAAGGTTTCGTCCCAATTTTTTTTTATTTTGATGATTCTATCGGAAAATCATATACATTTCTAGATATTTAAAGGAAAAAGCAGTGAAAATGAATTCATTTTCGATAAATTGTATGGTTTGATACAAGATATACATATATAGATATATCAAATGCATAGGTTCTATGGGTATTTGAGATACAGGGCCAACCCCTAACTCTAGTAAAATATTAGGGTTATTTTCATTATATTTAATATGCTTATTATTGTGCCGCTGGTAATAAAAATCTTCATCGTTTCTTAGTACCTGTACATGGTTTAAGATTTGCTAAATGAGCGCGAAGATTTTCGTAAATGTCAATAACATCACATTTTTAGCATACTTGCTTATGTGTATGACCAACATTTTGTCTTATATAGATACGCTTTTGCTGGAGCGTCACAGGCGAAACGTTCGAGTTCGACCTTTATAATTGAATCTTCATATTGTAACCCACAATTTTGTAATGAGCCTAATTCAACAACAAAGTATTACGGTCTGACGTAACGAACGAACAACCAATGGTGGAGGGAGTTGTTTGTTGGTTCGCTCCTGACTATAATTTAACCTGAAATCGTGCAGGTAGAGTACAAGTTCAGGTACCAACGAAAAAAGCGATCCACTGTTTACAAGTGACAGAGTTATTTCATTTTGAGAGGATAGAGTGTGACGTCACGAACGAATCGGCTCGAGGTTCGAGTGTTTCCGATAGCATGTCGGATTTTTAATAATTAATTACGCGAAAATTATAAACATTTAGCCCCTCTCAAATTTACCATGTTTTGTATTCACCAGACTTTGGATATAGATACATTTCGAAAATTAGTTTACAGCTCTATTGGGAATTTTAATTAAAAAGTAATTAAATGAAAACACGTACTATGGAGGGACTGAATTGAGACAATGAGTGGAATAAGAGGACGCTTATTACTCTCAGAATAAATGACAAGAAAAGGAAAATGAATTCAAAATAAAATTATTAAATGAAATAAAAATTATGTGCGACACAAAATTCCTGTACGTTTCACCTGATTCAGAGGAATTAAATATTCGATAATTGAATCAGATGTAAACGTATTAAATATGGTGTAAGTCCAATTAAAATACAGAGAAAAAATAGTAACAAATGAAATAATAAAAATACGAATTGGAAGCCGCGTGGCCAACAACATTCCAATCTTCAAATATATATACAAAAGCATAATTAAATGAATTTGGGACTCACCGTTTTATGTAGAGAGAAATGCTTCCATTGAATAGAATGAATGTTAAGCCAAATTGGTCAAATAGACAGTTATACACTTTGTAATTACCACAATTGTAAAATAGCACGTTTTAACCGCAAAATGAGTTTTTTTGTACTAAGTAATTTCATATCGTACTCCTGGTTGCGGGACTACTTTGTGAAAATCCTTTTCCGAGGGACGCTGAGGTGGTTGTCTAAAGTCAATTTACATAATTAATTAAAATAACTATTTGTTTACAAATGTAAACAAACAACCTAACCTCAAACGTCAGAGGAATTGTACGAACATTAAGAGGCGCAAAAATAGGTTCGTTACATCCCCCTCTTCGAGTAAAAAAATGAAAAATGAAGTATTTTGAACTTAGACAATTTATCCTATAAAGGACTTTTACATATTAATTAAGAGGCAAAATGTTCAAAATCGATGAAATTTAACAAAATAGAAAAAAATACAAAACTTAAAACTAAACTCTGACTCGAAGCACAGTCTGGGGGGGGGGGGGGGGTCAAAACACAATAACACTGGCGCAAACGCTCAGTCTAGTGACCTCCAAAGTGGGATTGAAATAGAGAGGGTGATGAAGAGGATTTTGTCGCTTATTTGAGGTCTCTTGTCTGGCCGTCGGAGATCACAGATACTACTTTGGTTAATCAATGCACTCTCGAGGCTCGTCCGTACCAAATATAGCACATCCTGTAGCCTTCCCAGTTGAAAACACGGTGTTGCGTCTCGGCCCACGTGTTTTTGTCGACAGCAACGTCCACCGTGGGAGGTGTTCCTGTGTCTCGATACAGAGCCGCTGGCACTTCCAATTTACGTCCAATATTCAAGAAAAAGGCTGTACAACGAGGAATGAAACGATGCTTAATTCACAAATCCTTAAGGCGATTGCTGAAGATTCCACTGTCAAATTGCGTATAGTAATTATATCTTTAGCTTTCTTTGGGCAACTAGACGAGCAGTGACGTTCCTGAAGGCCGTGAATGCACCCATTTAGTCAACCGATCGAGGAAAACGAGGAGATAACTGTTTCTTTTTCCAACTAAACCCGTATCAACCTTATGTCATCATTTGGGTACTGGAGAGGGTTGCATTTCTCCGGCGGTTAGTTTTCTGGCCGTCTGTTGCATATGCAGTTACGCGTGGGGATGCCTGGACGACGGCAGCGTGTGCAAAAGACTCGAGAACCGCTGGTACATTCCCTGCGGTAATGGCCTGTTTTTCAACACTTAAAACAAGTCGCAGAGGATGGTTGTAGCATAATTGCATTCATCATTCGAATCGCTGGACGTTGAGGCGACGATTGGGATTCCAAACATGGACTAGGCGGGCGAAAAATTGCCGTAGCTCCCTGTGAGGGTAGCTCCTTCAATTCTTTAACCCGTTCCAGCAACTCTTGTACTGTGTAGAAGCTGCTACGCGAAATAAATCGCCGATATTGGGGTAAAAGGTTGCGATTCCCTACTCTACTAAACCAGTGGACTGCGTTTTCTCGCAGCAAAATCGATATAACTGGAAACAATTCGTCCGTCGTAATGTGGTACAGGTCCCTTTCCTCCAATTCCTCGAGGAACCTAATGGGATCGCCACGGCCGTCGAAACATATTTTCCATTCGCTCAGCCGCTTTAGAACATGATTTGGGACCATAGAGGTATGTGGTTCGTGAGGGGGCATGGTCGATGTCGCATTTCCAGACAACTCCATCTTCTTCGTTGTTAAATTCGAAACAAGAGGAATGTCCGTTTGAAGTGGTTCCGACTCCCTTGGAATGTTGTCTCTATCCGACATGGTGTTGGAATCGGAGGTCAAGCGAAACAAGAGGAATTTTTGCCAGTAGAAAAAAAAATTCTCTCTCGAGGTCTCACTAAAGTGAGCGGAATTTCGCGAAAATTGCGATAAGAAAATGCGAATTTTTAAAAGGTCCCTGCTCGAGTGCCCAATTTGTGGCGTGTTTTTTCCAACAGGAAAGGATTTATCGAGCGCCAGGTATTTTGTGGCAAGAAATACCAACCAGTACCAGAGAGTTCTCTCAGTAAAGAGAGTTTCTGACCAGGGGTCGATTAAAAGAGAAATTCGCACTTTGTAAATGTACATATTTATTAACAAATTAAATCGCCGTTTAATACGAGAAGAACACAAAGTAAAAAAAATACAACCTTCAAAAATACAAATTAATTAGCTAAGCAAATAAACGGAGCCAATAAAGTCACTCGTGGATTTTGACTTTTGAACAATATTAAAAATTAAATGAGAATAAAATCTCGAGGAACAAATATTACTAGAATTTTTAAGTGGATTAGAATTCTCTCCTTCGAGGGGCTGTGCAAGAGTTACGATACGATGAAATATTAGGAGAGATTTTGCGTACGCGCAAAGAGGAAAAATGTTACGTACTTTTGGTTGCGGTACTTCCGCAAAATCTTTCCTAGAGGAGCGGCAAAGGTGGTTGACTAATGTCATCTACCGTTAATTAATTGTTGTTTAGAAAATGTAAACAAACACTTAACCTATAATTAAGAACGTGTTATAGAGGACCAAGAGGCTGAAAAATAACTTGGTTACAATCTAATTAGTTTTTAGTTAGATTGTGTTGCAGATTGCAGTGTTTTAAAGTTTGCTAAGATAAAGAGCATGTAAATTAACGATTTTTCCAAAAAATTTGAAAATGTTGTGTAGGTTTAATTGGTTTTGGAGGGGAAAGGTAATCTCAAGCGCGAAAAATTAAACTTAATTGCGTAAATTCTGTATATAAATCACGAGATGTGTGATTTTAAATAGTTCTACTATTTGAATACATAGATACAGAGATATAGAGTTCTACTATAGATAGAGAGTTAATATTAAAGCGCAAAGATTGTAAAAGGTTCAATTTAGTTGTCAATTTAGTGCTCCATTGGAAATTTGTCTACCATAGGTTCAGTTATAAAGAAATTTAATTATGTTTTTTTTTGTTGGTCAGAGACATATTGATGGCGTACAACACATTGTAATTGATAAAACCATAAAATCCTTTTTACACCCACCCAGAAAAGTTCCAATAGCAATACAAAACCGTTTAAAAAGTACCTTGGAGGCGCTTAAACAAATGAAGATCATTGCAAAGGTGGATTATCCGACAGAATGAGGCAACAGTCTGGTCATATTGGAGAAGAAAGACAAATCTTTGAATTTATGTTTGGACCCAAAGGATTTAAACAGTGCAATTCAAAGGGAACATTTTGCGATACCTATAGCTCAAGATGTTATTCATAAGTTCAATGGTAAGAAAGTATTTTCTGTAATAAATACGAGCTCTGGATTCTGGCAGATACAATTGGATGAAAGTAGTGTAATGGGAGTCGTGAACCCTAAATAAATGCATACAAAGAACTATTGCTAAATGGGGTTATTCATCAGCAAATTATTGGAAGTCAGTGACTCCCAATAATTATGCAGACTATTTAATGTTAGTATTTAGGCAATAGTATACGTTAGTTGGTAAGAGATACTCAGTTGTAAGTCGGCTGAAAAAAAGTTAAGTCGAGTCTATTCTTGTCTTGTGTAATTTCTCCCCGTCTACCCTTGCTTAACCAACAGGTCTACGCGGCGAGAGATAGCACATTACAGTAGGTCTGATTTATGTACTTTTAACACGCCGTTTGGGCGGAATCAATTTTTAGTTTTACCACTCGGTATTAAGTCAGCTTAACAAAAACAAATTCCAATTCAAAATAAAATCGGTGAAGTTTATGGGCCACATAATCCGCAAAGAGGAAGTCGCGCCGGATCCACAAAAGATGAAAACCCATATAAAAATTGAAAACCCAAAGAATAAAGAAGAAGTAAAAATATCACTATGAATGGTCAATGATTTAGTACAATTCATTCCAAATTTAGCAGAAATAAATAGTCTGTTGAAGACACAGAAAGTTTTGAGTTTCCGGTCCAAATGCATAGTATATCGTCTACATATCGTTTCCAGAGTATTATGTTTTTTGAGTCAGGTAGTTTAAGTATTTTGTTTTCAATGTCGTCTACGTATATATTAGCTAATAGTCCTGATAGTGGTGAACCCATGGGAAGTCCATCTTCCATTTTATAAATACGGCTATTAAATTTGCATATGTTTTGAGAAGTGCAATGTTGTATTATTTTATTAATATGTTCGGTTTCTGTATCGTCGTGTAAATATTCGGTGAGTAAGTCTTTTGTTAATTTTAATGTTTCTTTTATTGGAATTTTAGTGTACAAATTTGTAATGTCAAAGGATATTAGGCTGTAGGATGGTGGAAGGCTTATGTTAAGAATTTCATCCGTAAGTTCTTTTGAGTTGTATATGGTGTGTGTTGGTGTGTAGTTTAGTTTTTTAGTAAAGAGTTCATTTATTGTTTTGCTAAGTTTTTCGGTTGGTGTGTTGGTGAAAGTTACTATTGGCCTAATGGGTATGTTTTGTTTGTGTAATTTTAGTAATGCATAAAGCTCAGGAAGTTTGGGGTTCATTGGGATTAGGTTTTTTGTGTTTGTCAAGTGTAGTCTTTGTGTCTTTAATTATTTGCTTAGTGGATTTTATAATTTTATTGAGCGGGTTGTTATTTATTTCATGAAAATTGTTTTTGGACATGAATTGCTTTGTTTTTTCTATGTATTGTTCTTTTGCTATCAGGACTATTTCGCTACTTTTGTCTGCTTTTGTTGCTATAATATTATTTTCGTCTAATTTCTGTTTAATGTTTTTTAAAATTTGTTCTTTAAATGTTCTTTGTTGTGTACCTGCTTTGGTTCCTCTGTGGTTTTATATAAGATTGATGCATTTGTTCATTGATGCATTGATGCATGAAAAATTGATATTTAATTTTTTTTGTATTAATCATCATGTAATTTTGTATTATATGTTCTTTTAGAAACAGTAAGCAAACTTTTGGTGACCATCAGGGATTTTAAAGGGGCGCCCAGATATCAGCCCAAATTTATTTTCTTTGTGAAAAAAAATATGCATTTTCCAAATTCAGTTTATTACTCGAATGCTTGCAAAGAAACACATGTTTTATTACATTGCTTTTAACTCAGCGGGTTATATTTTAAGGCCATAGGGCTAACCGTTCTTGGAATTGCCTCGACAGTCCGGTCAACATTGGGACATGGTCATTTTCAATAATCTTATATTAAATCCGCGACTTTTATAATTTCCAACAGTTTAAAAGAGATCTGAATGTTTTATGTTTCGAAAATATAGTGCAATTTTAACACCGATTTCTTTTGTCACAGCCGATAAGTTTTGCGGTTTCCCCGAAAGTCTTGCTATTGTTTCTGTGTTCTTAATTTGATATTTCTTTCAGCGTACAATTAAGTTATAAATGTGTAACATTTGAAATAACCAAATTTCGGGGTTTGTAGAAGGCATTTGTGGCCAAACGTTGTAAAAACCCTGACGTCATGAAAATTAGGTAACATGAGCCGTTCGGAGGGGTTTTGGAAAAGAACGAAATTTTAAGAAGGCAGTCGGGAACTAGTTTGCCATACGAGTGGTTTAAAATAAGCTACATTTTAAAAGTTGATAAAAATATATACACGCGAAAATTATAGTCTAAACCTCTGTGCCATTGGAAGAAAACACTGGCTCCTTAAGGTAATTTATTTGCGTTTCCGATTTGAAAATTATTTTAAATTTGAGAAGGTTACGGCTTGTTCTTGCGAATATCACATTAATTTGAGAATTAAAACTTTCTTCACTCGAAATCATGTCGGGCGCCATGGTAAATATCTGCGTATCCAAGAGTAATTAATTTACTTTACGCGGAAACATTAATGGGTACAAAAGATTCACAATCTGGTGTAAAAGTCGTTTTAAACAAATTACAATTATCTGGCGTAGTGCTTTGCATATTTATTTGCTCTTGTAGTGCACGTAGGCGTGAGCTTTTGTAACGGGCGTAAGACAGATGTTTGGCGTAATTAGCTGCGAATGCGACAGTGCGATTCTATTTGCTTCGCTCTCCGGCGACTCTACCAAAAGCCAGGGGGTTTTAATATTTAACGAGGGGTAATTGTATATCAGTGAGACTGTTCGGTACATGGTGACGAGTCTGACCAAGACGGCCATTCGACATATGATCCACCGTGGTCATTACATATTCCACTGTCAACGAGTGAAACAAAAGGGGTTAAAATTCAAAACACTACAAAGTAGTGCATTACTGACTGAAGTCAGCAAGTTTCTGTCTCTTTGGAGATATTGGCTAAATGGTTCAAAGAGTAGGACATGCCAGTAATTTTAAGCGAGTAAATTTAATATTTGCGACTCAAAATACCATGGGGTGTCAACTGATTCTTTTATGACGATTACTTAAATATACCATTTGAAGAATTACTTAACCCAAAAAATAAATTTTTTAATTAAAACAGTTCTCCCAGATTTGGTTATTCCTTATATTCGAGTACATACTTTGTGACTATACATTAGGAAATGTTAGTTCTTTTCTTTCTACCGAAGTAGAGGTGTCTCAAATGTGATTCTTTTGTTTTGGTTCAAATTATGAAAAAGGGAATCTATTAATAAATCCGATCCCTTGTACCTATTACCATTGCTTTATTTTCTACCTCGAAAATCGTTGTACTTTAAATCAAAGTACGGGCGGTTACCTAACAACAACGTAGAGTCCGCGAAAAATCATATACTATTTGAAACTAAACGATCACAACATTTTATTTACGTAACTGGGTGGTAGAAATACCATCATAATATAGAAAAAATCATAGTTTAAAGAGCTCTGGGGTAGTTGGGAAGAAAATTAAGGGGGTATTTGTGTATATATAAGGGAAACCTGTAGTACAGGAATCTATTGGAATGCAGAACGCTGTAATTATCAGGTGTTACCTGCATTACCGACGCGGCGGCAAGATGACAAGCTGCATGCGTGGAATGGGGAGCGTACGGAATGGTATAGGAAGGGGGCCATTATTTTGTAACGTGTTGGTTGGAGAGGAATTATTGGACAGAGCGAATACTAATTCATTATTATTTTGTAATTTCATTGAAATTTTATTTTTAATAAATAGTTTATGTTCAAAAGGCGTGAATAAAAATCTGTGTTAACAAAACTTAAAACTTATCAAGCAATAAATCGTAAATCAGGACACTACAGTCGTTTTGTTTTTAAATTTGTCTTTCAATATTTCTTTTTTGGAATTTTTTACTTTTATATTTTGAGAGTTATAACGTGTTAAAATATACTATTCATAACGCAACCAACAAAACTCCCGAAGTGCGCAATAACATAAAAATCAATAAAAATAAAATCATTAAATTTGACTACTATTCATTAGTGATTCTATAGCAAGTTACTTCACACTGGGTACTAAACAACCATTTAAATACTGCAAATCCACTGTTTCCACGTACTATGATAGTAATTAAATGTATTAAATGTAAAATTGTATTTGCGGTATTTGATGAAACGCAAAGTGAAGAGTGAGTAGTAACAAGCTTGAATCAATTATAAATAATGGTTAAAATTGTTGTTTTAATTGATTTTTATCTTAATCATCGTTGGAACATGATTGCATGATTTGAGAGAAATTTATGATGATGTTTAGATGCGTCCAGCAGCTGTTCCAACTAAAATTCCAACAAAAATTTTGAATGTGGAATTAATAAACGTCAATAATTGTTGAAGATGATTAATAATATTTTGTAATAGTTTTCAGTATATCGACATAATCAACTCTTCAAGAATCGCTGTTTCAGCATTTCAGAGCGAATTTATTCTACAATAAATTCGGTGTTTCAGCTAAGAGCAGCAAAATTTTAATGGCAGATTTTCGAGGCCAAACCAAGTCGAGAACCCTATATACACTTTGCTCGGAAACGCTTCCTAACGGAAATATAGGCCATCAAAGTTCTTGAAAAAAAATTGAATTTTTTAAATATCTCCTAACTGTTATAAGTTGGAATAACCAAACTTGGCACACTTACTCAAGTCATTGCGGACCATGTTTCTGTAAAATATCAGAAAAATCGGCCACTCCCAATATGGCTTTTTGACAAGGGGGCGGCTTTCTATCTTTGTTTTTTCATATAGGGATTGTAAATTTTTAACTTTTTTTAAGTCTATTCGAAACCAAATTTAATAAGGAAACTTTTTGTCTCTTGATTTATTTCGTACGACGTCGTAAGATTTTTCGAAAATTTCTTAACTTCAGTGGTCCATAACTTTGTAGTTAATGAACCGAAAAATTTAAAAAAATTACTGCAAGATCACCATAGGCTACATACTATAATTTTTAATAAATTTTTGTTATAATTTTTTTTATAACATGCCGAAGAAATTGATGGCCTCTATTTCCTCAAAGAGACATTTCCAAGAAAAATCCGTCGAGTTTTCGACTAATGGTGACCCACCGAATCTGCCATTAAAATTTTGCTGCTCTTAGCTGAAACACCTTGTATATATAGAAGGTCAAAAGTTAAATATTATTACATAATTGCATAGGTTTTTCATATGTGACACAATAAACCATGTGCTATTTAAAAATAGATGTTAATGCCTCCTTTCTTAGGAGGTTGAGGGTAGAAAGTTGACACTCCCATACAATTCCATAAGCCAGAAATATACAGGGTGTTCCATTTAAAACAAGAAAGTTATTCCAGTCATGCCATAATCTAGAACTACAAATTTTCCTTCAAATTTAACAAACTCAATCTTATAAAGCAACATTTTGAAATATATTTCCGAACTGGGTTTCTTTAGCGGATTCCCTCTCAAATATTCGATGAGTATTTCTAGTATCTATAGGTTTAAAATTTTCATTTATAAAATCTAAAGTATAAAAAAGAAAGCTGGCTGAATAGTATACATATAATTAGATATTTAAACATTATTTATTATAAAGTTTAGAAATATATATACATTTACGTTGAATAATTAGTATATTAAAAAACGAGTTGCGTAAGGCAAATTTTACTGCATGAGTGGATGTCATTGAGTCCTCAATGAGATATCCACGATTGCAATAAAATGCTTTACGCGAAGATTTTTTACGCGGTTTTATCTATTTTGGTGAAAATATTGCTTTTTAGATAAATAAATTATTTAGTTATTTTAGGAAGTAAATTTTTATGTTGACTTACCTAAAATGATGTGTCACTTAAGTTATTTTATCACCAAATTTTTGAATTTCAAAATGTCAAACGTCAGATCTACCACATCAAATTTAAAAAGTTTAACTACATTTTATTGCTTTATAAATTTCATTATCGTTGATTAATGGCGACCTGTTCACATCGATAATGAACACTTTATTACACGAAATTAGATAAATGATATATTGTTATTACATGTAAACAATATTTTTGTTTAAGAAAAGCCTTATCTATAAAATGTCAATTAAAGTAATCTACTAAATGTTAATAAACTCTATATGATAAACTATTGACCATTAATAACTACATTAGTATTAGTTTTGAAATATTACAGAAAAACAAATTTGAGTTATGGTATAATCGGTTACTTGTTTATCAGCACTCAATTAATAGGTTTGTTGTTAAAGAGCAAGTTGAATTTGAAAATGTCGGTTGGCAAAGTAGTGCTCGCATATTCTGGCGGATTAGATACAAGTTGCATATTGAAATGGTTATTAGATAAAAATTATGACGTTATTTGTTATGTGGCAAATGTTGGACAAGATGAAGATTTTCATGAAATTGAAAAAAAGGCAAAATCAATTGGTGCTAGTAAGGTAATATTAATGACTGTTTGTTTAAATTTGTTATCCCTTAGATAAATATCATCAACTTTTTAACACTGCAAAAAAATATGAACTTAATTCCTTTTTACACATTTAGAGATATTCACATGGAATTAACTACATATAAAGACCCTAATATCATCATGATTTCAGACTTTTACTATAATTTCCTTTAAAGTACTGACCTGGAAATTTGAATTGTTGAGATAAATGTCAAAATATAAGGTTTTTTTTTTCAAAAAGTCTGCTTTAAGATAATAACTTAGTGGACATATTTATTGTTTAAATTCGAACCTTTTGACAAGTATCTGTTTTCTCTTAACAAGTATTACATATCTTTAGTTTTCATAATATCCGATAATTAATTTGAAATAATATTTTCAAGAAACCAATAAATGTTACTAAAAAACATGTTTTTCTTATCAAAAATAACATTATAAAGAAAATGGTTCAGGTCTAAAATTGTTTCACAGGCATTTTTTTATATTTTAGGTTATTGTCGATGATCTCCGTGAAGTTTTTATAAAAGATTACATATATCCTGCAATACAATCTGGTGTTATATACGAAAAGCGGTATCTTCTAGGAACATCATTAGCAAGACCTTGTATATCTGTGGGATTAATAAAAGCATTAAAAGATAATAATGCAGAATATGTTGCCCATGGTGCAACTGGCAAAGGAAATGATCAAATCAGATTCGAATTGTCATGTTATTCTCTTTGGCCTGATGTAAAAGTGAGTATTGAAAATGCTTTTTTTTTTTGACGTAAATACATCTTAGGCATAAGCATAGGCATATTTAGTAGGTGTTACGTATTATTCATGGATTAAAGGGCATTTGCTACTTTCGTGAACATAAGCCATAAAATCAATCAGAGCCAATTAACACATTTCAGATAGACGAAATAAATCTCAAAGCAAATAGTCGTGATTGATTTGAGAAAAAGCGGTGTTTCGCACCAACTTTAAAATTCTTAATACTCAAAGGTTCCAAATATTAGGGAACATTGTAAAAATTTTGCCACTAAATTCTATTTATGAAATAAACACGATGTTTGGGACTTCTGGCATGATTTTTTTGACCACCTATTTAGGACCTTTCATTATTCATTTCTACTAATAGAACTAAAACTCATTTAATCATTTTATGGCTTTTGTTTTTCGTTAACAATTATGTTGAGTACATTCTAGAACCTTCCATTCTAGTATTAATTAGTTCCAGTCCTTAAGTATACCATGCACCATGGTTATTTCGGATAAACATTAAATCTTTAATAGGCAATTTTTTAAAATAAATTTTAAATAAGTTTTCGGTTTCGGAACATAGATTTGAAAAACACTACATTCTTAATTTTCTGATATTTTTAAATTTTAGGGACATATGAATTGTTTTTTATACTTTATTGTATAACATAATTGGGTTGTAAAAATACTATGCGCTTCGACGCGTGAAACATCGATTGGACTGTTTGTGTCAACATGCTCCCCAGTCTAATAACGTTTCACGTCAAAAACTCCATAGATTCCTGCCATTCTGATGTTCATTAACCTTTGAAATATTTGTGCTGCGACTGATATACCGAACTGCATCTCTTGTTTTTTGTACAAGCCCTTGTGTGTAATGCTGATAATTGTTTGTGCCATGGCTGATTAGTAACAGTTATGTCATCTAAGCAGCATAATTAATTTAATTAATTTGAAATAATTGTGATGGATGTTTCACCCACATTATAAATGTTGCTTGGCGTAACCTAGGGGTCGCAGCTCGTTAGCTAACTTAGAGTAAACTGTGTGCCCTATGCGCCTAAATTTGAAATATGCGTGCACGTAAAAAATGTCGAACTCCGACGGCAGCGACACATCTCGAGATGTCTTTTGAATTCTTTAATAAATTATAAATTACAAAAATATTATGAAAAACTGTTTTTATTTATATTTTTATTATATATAATTATTAACTTATTAAGTACAATCAGGGTGGGCCGCTCCTATTGAAAAAAAAGCAGGCTGTTCCTATGTTACCTCCGTAACTATTATCGTGAATTCGTCTTCGATTACATTTTTTTATATTAATTTGTAAGCTATTTGAATTGACGGTATAGAGATCGCGGAATTATATCCGCGATATTAATATTATGAAATACATATTTTCTCAATTCCGAAATTACAAAAATATTTGATAAGAAACGTTTACCTTTAATTTGCCATTCTTCTTGTAAATATCACAAAAAAAAACCTTGTAAAATTTCGTCGTAGAAACGAACGTCTTTGAATTTTCAAAAGTTTTCACCATTTTTTGTTCTTGTTTTCCTGTTTTAAGGGCAACTAATTTTTACCTTTAGCCTCATAATAAAACCCAAATACTAAACAGTATGTGCGCGTGAATTTTTTTTAAAGGTCACTCACTTATCATACACTTAAACATGTGGACATCATAATTGCGTCAATTGGTGAAGCATTCTTGCTAAATACATAATAGACATAATAAGAATAATTTATTTTAAGTTTCCTTTACCAATATTAAGTGGTACCAAAAGTTACAGATATTTGGTAATCAAAGTCACATGACCATATTTAAAAATTTTCCAATTTGGTCTCATTTACAGTTGATTAATTAAATTTTAATCTTTCTATGAAAGGATCATAGTATAACCAGGTAAAGGTATAATATATCTATAACTATGTATTTCTTATTACTGGTTTTATTACTACAGAATAAGAATTGGCAAAGGTACACATTTAAAATTCAAAACTGCCTCTGGTAAATATTCAATATAATGGCTTTTAATTAAATAATCATATGATATTGTAAAATATAGTAAATTGTTCGTTATTTCATGCTCTTAAAAATTATGAAGTTTGATAAAAAAAATCTCTTACTAGCAATTAGAAATTACATTTTGAATATAGCGGCGCACTGAAAATAAGAACTCTGGTACCCCTTTATTAGGTATTTTTTCTTTCATATTTCCGAATTAAATAACATTAGGGCATTAATTGCTATGTCAAATTGTTCCATTTTTGGTGAACTTTTGAACCATATAAATTGTTTTGTTTAAATTTTTCGTAATTTGCAAAAAATTTATATAATAGAAAAGATGAGGACATACTTCACAAAACTTTTCCTTTTCATTTTGATTTAATTGCTTCAACAAGATTTTTTAAACAACAAGATAATGAGTAATATATCAAAATGTTATTTGTTCCTTGTGCTTTGAGACCATGTAAAGTTTTTTGTATAAATCTTTTGTAATTCACTCGCAATTTCAGTATAAATATAGTGATGCACAAGCGCTATATGTGTTTTTTTTTTAGATATTTTTCGCCTTTTTGCTTTAAAAACTTTTAATTAAATAGTGATATGATTTTGCAAAATATAGCAGAATGTTCGCTCTTTTATTTTCTCTGAAATGATGTAAATAGTTTTTTGGCCAGGCGGCTGGAAAGTCACTTATTCCGGACTAAAAGTCACTCAAAATCGTCCCGAAAACAACCTTTTGCCGGACGATTTTTACTGCATTTCTGATTCTAATGTTGGCAGTTAAAATTACTAAATTATTGTATTAAATGACAGCTGTCAGGCTGACACTGTCAGTGACAGATACTTTGCGCACAGGGGGAGCATAGTCGACCATAAAGTTTCATTATGCTCGACTATCTACAGTCGCAATCTATCGTCAAACACGTTAATTAAAATCACTTCAATTCCAATAATTTATTAGGCAGAAAACATAAAAAACAAACTTACAATTACCGATAAATAGACATATTATTTAACATTTATAATATAACTGTCAATATAATTTCTATTGTACCGAAAAATTATTCAGTTCGCAAATGGAAAATTAATGTCAAACTTAGTATATGGATAATCAAGCGTTTTTTAGTGATTTTGTGTGGTTAAAGATAAAGTATGTATTATCTCGTGCAGAAACAGTTCTTTATGTGCTCGTGTTCTTCGTCACCGCCTCCACCTGGGCCAAATACCATTAAAGTTATACATTCCACTGAGACTTTAAAGATTCATTGTGCTTCACTTATAAATGCTCAGTTGTTCAACCAATTTTTAATAGACAGTTTTTGCAATTCGAAATAATTAATGAATTCTGCATTCTCTCGACGAACCTTGGCTCTATGTCGCTTTTCTTGAATTAAGCGAAAGATATTAATTTCTTCTAAAGGATATATACAAATTACAAAACAAAAATGTTTTTTTTTTTTTACAAAACAAAGAGACAATATTCTACTTACTCATTCTATCTGCATATATTCACTTTTATTTTTCTTTAAATAACAAAATTATGTCAAGTCACAAATTTTACAAAATAACTTCAACAAACTTTAACAAGGAATAAGAAAACTAAAAGGTCGCAGTGACATATATTTCTTAAATACTAATTAATGCCTAATTCAACAAAATTTGAATATAACGAGTCAATTTTTTTTACAATAGTTTAATGTACTGTAATGTATCGGGTACTATAATTTGTTGTTTATTTATTACTTAATTATATATTTGAGTATCTTTTGGTACATCGTGAAACTTTATTTCACTATGCTAATGGGTTGTACATCTAAGCACTGTTAAGCCGTCCCGGTGACGAGTTGATGTGTCTCGGGTACCTCTGAATTTTTGCAAGGGATTACCAGTGATGAGTTGATGTGCGCCCTTGTTTTGTACGGAAACTACGATAATATCAATTATCGTTTAAAATAAATGCTTCCCATAACATAAGTCCGACTTGTGCATGAACTTTCCGTAGATTTAAAAAGTGCTTTAGAAAATCATCATTATCTCCGTAATTACTAAGCTAATATGAAAATAACAAAAAGATAGGCGAATAAATTTCACTCCTCTATCGAGTCATATGGTTTATTTCGAAATCCTCGTATCATGCAAATTGTCCATTTCAAAGATTCGTTTTGCCGGTATGACCACTTTAGCCGGCTCGCCATTTTGAACCTGCATTTTCTGTGTTTTGAATTTAACAACTTCACAACGTTCGATACTGTAAACAGTGTTCACGTGAAAACTGTTGGAGACATTAGTCAATCGAAAAATTTTAATGAAGTTCAATATCGGACCATTAAATGAGAAAATAGTATGAAACAAATGGTGCTAACGTTTGCCACTAAACTCTCAAATTTGAAATTTATCTGTCAAGTCAAAGTTATTAAAATATAGTGTTGTCACTTTAATAAACCTAATTTATCAAACTAAAAATTTCAATTTCCGCAGTCATTGTTGATCGCTCTGTATTATTGTTAGTAAAATCTGGTCCCGACGCAAAATCGCCAATAGATGTTTTAAACATCTATATATACTTCGGCTGATTGCAGGGGCTTTAATAGTTATTTAAGGCTTTAATTTAAGGCTTTAATAGTTATTTGGATCACTAGGCCGGAAAGTATGTTATTACGTAAGTATGCAGCAAAATAGCTCGGCCCTTGTAATAATACTTTTCGGCCGTGTTATCCACAGGATTTTTTGACCAGGCGCTTAAAATTTGTTCATTTTCATACATAAATTTAAATTGACATTTTAAAACACAGAGGCATTTTTTGGGTTGGCAATTTCAAAACAATTGAAATTATTTAAAAATTTACTGTGTATGTGTAGGTTACTGTAGGTGCAACAAACTATCACTGACAGTATCAGCCTGGCAGCTGTCATTTGATCTTATAATTAAGTAATTTTAACAGCCAACATTAGAATAAGAAATGCAGTAAAAATCGTCCGGCAAATGTTATTTTCCGGACGATTTTGAGTGACTTTTAGTCCGGAATAAGCCACTTTCCAGCCGCCTGGTCAAAAAAACTAATTTAAGGCCCATGCCTGCATACGATGCAACGTTTTTTGCTAGTGTAGGGATTGACTAGGGGTAGGTATAACAATAGCGTCACATTGACATTTATTATTCCAAGACCGACTTTAGAACAGCCAAACTATACATTGTAATTATATATATTGTAATGGTTTGGCTGTTGTATTGGAAGAAATTAATGTTAGGATAATTTTATATTTAATTGGCTGTGATCGCTTTATTACTGATGGTGATAAAGCCCCTACATTGTGTGTTTGTAACCGCCAGTACTTTTGATTTAAAGTACAACGGTTGGCGCAAAGATAAATGAAACACAGAAAAATACGTTTAAAAAGAGTAAGACTTTTATTTATATTAAAACGTTTTAAACACCAAAACAAAATACAATTAATTTCTCCTCTCTTAAAACGAGATGGTGACTGATAACTAACAATTCCTAATGTATATTTTCGATACTAAACTTATTGTTTTTAATATTCCCGAGAATTTAGAAGTCATGTTGTTCACCCAATTGGACCAATATCAGCCTTTTATTAATTGGAAAAAATTGGAGTTCCTCTAACTCAGCATCTAGGCAACACGGCGTCACGATACGTGAGGTGGGGCCGAGAGGGGTGATAAAAACAAATGCTGAAAATATCCGTTCCCTAACTTTAAGCTGATTACCGTTGGCACCCTTCACATCCGGGGATCATGATTCCCTGACCGTCGGATGACCGCCCATACGGACCGTCGCCAGAGCCGTCCGGCCTTATTGCCTCCGCGCCTCTTGGTTAAGTGTTTGAGGACATGCAATAAGAAAAATGCTGTTTCGCAATCACAATATTTATGCGCAGCGAATATACGCCAAGCAATGTTTTACAATATCGCAAACTACGCAGCTTATATACGCAGCAAAAATGCTCTAATTAATCGCGGGAAATTACGCTCTATCGATCGCTTAAAACTACAGCTAAAGAATGTACGCTTTAACAGGATTTAATTTGGCACAAGTTCAAAATAAAGGTCTCGTGAATTATGGCAAAAACTTTACGTTAAACGAGATTGCTTTTCGATAGTTGGTCACTTCGGAACGATTAGTTGAATAAATAAATAAATTTAAATGCCAGAAGGGATCCTGAAACTAAATCTAACACGATAAGCAGTATTGGGCAGAAACTGATTCGAATAAAAGTAAGAATATATGTAAATTACCTCGTTATCTCACTGACTGTTAACTGACCGACTAAAGACTAACTGTCAACTATCAAACAAACGGTAGTCAAAGGTGATAGATTAGCGGCGCGTTTTGCCGTAATAGTCAAAATACATTAGTTTTTACCGGTACATTCAGATGGCATGAGACATATCATTCGCGTCCACCGTCTTCGCGAACAATTTTAATTGATGAGACTAATGAAAATAATAAAATGACCGAACTGGAAATTCCATTCGGTATTTGGGCTATTTCTAAGAAAGATTGAGGCCTTCAATAACTATGTTTGCCGAACAAGATTACTCTGTAGAGCAGGATGTTCCCAACTAAATAATTTAAACTTTCCCTCAGCGTTTCTTAGATATGGCCCGGTCGTTGATAATCCATATAGTTAAAAAAATAAAATAAGTATAATAAAATGTCTCGCTTACGAAACCAAAAATTCGAGTATTGGCGCTTGGTGTAGCCCCTTTCAATATTAAGGACAAGCGAAAAAAATTACAGATTAATTGATTTACTTTAAGGAATATTAATTCTAAATTTTCCAGTTTACCTTAAGTTAATATTATCCATTTCATTTTCTTGATTTTTCCCTATTTTAGTCGATTTTGATTCACTACACTCATTCTATAAAAAAAACTTGGTGCGGATGAGTAAGTTCTACGAAAACTACATTGTAATTAATATGTATGTTCATACTATATTGAAAAATTAGGATTAATCTTATTTAAGATAAATCGATTAATGTATGAATTTTATTAATTTAGGTTATTGCTCCTTGGCGATTGACGGAATTCACTACAAGATTTAACGGCAGACAAGATTTATTAAAATATGCCGCTGAGAAAAATATTTCAGTGTCAGCAACGCCAAAAAAGCCATGGAGTATGGATGCAAATTTAATGCACATAAGTTACGAGTCAGGAATCTTGGAAGATCCATTGGAGTCACCACCAGAAGATTTGTATCAATTTACAGTCGATCCTCAAATGACTCCAAATATACCATATAAACTTGAAATAAATTTCACCCATGGAATACCATCTTCTATTAAATTAAGTGACGGTAAAATTATCACTTCGCCCCTTAAATTATTTTCTAAGTTAAACTCCCTTGGCGGTGAACACGGAATTGGGAGGATTGACATTGTTGAAAATAGATTCGTGGGATTAAAGGTAAATCAAGTTAAAGTGTATAAATAATTAATAAACGTTTCCTTTCGCAGTTATATTACATATTTTGGAATAGGTTGACAATTTAAAATTCAAAAACTTGATACATGCGGATTATTTCCTGAAATATCTTTCCGTTACTGAACTTCAAATTTTAAAAAACTATATTACGTTTTATTTTTGAAGTTTGAAATTGACAATCAAATAGATTGAATCCAACTGTATAATAATATTAATATAAATCCAAAATGATAAATTCCCTTGCAGAATATCCATATATTAACTTTTATTCATATACTCAGTTGTTAATATGTTATTAAAAGCTTTTTTTTGCAGTCAAGAGGGGTTTATGAGACACCTGGAGGTTACATTCTTCATACAGCTCACACGGACCTGGAAGTATTCTGCTTAGACAAAGAGATCTATCGAATTAAGCAATCACTTTCTGATCGTTTATCTGACTGTATTTATAATGGTTTTTGGTTTTCGCCTGAGTTTGATTACTTACGTAAATGTATTGCCACAGCTGAAGAGAATGTTAATGGAACAGTTAAATTGCAAATTTTTAAGGGAGCTGGTTAGTTAATAATTATACTTAGTTAAAACAAAAAAAAATGTAAAGCAATATATTTAAATATCTACCTTAGATATTAATACGAAGCAGAATAAGACAATTTCATGAGCCAAACTGAACGGTAGATTCGAGGATTCAAATGAGTCAGGAATAAATTCGCTCCATCAGTATAAATAAATTAATAATTAAAAAATATTTTTAAAAACTAGCTTTCATTTAACAAGGTTTAATGTTTCTGTGTAAAACATATTATTCTTATAATTCCATAGGTTACTATTGAAATAATACGACCAATATTCACAAAAGTGACTGTTCGTACCTACTCTCTCATACGGGGTTTCCCCGAATATTTGAAACTGTCCTAATTCGCATGTGTGATTGGAAGAGTGGCCCGAACTGCGTGTTGAAGGTTTCTAGGGTAAAATTACTTGACGCCTTAGTCATTGCCAGTTATTAGTGCAGTTTAGTGTGCAAAATAAAATTAGCATCGTATTTTATTATTACTGGTGAGTACAGGTCTCACTAATTTATATTGATTGCTTATTGTTTGTTCTTGGTGAATGAATGATATCATTTTCATAAATATAAGATGCATTTCATTGTTCGGTTTAGATTAATCGAATAATTATTGTTTTCTTAATTTGAGCCAATGTATGTTGTGGTGAAATCCCTTGATACATATGTGGTTAAATGTATTTACATTGCAATCATTCAAGCTATTATGATAGTACCTCTTGATGGGTTCTATCTAGGCACATTTTTACATAAACATTTGAGCTTCCACGATGTGAAGACAAATGTATATTAGTTGGGGACGCCTAACACCCTCCAAGACGTTGGTGAGAATTTATTATTACAATGAATGATAATGTACTCATTATGGTCATAAGGGAAACTTGGCCGAGTTCATGCTGCAATGTTAGTAGATAAAACCACATATGTATGAAGGGATTTCACCCCAACATACATTGGCCCATATTAAGAAAACTATTATTATTCGATTACTCTAAACCGAACAATGAGATGCATCTTATATTTACGAAAATGATATCATTCATTCACCAAGAACAAACAATATAGAATCAATATAAATTAGTGAAACCTGTACCCACCAGTAATAATAAAATTTGATGCTAATGTTTTTTTTTTCACACTAAACTGCACTAATAACTGGCAAAGACTGAGGCGTCAAGTACTTCCACGATAGAAACCTTCAACACACAGTTCGGGCCTCTATTCCAATCATACATGTGAATTAGGACAGTTTCAAATATTCGGGGAAACTTCGTATGAGAGAGTAGCTGCGAACAGTCACTTTTGTGAATATTGGTCGTACTATTATATTATTAACTTTACGTAAAGTACATTTTTATTTATGTGAAAGGTAAATTTTGCGATAAGCCTTTATACCATATAAATTGTGTAATTTATATGTTTAATTAATTTTAAAATTAATTTTCTTCTTTTTTGAACATTTAAATAATAGCTTGTTTTTAAAAATATTTTTTTATTTAATAATTTATTTTTTAATTTTTAGTAATTGCTTGACACAAAGTCTGTCATATTGGATTTAGAGCCCTTTTATTTAATACGTATATCATAGAAGTGCATAAAAAATAAATAATCCGCCATGTTAAATTTAGTATTACGTCACTTAGGTAACCATGCATTGTCATCCGAAATAAGCGTGTATGAAAAATTTCAGTTCAATCAGTTGAAGATAACTATTTAAAAATTGAGTTGCAAAATTCCATCCGAACAAAGATACATACATACATTGCAAGTAAAATAAAAGCTTGTAAAATATAAGTCGTTTTTGCTTAATTAGTATATGAGTAACGATTGACACTTTGTCCAGATTTTATATTCATAAATGAATTATATTCAAATACTAGTAACAAACTGTTTTATGTTTTTATCTTGAAGGGGAATTTAACAAGAACGGCGGTAAAGTTATCTCACTCTTATGAAATAGACCTTTATGCGCATGTCCTTAACTGACGGCGCCACTATATTTGAAATTTAACACTTATCTTCAAGAACGCGTCAAATCCTGAAAAAGAACCAATGAAACATTTTACGAGGAGACAGGCTTATTATATCTGTCACAAAACTTTTACTTCAAGCCCTTACCCTTCGGTAAGCGTATATCATTAATCAAAATAATATTTTCTGCAAACTAAGATATATATGTATATATATACCATATATATATACATCTATGTATGTGTAGAAACTTTACAATACACAAAAGTAAAAATATTCACTATAAATGTTTTTTTCCCTTGTGTAAAAATTAACTCAATTATTTTAAACTTACGAACCCGCCTAAATTTAAAATTTTTTTTGAATTAATTTTTACTCACAAGAGTTCTTCCAATACCTAAAGATTTACTGTAATAAAATTAACAAGGTAATGATTACCTCCTGTTGAGGAAAACTAAACTTGAATATGTATTAAAATAAATACATAATAAATTAATAAATAGATATTCGTACACAGTTAATTCTGAACAATGGTATCTTACAAAAAGAGGTACAAAATGGTACTTTACAAAAAATTAGAAGACGCGAACTTAGTTTTGATATACATTCTATGTATCTTTAAGCTTCTAACCATTAGTCAGAAAACACTTAAATTTAGTAAGTTATTATACGTAGACGTATTTCTAATATTTCCTGTTTATAATTTTATAGAACTTCAGTTTGAAAGCAAACAGTGTCTCTTCAAGTATCTATTTTATATTAGACATGGTGATATGTATTTTCTTTCTGACTGGTTCTAATGAGGACAATCTTGTGTTATTGTTTTGCTTAATTGGCTGATTACATTTTGTATACCTCGAATTAAATGAAAAAATTATAATTCTTCCTTTTTAGTATATGTTTTGGGGCGCTCCTCAAAAAATTCCTCTTACAATAAGGATTTGGTATCGATGGACAAACATCATGATTTCAATCCTGAAGATGCAAGTGGTTACATTAATATCCTTTCAATACGCTTAAAAGAATTTTCCAAAAATCATCATCTGGATTAAAAAAAATAATGTGTTTCAAATCTTGAATAACAGGAAATAAATGTTTTTATATGTGTAGCAACTTTTATATCTGTTAAATTTTCACGGGATTTAGGACCTTATTTGAGATTGAAGTTAATCGGTGGCGACGCATGTTTCATCAATTTCATATTACCACATGCACTGCAATTACTTGACTTAAAATTTAATTTCTTAATTTCACTGTTCAAAATTGTATTGTGAGTTCGAAATCGTAATCGTAATACAAATAAATGTGTTTTACTTACCAATTCTCGATCTATCACGTCAGAGCCAGTAGGCCTGTGGCGAAATTTGAACTAATTTAAGTTCAAATATTTGAAATGTCAGGTTATACAATTTTAATTAACTTCAGTTTATTTCTTAATTCAAATGTGATGTGCTGGTTTTTTGCAATGGAGTAACTTAATGAATAATGTCTGAGATGTCCAAGTGCATACAATGGGTTGTAAATTGTTTGTGATTGTCTTTTTACTGCGTAGAAAGCAAACACTGAAAATGTACATTGCAATAAATTAAAGGTAAATAATATTGAATATTCCTAATAAATATGCAACATGCTAGCAGTAACAGCAGTGGTGATGTAGATATGGAATCGGAAACGGAATGGAATAAAAGTCCATCGGATCAGTCAGAAAATGAATCGAATTCTGCAGGCTTGATAGGGACGTTAAAAGAAGGAAAAAATCTTATAAACAACAATTTAAGCCCGAATTGAAGGTTAAATTTGATTCCTGGTTGTCAAAAGATAAGAAAAATCAAACTTGTTGCACATTGAGCAGTAAACCAATAAACGGTGACATTTCTCACATATCACGGCATGAAAAATAGTAGATTACATACCGAGGCGGAAAGGGCAGCATTACTGTCGAGAGAAAAGTTTGCCCACTGGGCAATTTCTCGAGACAGGAATGCCCTTTCGCCGAGGTTTGTATACTATTTTATTCACAATCAGGCACAATTAATTAAAAAGTATGTCTTTTGAATGTGTTTCATTATTCATTTATTGTCAGTCAACATTTGAGATATGTCACTAATGACAATTTTTTGTTGTTACTCATCAAATGACAAGTGAGAAATGGCTTGTTATTGGTTGCCCAATATGAATATTATTAAAAATTGTAGTAGCCAGGATTATGGGAAGCCAGGAAAGTGACCATTTTCCTCTCTAGAGAGGAAAGTAAATATTACTCGCTTGAATATAACAATGGGTCACTTTCCATTTTTATAAAATATCGGAAAATGACTCATTACATACTGATTGTGAATAAACCAAATTACATAAGCGTAAATTGGAGAAAGTGGGTAAATTTCCAAAAATTGACAGTTTTCTCCGCCGGCCCTAATGCGTTCAATATGTCCGGATTCGGAAATTGCAAAAGATATTAAATGTTCCCGTACGAAAGCTGTGACAATTACCAAGGATTGCTTAGCTGTAGAAGCGAAACAACAAATTTCTTCTCAGATAAAAGAATCAGTTTATTCTATTATAATAGATGAGACTACGGACGTGGGAACTGACATGTGTTCGGCACTTGTTGTGCAATTCTATGATAATAATTTTGGAATACAGGATCATTTCTTGGGATTGCTTAAAGTCACAACGGCCACCGCAGAAAGTTTATTTAATGCAATCACTGACAATTTAAAAATGAATCAAATTCCTGTTGAAAATATGATTGTCTTAGCAGCTGTCAATGGAGCTGTGATGATGGGAAGATTATCTAGCGCCAAGCAGGTTTTATGGAAATTTTACCAAATCTTTTTGTAATGGGGTGTGTGTGCCACAGTTTTTACTTGTGTTCGTCTGCTTCTGCTAATAAACTTCCCAAGTCGATCGAGGAGTTTGCTCAAAATATTTATAAGTATTTTTTAAATAGTAGTAAAAGGCAACTTCGCGAATGCCAAGTTTTCGTGCAAGCGAAACCACATAAGATGCTTCGTCCTAGTCACACGTGGTGGTTATCGCTTCAGGTGAAAATTTATAGCTGAGAATATGTTTTACTATTTCTATTTACTACTTTATTTTACTTTCAGGCGAAAGTAACGACGAATTTTAGTAAATTGAGAATTGGAAATTTTAGAAAATTTAGAAAATTGGGATCCATTAATACTAATATTTACAAATGAGGCTCTGTTGGACAATTTACACAGTTGTCAGCTTATTTTAAACAATTTACAAAATCCAATTTACAAAGTATATTTCTATTTTTTGTCATATATTCTGGATATTGTGAATCGTCTTAATCGTCTTAATTTACAAAGTAGAATCTCAGATTTGTTTAAAACCATCTTAAGAAATTTCATTCAGAGGGAATATTTAAACAAAAAGTCATTAAATGACGTTGAAGTGTCTAATCCAAGAAATTTTCTTAAAATTGAGCAGGTTTATTATGGGGCAAAGGTGGAATTGTATATAGAATCCAATCAAATTGAACCTTTGTAAATACTGAACTTTACAGTTAAAGCCCTTAACTTCTAGGTTGAACTGGCGACTCAAATTAAAAAACGCTTCAAATTCGATGATCCCTTACTAAAATTTGTGTCAAATTTGGACTCACAAACTTCATCGTCTGGAGATATAAACAGCATAGCTTCCGCAAATAACTATTTTCGTATTAAAACGCTGTTTTTAATTATTTTAACCATATTGCTACTGAAATTAAAAAAAGTAATAGATTCCTGAAAAACGTAATAGATTTTCAAAAAATTTATCACGCGGCTTTCATTACGTTTTACAACGATCTATTACGAAATTAAACGATAATCTTTTACCGACCGAAAAATAATTTTGACAACACTGACTACTACGTGTATAAAAATGTATACAACCACCCTAGATTTTAATGTTACATGTATTTATGACATTTTATTTCTAGACTCTTCCTCACCTTACGCTTTTAGCAACAGGCGATTCTTATCGGTCTTTAATGTATTCGATGAGAATTTATAAAAGTACCATATCACAGAGTATCCCTGAAATTTGTGATGCGATTTGGCGAAATCTTAAGGATAAATATTTAAAGGTACATAAAAAATACGTTTGCGGCACTACTATATTTTTGTTAATTGGGTTTTATATTTATTTACAGATTCCACAAACTACAGACGAATAGATGGCTTTTGCCAGCAATAGACCTTTTCATTTTAAATTCACGCATGCGTAGTTTGCCTTACATTTCAGCGCGATTTGTTTGTGCGGACAAAATTCAAATTGCATATGAGACTACACGTTATTACAAAACACATTTATTTAAAATGGACAACTTGCATGAAATTTTTTTATTACGGATTCTGAAAATAGACCCTTAATTGGGGTGGGTTTTATTGATCAATTTTTTTTTTAAAGTTCATTAAAGCCCCTAAAATTGACTTTGAAAGTCGAAATTTTCAAGGTTACGGTAAGTTGCAATATGGCAACTTTGCAAATAGACCACGTCTCACGGCCAGAAGGTTCCTGAGTTAAACAAGGCTCGACAGAGGAGCGCACTTTGTTTAAGTTCCCGGTTAGTTTGAATTTGAATTTCAAATACTTACGCGCTCAACTAATCTGTGTGAAATAGTGTGCATGAACATAATGATCTTAACGTACGACAAAGACAAATAGCCGAAAACGTTGTCGATTAGTGAACTTTCCGTAGATTTGAAAAGTGCTCTGGAAAATCATCATTTTCTCCGTGATTAGTGGGCTAATATGAAAATAAAAAAAATTGTCGTATAAATTTCACTCCTTTATCGAGTCATATGGTTTATATCAAAATCCCCGTTTCATGCAAGTTGTCCATTGTATCAATTATACGGTAAGTTTATATGATTAAATTGATGGCAAGTTAATGGAATACATTTTTCAATAAATAAGGAAGTGAAGAAAGGTACATTAATGGTAGTATTTATTATTTTCTAACCTCTCTATGTGCTTTGACACAATTTGTCCGCAAATTTCTAGCGCATGCGTATCTAACCATATCTAAAATGAAAAGGTCTATTATGAACACCTGTGGAACTTTCCTCATATATTGTATAGGAGCTTTAGATGGACGCCATATCACCTTTACAGCACCAATTTCCTCGGGATCATATGATTATAATTATAAAGGAACTATTAGTGTATTTTTACTTGGATTAGTCAACGCCCAATATAAATTTTTGTATGTGAATGTGGGAGTTAATGGAAGAATAAGTGACGTTGGTGTTTTTGAATCGTGCAATTTATACCCCGCATTAACGAACAAGAAATTAAATTTGCTATCCTCTTTGGAATTGCCTGCTACCTTTCTAAAACGGCCATACGTAATAATTGCGGATGATGCATTTCCACAGAGGATTAATCTTATGACACCATATCGGCAACGTGATTTACATTACAAAAAAAGAATGTTTAACTATCGATTGTCCAGAGGTAGACGAATGGTGGAAACTACTTTTGGAATATTAACAAATTGATGGAGAGTAATGTTAAATCCGATCCATTTAAGTCCCGAAAAAGTAGAAAAAAACACTTTAGCGTGCGTGGTATTGCCCAACTTTTTGTGTACTTTGAATCCGAACTATTTTCAAAACTCACAAGGAACGAAAATTCATCGTAATTTATCTCAAATTAGTCGACAGTTCTCCGACAATCAAACAAAATGTTCAAAAAATATTCGCGTTGCCTTTAAAGAGTATTTTAATTCCGAATTTGGTGATGTATCGTGGCAGAGCGAGGCCGTAAATCGAGGCAATTATTAATTATTTTGTGAATTTCTATTACATTTAAGACTATATTGTATGTATTTATGTTATTTATACAAACTTTGCAATTCAAATACATATAATCTGTACAATGATAGCGTATGTTTTATTTTTATGTATGCTTATTTCGTTTAATGGAATTAAAGTTTGTAAGCCCTTTTCCTTAGGATCAGGCACATAAGTAAAACCACATTTTAAATTGAAATTTAGGTAATTACGGTTTTTGGAATTGTGGCGTATTTTCGCCGACCCGAGCTATGTTCCTCGAGCGCCAGGTATTTTGAGGTGAAATACCAACCGTGCCGCGAGTAGAAACTCAGTGAAGAAATAATCAATCCAGGGGTCAATAAATTATTCAATTGTACGTACCGAAATAAAGTAAATAAATAAATTGAACTTAAATTAAATTTATTAAAACTGATATAGCAAAATAATAATGAACACTCGTTATAAAATAAAATATCAAACTTACAAAAATAATAAATATGCGGACTTACGTTATTTAAAAGAAATAATTATGCCGAACAAACTATGAGGTCCAAAATAAAATGTAGAGATGAAATGCAGAAAATACACAAAGCGGAAATAAAGCGGAGTCACCACAATTTCACAGCACTTAATTAAGTAAATTGTGGCAAAAATAGTTGAAATAAAATAAACCAAATCACTCAAAAATAAAAACCAAAATGAAACTTCTTGAAACTTAAAACTCAAAACTTGAAACAGATGCGCAGTGCCAGCAGACAGACAGGTGACACAGATTTCCCTTCCGGAAATTTAACAGTCAGAAAAAGGATTTTTTAGGCACTTTGCAGCGGATTTTATATGCGGAAATCAGAGAAGAGATTCTGAATTCGCACGGAAGAGATAATGACGTCAAAAACACCCCAAAAAAACTATAGAATTCAGCGGTGGGGTACTAGAAGTACCAAAAGAGCGGGGGGTAATTCAAGTAATTGAAACAATTAGCCTCGGCTAATTATTCAGAATAAAAGAAAAGAAAATAACGTAAATCAAATCAAGAAAAGAAAATAAAAGAACAGATTCAAGTAATATAAAATGCGGTTGACTACATAATTCTTACCCCTTCATCTTCGGGGTTGATTCACACGAATCTCCGAAAGAACTCAGAAACACATTAGAATATATTTGTTTATTTCTTCTCCTTATTTTTTGTAATTTTTTTGGGTATCCTGGGTTATAGGAGTTGTATGGTAAAAACTGCACCAAATTTTGAGAATTATGCCATACGCGTTTCGCCCACAATGACACAATGCAGAAGGCATAAAGTTTTACCTAAACACATAAAATACAACATTCCAAATCTAGTCAACCTTTTAGGTAAGTCACATCCATTCAACCACACTATTAACAAAACCATAAAGAAATTTCACAATAAAATCTTAAACATAGAAATCAACATCAGTAACTGGAACCTAAAAGAAAGAGAAAAAGATATTAACAATACTAAATATAAACTTAAACAATTAATCCCAGTCAATATATACTGACAAAATAAATTCAACCAACAATATGAAAAATTATTCTCAAAAATTAAACATGCTCATTAAACAACAAACCATTACATTAACCAATAATACCAACAACAACATTAAAAACCTAACCAAACTAACACTACCACCACCAGTAATCAACACGTTTAACCTGCATCCAAAATACAGTTTACCTATTAATAGCAATGAACTTAACAAACAAATACCAAACATCATCAAGGAAACGGAATATATAATTAGTAACATAGAGATACATGACACAGAAAAAAATATTATCAGAGCCAAATCAACCAATATAATTAATAACCATAAATACCTACTAACGCAAGACAACAAAACCACCAGTGATAAAACTTCTTAAGACTATTACTATACGAAAAAATATCTAAAAGAAAACCCAAACATCGTAATAAGTAACAGTGACAAATTCAAAACAACAGTGATATCATACAAACAAGATTACATAGAACAGGTGACCCTAATACTAACGATGAACTAACATACAAAAAAATACCCAAAGATCCTACAACTAAATACACCAAAAACACTAACGAACTTATAAAAACAATGCTAACAGACAATGAAATAGACCTAACTACCTACAAACGACTAATCACACATAATAGACCAATAGTTTGCTGTATCAATACATGTAATCACAATCTTGGCAAATTCATACACAACATTCTCAACCAAGTTACAACCACCTTCCTACACAACTTGAAAAATTCACAACAATTGGTAGACTTAACGAAAGACATACACATACCCCCCGACCACATCCTTGTATCCCTTGACGTCGTCAGTTTATTCCCGAGTACCCCAAAAAAACTTACACTAGACATAATTAAAAAACAATGGACACAAATCTCAGCATACACCAAGCTAACAAAAACTAAATTCATCAAAACAATAGAACATTTATTCGACACTAGCTACTTTCAATTTAACCAAGACTTTTACACCCAACTAAGGGGGTACCTATGGGTGCACCCACCTCCCCATCTATAGCTAACATAATAATGAATAACATAATAGACAAAGCATTACAACAATCCAATTTCACTCTACCTCTCATAAAAATATACGTCGACGACCTTATACTGGTGGTTCCAAAGAACAAAACAAATTACATATTAGACACTTTCAACTCAATAGATTCAGACATACAGTTGACAATGAAAATAGAAAAAAACAATAAACTACCTTACTTGGACATAACACTCATTAGACATAACAACCACATCCTCACAGACCTATACACAAAACCAACGACGTCCTTACGTATCATCAACTACCTATCCGAAGCTCCTACATCCCATAAAACAAGCATAGTAAAATCCATACAACACAGAATCCTCAACCTATCACATCCCTCTTTTCACAAAAAAAACTTTGACATTTATACAAAAATCCTACAACAACATAATTACCCAAAAAACAATCAACTACATATTCTACATCGCCAAGAACACCCGAAACCAATACCACACTGACACAAAATTCACGTACCACAGTTTCCCACACATGCCCCAGATGACCTACAAAATTCAAGCAGTATATGACAAATACAACATCAAATTAAGATCCTGTTCCGACAACCCAACAAATACATACAGTTTACAAAATTCCATGCAACGATTGCGACGCAACATACATCGGACAAACCAAACAACGTTTACACAACAGAGTAACACAACATAAAAACGATTTCAAACCAAACAAAATACTAAACACGGGTACGACGGCATTGGCAACTTACATTTCAGACCAACCATACTTTTAATTTTAATAACACGACTATACTGGACAGAGAACAAATCTTAAAAAAAGAGGCTAATCAGTGAAATGATCCAAATAAAAAAAGACCGTAACGCCATCAACACAAGAACTGACACAGACAATCTAAGTCATATATATGAATTTTTAATTTGCCCTAGCCCGACCCTGACCAGACAATTAACCAACATAACTCCCACTACCTAACACACTTAGCGAAAGAACGGCACGTATACAATCGACTGTGATAGCGATAGATGTGATAACTGATACATACAACAAATTAAGTGAATTTTAATATATTAGGTAATTTACATTTATAAGAAAAAATATATACTTCATAAAAATCTCTTTCTTTTAGGATAACTAGTAACGTACAATCTAGTCATTTACACATAGCAAATGCAATTTTATTTATACAACAAAAAATTTTATTTATATCTCTACACCATTTTATCTATTTCACTTTTCAATTTTAGTCTTATTTATTATTTTATATATTTTATAATTTTAACACAACATTTTAACGTATACAAACACAATGACAATGAATGTGACATACATATATATTAACTCATCACAACGCAACCATAAGAATAGGTAAAACTTTATGTAATCTATACAATTCAATATATAAACCAAAACCCATGTAATCTGTAATATATAATGAATACACTTTTCAGCCACTGAGGAAGTCCAAACATAGGGCGAAACGCGTATGGCATAATTCTCAAAATTTGGTGCAGTTTTTACCATACAACTCCTATAACCCAGGATACCCAAAAAAATTAGAAAATATATGCAGATGCGGGGTAAAGTGCAGTAATAATCAGAAAATCAGGAATGAACTTGGAAGTGGCGTGGTTGACCACATTCCAATGTTCAATATTCAGTAATTACGATTAAATCAGATAAATGTGACTTACTCTGATAAATGCGGACACATAGTAATCACAATGCAGTTGTAGTTAAGTCACAAAATATCATAACAGTTCCGTAAACTGGACTTCTGTGAAAAATGCACATGTTAGTACTTTTTATCATCAAATTCCAATAATCATAATTGGTTGCGGAAGTACTCTTAATCGATTATCGATTTTTAAATGTGGCACGGGTGGTTGACTATGGTCAACCAATTAATAATTAATTAATTATTCAGAATCAAAACAAACACTTAACCTTAAAATTATGTAGAAGATTAAATGTTATAAAGCGGGAAATAATCAGGTAATTGATCAGAAGAAGCAATTCGTAATAAATTTATATTAACGAATGCATTTTCAGATGGCCAAAATGCAGGTTTGTTACATCCCCCCTTTCTTCGGATAAAAAAAACGGTTAGTTTTTTTTTACAATTCAGTATCCGAGAAGGAAATGCAACTGTATGCGGATGCGGATCAAATCAGAGATTGAGAAAACCCAGAACTCTCGTCCTGAGTGGAAAAAGGCAAGGCAGTTTAGGATTACGGGCAGCAGATGTTACAGTATATATACTTACTCGAAAAACGATTGGCCGGAAAAATCAAGAAAATATTTTTGGCCAAAAGAATTTTAAACAAAGCAAACCAAACATGCAAGGAAAAAGTACATGGAGTCGGAGTCTGTTTAGGTTCAGGAATGTGGAGTTATAGTGGTGGCCAAGGAACCATAAATAGCGTATTTACCTGACGACCTGATTATTGAAAATGATTTGCCGATAAAATTGTTGGAAATAAAATGTCCGTTTGATTTAGCTGACGTGACGTTAAAAGCAGTGTTATCCAAATGCAAAACATATTTATGTGTGAAAGAGGAAAAATTGGTATTAAAAAAAGCACCAGTATTATGGTCAGGTTCAATTTGGCATGGCTGCACTAAATTTGAAAAAGTGTGATTTTGTAATTTATTTTAAGTGTTCGCCGGAACACTGGAAGACGGTGGTTGATTTCATGGAAATGTATCCCCAACTATTAACTAACAAATTTATGAATACGAATGGAGATGGAACACAGATGAACCTGTTATGGGATGAATTAACGACGATCATAAATTCAAAAGGATATGGCAAACCGAGTGGCAAACGCACCAGTGAAAAATGGAAGTTGGTAATATTGTTAATAATTAAGATCCTTATTGTGAATGAAAAATACCAATGACAATTTTCAAATCTGACAGTAGGAAAATATTTAAATTTCCGAAATTATTACATTAGTTGTGTAAGAAAATGTTAACTGTATCGCTGGAGGAAATGTGCAAATATACTAGAGCAACTCCTACAACGCGAAATATGCGCGAAGGGCAAGAAGTGATTAATTCTGGTCTTTTGATTATGTGCGGTTTAACAGAAGAAACTTCTGAAAAAATTGATTTATACGCTTTGTGTCTACAAACAAGCAGTATTACATCGGATCCACATGTTGTGACCTGTAGTTTGTCAATTCAAACATCTATTGACCCCACAAATAATGTTCTTGTGAAAAAAATGGATTGTTCCTGCAAAGTCGGGTCTAGCCACTCTTACAAACACATCGTGGTGGTTTTGTTGTATTGTAACCGGTAAGTGATGTCTAATTTTTAAAAGTAAATGAGTTGTATTTTATTTCATTCTTTAAAATATATTCCAATGGTTCATATTCTCATCTGAAAATTTTCAGAAATAACTTGCTTGATTTAAAAATGGTTTCTTCGACTGATAAAAAGTGCGCGTGGGAAAGACATAAGGAACCCGTTTTAGAACAATTCAAAGCCCTTCCAACCGAGACTTTTTGCTGTTTAAAGCCTGACAGATTACCTCCTCTTTCACCAAAAAGACTTGCTCCAATTAGAAAAAGATTAATTGATTGCGATGATAAAACTGCAATTGCAAAACACAGTAGACGTGAACATTTAAACTTAAACCGTTCTGCGCCTATGGACATAAAAAATACGATTATTCATACAAATTTAGATCAATTTTCAACACCAAGTTTACAAAAGAATTTTTTGGAGCAATCTTGGATAACGCATAATAAAGCACGATAAAGAATTCTGATATGGTTTCAGCACTTGGAGACATAAACTTACGTGACTGTTGCAGAAAAGTGTATGAAGCATTAAATGTACCGGACAAAGTTTTCGAAATATCGGAGAAAACTCAGAACTCTCGTCCTGAGTGGAAAAAGGCAAGGCAGTTTAGGATTACGGGCAGCAGATGTTACCGTATATACAGGGTGATTCTTTTAGATGGACCGTTAGACATATCTGGAAGATGGGTGGAAATTTAGTGCTGAAAATTTGGTTATAAGGGTTTTTGACAGTGATACATCATTCTAAAATGGTTTCAAAATGCTGGCGCTTCCGGTTATACCGGAAGTCGACATTAACTTTGTTATTTTAAATGGAACACCCCATTTTTTTATTGCATTTTTGAATTACTTATCAAATTTTAATGTGATTTTCTGTAAGGCACCATATCTCCAAAATTGATAGTTTTTAAGAAAATAGTTATTTTATATCAAATTTTGGCTTTTGCAGTGTTTCACAAAAAATTTGTAACATGAATCAGAATAGAGCTAGTAAGCTGAAATTTGGGCTGAAGGGAGTCAGAAAGCTCAGCTACAAGACTCACTAATTGGTTTTGGATTTCTGATTATACAGGGTGTTTTTATAACCTTTTACATTTGAGGCAACTTTAAACTAGAATAACTTTCTAATTTCAAATAGAACACCCTGTATTTTATTGGCTTATTCCATAGAAAATTTAATGTTGAATCGAATGATATAAGCATACCCTATACCTAGGATTGATACTTTTTAAGTTACAAGACATTTTTACATCACACCTTTTAATCAGAAAGTAACAACTGTGAATATGCGTTAGAAAAGGTAAGTAAATCCAGCGATTTCAAATTTTCAGTACGTGTATTATTTAACACACTTATTTTAATCAATCTATGGACACATGTGAAATTTTTGAAAACGATATTTATTATTTAAATAATAATGATATTGTGAAACAAAGTATTTAAAGTAAAATGTCAATCATAAATTTTCAAACTGGCGCCCTTGGACTGTTAAACATTTTAAAATTCTTGAATTTACTTCTTTTGTTGTTGCTTCTATGAGAACATTTTCATTAAGAAGCCTAAATGCCACATTAATTCTTCGTAACAGTTCTTTTTTGTATCTAATAGATGTACTATCTATTACTACTTCGTAGACTTTACTTTTAATAAATCCCCATAGAAAAAAGTCTAGGGGTGTAAGGTCTGGTGAACGAGCTGGCCATCTCCATGGTCCATTCCTTCCAAACCACCTATCTCCGAACAACTGTGTTAGAGCTTGGCCAATTTCTCTACTTGAATGTGCCGGAGCCCCGTCCATTTGAAACCAGGAGGTAACAAATTGACTTAAAGGTAGATCATCCACAAAATCAGTTACTGTATTTTCAAGGATATTTAAAAAACCTGCACTGCTTCAATTGTCTTCAGAAACAAAATATTCTACCCGGTTGTATATCATCATACAAAAAACATTATAAGAATACTTTTCTTGAAAATTTGGAATTCTGGAACAATGCGGATTTATTGAGTTCTAATAATGAGTATTCCGTCGAATAAAAATCCCTTCTCTTGAGAATTTCGTCTCATCTGACCAAATAATTTTTCTGAGAAATGGCGGATCTTCCTCAAGATGTGTTCATGCTCAAGATGCGCGTGCTTCTCTATCCCGTTCTTCTTGAAATAAACGCAAAATATTAATTTCTTCTAAAAGATCTATAAAAAACATAGATGTCTTTTTACCAAAAAACAAAACGAAAATATCCTACTTACTCATTGTGTCAAGATATATTCACTTATATACTTTTTTAAATTAACAAAATTATGTCACCGCAAATTTTACAAAATAACTTCAACAAAATTTAACGAGGAATGAGAAAACTAAAAGGTCGCAGTGTCTTATATATTTTCTAATTACTAATTAACGCCTAATCTAACAAATTTGAATTTAACGAGTTAATTTCTTTCAAATAGTTTAATGTACATAATTTAGTGAAATACAAAATCTTCGAATTGTTAAACATATTATTAAATGCTGGCATTTTATTCCAGAAATAGGATAATGAGGGGATTACAAGAGAAATAATAGATACTTTATGCTTCGTATAAAACAATATTCTTAGGAATTTAGGCATTTTTATACGAATACATATATGTATAACACAAAAACAACATTCATATACATGTTTAGGTATATTTAACTTTGAATTCTTGTTTACAAAATGTTTGCAACCAAGAAATTATTAAATCCCCAAAAATATCACTAGATAGCCAACGTTTTTACCACAATAGGTAAGGGTAGTACACGAAAGCCGAACGAGTCCGAGAAGAGGTAGAGCGAGCGCATAGCGAACTTTTATTATCACTACTCTTCCTCTGTTCTTTCGATTTATTCTCTTTGCTCTATGCTTTACTCTATTCTCCAGCAACTTACGTGCTCCGGCCCCAGAGTCACTCAGGATGTTTGTTTACTTTTTGGACTTGTAAATAAAATTCTCCAGTTGGACCCAAAAACTCAAAAATAAATCTTTTTAACTTACTTTGATAATCCAGACTTGATTGTCTTCCGTCGTCCACCACGAATACAGCCGTTTAGGTTACCAAAACATTCCTGATGACTCCAATTTTCTTATTTTGTTCTTGTTGTCCGTCGGCATTTATAGTCACTTTTTTAACACTCTTTTCTTCGGAAATTATTATTCCCTTCACATTTATGGTTTCACTAAACAAAAGAACGATACTTTCTTGTCACTAACATCCACCACCGCAACTATGAAAGTACACCGATTTCGAAAATAGGCCCGTTTACCGAACAACAACTCCCGACGGCAAAAGATCACTTAACCTACAAAAGAAATCACGAAAACCGTTAACCGTTTATATTAAACTTTCCGTTTTCGTTGAATAAACGGACAATTAGTAACGGGGTGTGTTCTTTAGAGGGCACTACAAACTATATCTCACTGCCACAACCGTCTTCGGAGGCTAGAGATGAATAATTTGAAGTACCGGAAAAGAAAGCGCAGGTGGCACTAATTGCTACATCTTACCAGTGTCCTTTCTGTTAAGCAGTATAAGCGTTGGCCTGTTCGACCAAGAAATCAGTTCTGTTATAACTCAAATATAACAATCCACTGTTCAATACTGCCAGCAGTAGTTCAAGTGTTTAAGTACCAAAAGTTCTTCGAGAAAACGTTCAAAGCCGTTATTATACCGTAAGTACTTTTTATTTCTGACTTTTCCGCTCTACCGTGTTTCTGTTACGGACCGTTATTAGAATCACCGTGTTGAGCTTTTAATAGACACCACTCTATACCCAATTTCCTTTTTGGTGAGCGTCTGTGACGCCATACGCCGTTTCCTGGTGGACATTTTATGTCATTCGCCACTCTATACCCCCACTTTCCTTTTGGTGAGCGTCTGTGACGCTATGCGCCGTTTCCTGGTGGACATTTTATGTCATTCGCCACTCTATACCCCCCACTTTCCTTTTGGTGAGCGTCTGTGACGCCATACGCCGTTTCCTGGTGGACATTTTATGTCATTCGCCATTCTATAACCCATTTTCCTTTTGGTGAGCGTCTGTGACGCCATACGCCGTTTCCTGGTGGACATTTTATGTCATTCGCCACTCTATACCCCCATTTTCCTTTTGGTGAGCGTCTGTGACGCCATACGCCGTTTCCTGGTGGACATTTTATGTCATTCGCCACTCGATCCTAAATAATTTGTTTCACTCCGTCTGAGTTTTCGTCGTCAAAATTGATTTTCATCATAACCGACATTTTTACCATGCATATTACTCCGTAAACAGAATCACCGTTAAATGTTATGTGTTTTCCTTTTCTTTCCGTATTAATTTTGATTTGTATAGTATTGCTTTAACGACCTTTTGACAGTGTACAATAAAGAGGACTTATTTTAATTCTTAGAAATGTGTTTTATTGTCTTTATTTGACCCCTGGATACCATATCTCCATCTGTGCTACCTAGGCTGACCGGGATTTTCCTATTTTTATGTATAAAATAGGTGGCGCTCGAGGGCACCGAGGAAAAAGCGTCACAAATTGGCGCCCGAGCAGGGACTCTAAGAAGAGTGTCAAGAAAGGACGAAGAAATAGAACCGTGAGTCATAATATTGCAGACGACAAAATGCCCGACAACAACATTCCAACACCAAACAATCCTACACCCCGAAATACATCGTCCACCGATGAAACCCAAACTCCCAGACCACCGTCCATAAATACCGCTCCCCCCGCTTCTAATACCGCCACCGGACCCAGTGGATGGACCAGACCACCACCTACGAATACCGCTCCCCCTACTTCCACCCCCGTCACCGGATCTAGCGGATGGAGTGCTATTTTACGAGAAGCACCTTCAACGATGGTGAATATGCTGACCAAAGAGCAGTTGGTCGCAATTCTACAAGAAGTCGGGTTGCCAATGGAAGGCAGCGTCGAGGAATTACGGAGAAGAGTACGAGAGTACCGAAATGAACTCCGTCGAGTTCGTAGCCCGAGTCCAAGACGAATAGATCCAATGGACAGCCAACATTTACATGTGCCTCCACCTACGTCTCGCGGCGATAATGCCGCACCATCAACCGTCCAACCGCTACCGTCTGAAACCACCGAGACTCCACCAGTAACCACCGGCACTATGAACTTAGCGCTCAAGCATCTACACGAGTGGAAAAAATATTTCAACGGAAATGGTGACCCCATTGCGTTCCTGGAGAGAATTGGGGAATTACGGACGTTATACCGAATCGCACCAGATGAGTTGTTACCAGGAATATCACTACTTTTGCGAGATAACGCATTGTTGTGGTATCGGAACCATAGACAGAACTGGCAAACTTGGGAGGCGTTTGAACTGGAGTTCCGGTATTTCTATTTGCCATCTGACTATACGATACGTTTGGAGGAAGAAATTGGTCGTCGAACACAACGACCAAACGAACCGGGAAGTGATTACGTCATCGCATTACATACTTTATTGAGAAGAGTCGAGACAATGACACCAGATAAGATGCTTTATTGGCTACATCGTAATTTGCTTCCTGAATACCGGCAGTTTATCCCAAGAGCAAGCATTTCAACCTTGTACGATCTGCTAGATCGTATTAAAGATTATGAGAAACAGCGATATCGTCCACAGAATCCGGCAATACAACAGATAATAAATGATGAAGTGGACCGTATGCTGGAAGAGGACGTAATTGAACCGTTACGTAGTCCGTGGAGCAGTCCGGTGGTGATTGTTAAGAAAAAGGATGAAAAACCGATATTTTGTGTGGATTTAAGGGAGGTAAATAAAGCGTCACATAAAGACGCGTACCCACTGCCGTTCATTAATTCGATACTGGACAAGTTAAGAGAAGCTCGTTATATTTCTAGTCTGGACTTGGGACAGGGATACTGGCAAGTGACTTTGACTAAAGAAAGTAAACCGATCACCGCCTTTACCGTGCCCGGAAGAGGGCTGTTCCAGTTAATGCCGTGTCAAAGTAGTCAAAGTAATGCCGTTTGGGTTGCATTCCGCCCCTGCAACGTTTCAGCGATTATTGGACCAAATAATCGGGCCAGAATTGGACCCCATAGCGTTTGCATATTTGGACGACATAATCGTGTTGGGAGAGACATTTGAGGAACACTTATACAATTTGCAAACAGTGTTCCACCGATTAAGGGAAGCCAACTTGAAATTAAATCCGGAAAAGTGTGAATTCTGCAAGAAAACACTGAAATATTTAGGACACATGGTAACCGCTGAAGGAATAGGCACCGATCCTGATAAAGTGCAGGCAATATTGGAAATTTCCCCACCGAACAATGTGAGGGGCCTAAGACGATTTTTGGGCGTCTGTTCGTGGTACCGCCGGTTCATTGAGGGGTTTTCGCAAATAGCGCAACCCCTGACGACTCTATTAAAAAAGGGAAAGAAATGGCATTGGACTGAACCACAAGAAGAGGCATTTTGACAGCTGAAACACCGTTTGACCGAAGCTCCAGTCCTGGCCTGCCCCGATTTTGAACGACCGTTTATACTACAGACCGATGCATCCGACAAAGGATTGGGAGCCGCCCTTATTCAGCATTTAGACGGAGCGGAACACGTGATTGCTTATGCGAGTCGAACTTTCAGCAGTTCAGAACAAAAATACTCCACCACCGAAAAGGAGTGCCTGGCGATCGTATGGGGAATTGAGAAAATGCGTCCGTACTTAGAGGGGTACCGATTCACCGTTATAAGTGACTACCAGTCCTTACGGTGGTTACAAGGGGTGAAAGAACCCTCCGGAAGACTAGGCCGATAGATAGTATTTTTACAACAGTTCGACTTTGAGATCCGGTATTGTAAAAGAGTACTGAATAAAGTGGCAGATGCACTATCACGTGACCCACTTGCTGCCACGGCTGCCGAAATGGAGAACTCCGGTGAAATTTGTATGTCAAGCGTTGACAACACGTGCAAGTGGTACCAAAAGAAAGTGTCGGAAGTGGAAAACAACCCGAAAGACTTTCCCGACTATAGTATACGAAATGGAAAGTTGTACCGCCATTTCTGGGATAACAACGACTGGACCGAACCGGAGTCAACCGATCCTTGGAAATACTGTGTACCGACACCGTCTCGGCTCCGAGTGTTACAGGAAAATCATGATGCCCCGACAGTTGGGCATACAGGGGTGGCTAAAACGATAGCAAGAATTACTAAAAGGTATTATTAGCCAGGCATGTTTCGAGACTTAGCAAAATATGTTCGCAGCTGCGAACAATGCCAACGACATAAGCCGTCATATATAATTGTCAGTATCGATCTGGTTGGACCACTTCCCCGGTCGAAAAAGGGACATAATTACTTGCTGGTGACGCAAGACCGGTTTACCAACGGGGTACAATGCCGAGCTTTACGAAAAGCTACCGCCCAAACCGTTTCGGCTGCGTTAGTAGAAGAAATAATTTGCCGTTTTGGATGCCCGAAGGTGGTAATTTCGGACAATGGAGTCCAGTTTGACAGTAAAATTTTCCGAGGAGTTTTGGCCGAATAGGGAATAACACACCGCTGTTCACGGCCGTACACCCCGCAATGTAATCCGGTGGAGAGGGCAAACCGAACATTGAAGACGTTAATTGCCCAATACTGCGAAAGGGACCACAAGACTTGGGATGAATAAGTACCCCAATTGACCCTTGCAATCAACACCGCCCGACAAGAATCAACAGGATTCTCCCCGGCTTTCCTCAACTTCGGCCGGGAATTACAGCTTCCGAACGCGTTGTTTAATGACAACCAACCTACTCCGACCGAAGGGGATGAAAATACGACGCTGGTACCAGAACAGATGGACAAATTGGAAAAACTCCGTGATGTGTTTGAGCTAGTTCGTATCAACATCGGCCGTGCATTTTCATCGCAAAGTAAGTACCACAACCGCCATCACCGTGACTGAACTTGTAAGATAGGGGACTTGGTAATGAAACGCGATTATAATCTGTCATCCGGTATCCGAGGTTTTGCCGCCAAGCTCACGCCTAAATATTCCGGTCCGTATGAGATAAGCCGTGTTGTCTCTCCGGTAGTTTACGATCTAAAATCCAAGAAAGGCCGCGGATTACGCAACATCCATGTACAGGATTTAAAGCCGTTTTACCATGCCGAGAAATCTGTTAATTAAGCTATTTCCAGATGCACCGAAATAGGCTCAGGGGACTTCGGGGACCCGGAGAACCGTAACCCGGTAGCGGACCTACAAGGACGACAGGCCGTAGAAAGACAGAGGATGGACCGGGTAAGGGCAATCGTTGCCGCGACCAGGGCGAGGCTCCGCCCCCGTCCCGCCATGAGAGCACCGGCTCCCCACCGATTCAGGGACCGTTACGTCGTCGGTACGTTGCTCGGACAGGGTGGACAGGCCGACGTCTACGAAGTGTTCACCATCGAAAACAGAGAGCCAAGAGCCGCAAACATTTTTAAGACGGTGACAAAGTTCGCGGCCCGTGAAGCGGGTTTCTACGGTAGGATTACCCATCCGAACATAATGAAGATGGTGGAAACGTTCCGAGAGCCGAGGGGGTTGTTTTTAATCTTCCCCGAATGTTCGGTGGTGACCTGGCGACCCGACTGGAGACCGTTCCAACGGAGCAACGGGTGGAGGTTTCTAAACAAATAGGTCGGCCGTGTTACAGGCGCTGGCGTACCTACACGACAGGGGGGCGGTACACCGGGACGTGAAGCCAGCGAATGTGTTGATTCTAGGGACGGATTTGGCTCAAGTACAGCTGGCCGATTTCGGTCTTGCCGGTGCGCTCCCAGAAGGAGGGGCTCTGCAGGGATTTTGCGGCACGCCGGACTATATGGCACCGGAAGTGCTTTTGGGAGATATCATGGACGTGTGGACACCTGATCCATGGGAGTAACCCTCTACGAGGCCCTGACAGGCCACCTGCCCTATCAGTACTCCGACCTAGAGGCGCTGCAGCGAGCCATCTGCGAGGACGCGGTAGATTACCGTGCGGTTCCTGAGGGGGCTTTGCCAATCTTGCAACTGATGTTGTAAAAGGAACCCAGGCTCAGGGCAACGGCAGCGGAACTGGTGGCCTACCCATGGTGGGAGGAAACCACCGATGAAAGGGGAGACGTGGGGTACGATCACCCCTGTGGGCCACTGACCAAATCGCAGTGGGTTGGAATGGAGCTGGCACAACTACAACCGGGAACGGATTACTCCGACGAACTGCGGTCCGTACTCCGGACTTACCGTCGTCCGGGATACCGTGGACGAATACGGCGCAAGTTCGTAGTTTCAGGACAAGGGGCCATACACGTGTGTATTCCGTAAGGCTCCACGAAATTGAAACCGATCAAGGTCCGAGATCAGTCATCACAAACGCTGGACCGCCCACAAGCTAAGAAAAATGTCACCCATCGGGGTGTATAGTCCGATGTACTGATAGAATTAACACCAGGGGCCGTTCCTGAGTCAACACTGGAAACAGCACCGATACCCACACCGAAACCACCGTGCGAAATTATGTTATCTGTGGATTCAACATCGTCGACTCAGCTGGAAGTACCCGTTAACCGCCGAATCGTATGGGCTGACGAAATCGACGCCGACACCGTAGTGACCATGACGGATGACGAACTCCTTAAAGATTTTGAGGTGACCGACACAGAGTAAAAAGGGTCTCACCGAAACTCTGGAGAATAAGTACCTGGCCGGCACACTAGAAGAACTTGGTTATTTTTTTTTGTTATTACTGTGTTACCTGAGAATTATTGTTTATTTTATTAATAAAAAGAAAAAAACGTTTCATTCGTAAATAAGTCCCTATAAGTGGGACAATTATTAGTGCAATTTGGACGCCTGTGATTAGTTTTATACTCCCTGTAAGTGGGACAATTATTAGTGCGATTTGGACGCCTGTGTTTTGTTTTGCCGTACCCGTGATTGCCGATGTTGTGTTTGCCTTTCGAAGCAGTGTCCATTTTGAAATACTAGTAAGTGACGTTAGATTAAGTGGCCGTGTCGAGGAGAGAAAAAGTTCCGCGAAGTAAGTAAACATTGTATTGAACATTAGTCTGAAGTAGGGAAAGTACGATCCGTTCCTTGTGGTGTAACTGCCGGTGCGACCCCCTATTTACCGCCGGCTGTTGCATCTCCTTCCCGTGTGTACCGTTTGTGTGCAATTATCAGTGCGACCTCCTATTTACCGCTGGTGATTGCGTCCTTGCTTCTTTCTGTGCCGTTTATTTGTGCGCTTGTCAGTGCGACCCCCTATTTACCGCTGGCGATCGCTTCCCTGAGTGTTTCTGTGCTGTCCACCGGTGTAACTATTAGCTGGACCCCCTATTTACCGCTAGTAGTTGCATTTTCCTTTCCCTGTTCTGTGAATGTGTTGTAAATTTTAGAGAACCGATTTCAGAAAAGTGTTTAAGTAATTTAGTCCGTACGTTCAGTAGTGAAAGAATTTCTCTCTGTGAGCTGCCGCTTAGTTTTTGTCGCTGTTTGCTTTGCTTGGTTTTCTTTCGCTGTACATTGGTGTTTGCACTTTGCTCGTTAAAATCGCACCGTATTTATCATTCATTTTGCTTTGCACGTATATTGAAGTAATTGGTTAAAACCGCCGAACTTTTAACAATAACTTGCTTGACCGTTTTGCTAGTACTTTTTAACTGTACATATAATTGTAGTATTATTAATTATTTACCGTAATTAATCGCTTGGCTTTCTGCTTTTGATTTGTGTTTAAATAATTAATAGTAATATTTCCATTTTTCCTAAAATAACCGAATATAGGTGATTTTTAGACTTGGTACTTGAAGTATTAAAATTCTAGGTAATTGTACCTGGAATAATTCTTCATTAAAATAAAATTGAATAAACTAGAACTCCTGGTTTTATTATTTTCCTCCGCTGAACACCCGCGGCGGAATAGTTTCCTAATTTCTTATAAAATTAGGTGGCGCTCGAGAAAACCGACGTAGACGCGTCACACTACCTAAAGCCTACCTAAAGTCTACCTAACTAAAGCTAATACACCTCTACAAACAACCATTTACTCG
Source organism: Silvanus unidentatus (assembly GCA_963930825.1). Taxonomy (NCBI): domain Eukaryota; kingdom Metazoa; phylum Arthropoda; class Insecta; order Coleoptera; family Silvanidae; genus Silvanus; species Silvanus unidentatus. The sequence goes on along the minus strand of OZ005757.1, from coordinate 8,785,642 downwards.
ACTTTCACCCGTCATTAGTTATTGAATGTAGCACTGAATGACATCGGAAAACGCGTACCAGTGGGGCTGAGACCATCTACAGTAGATGCACGTTTCACTCACCTGGCCAGGTCGGTAAGGATAAATCCAATACACAAATCACTGGACTTACAGGGCTACTAAGCACACCCTCCCATAACTGAGTCCTCCCAAAGGCCGTTAGCTATCAACTCCGTGTTACGCACCTGCTACACCCAACAACCACTTACACTCCTTATCACGTACATTTCTGTCCCGCAAGTTCGACATCATTCAGCCTGGTTTCAGCAGTACTCGAGATTCACACCAAGACAACAGACAACACCAACTCAACAGCAAAACCAGTTAGCTGAAAGCTAACTGAAAGTATGAACCGAGAGAGCAGTTACGGATATTATTCGAATGAGTATGCAGTACCGTTAGTTATTCCGAGTCACTAGTCAAATTTCCGTCACGTAAGCCTTAAGATCCTGAACGTGCCATGTTCCTGAAGCCTTGCCCGACAAATCCTCCAATTCGTATGTCCATTGACCGCATTTTTTACGAACTTTATAGGGACCCACAAACTTCGGCGCTAATTTCGCATTAACATAATCGGCGGCACTCGACAAGATTTTGTTTTTACGCCACACTAACCTACCTTATAATGAACAACGCGTCTACGTAAATTATAAACACGTTGATTGCGCATATGTGGACGTAACAATTTCTCTTTAACTTGAGCATATAGCTTTTGAAAACCTATTACACGTTTAGCGACTTGTGTATTAAGATCTGGTTTTTCTTGTCGAAGTGACCCACGAATATCCGTCCCATTATAAATATATTCTCTACCGAAGTTAATTTAAAATGGTGAAAACCCCGTAGTTTCGATTTTGGACGTACGAATCGCACAGGCTACCGCTTGAAGAGAAAGATCCCACTTTCGCTGGTCTTTCTGAATATAACATGACAACATTCGTTTTACAATTCCATTAACACGTTCAACCGGATCTGCTCGAGGATAATAATGTGGTGTGTACGATATTTTTGTCCCGTGACGAGAGCATAAATCACTAAATAAGGCCGACTTCATCTGAATACCGTTGTCACAAATAAGATAAGCTGAAGCACCAAAAACAAGAAAAATCCGTTTCTCTATCTGTTGACATAGCGACTTTGCAGTAATAGACCTTAACGGTATTAACTCAACATATTTACTAAAGTAGTCGCTTACTACTAAAATATATTTATACCCGCGACCAGATCGAGGAAGCGGTCCAACACAATCCAAACTTATCATTTGCCAAGGTACACTGATTTCGGGCTTAGAGCCCATCAAACCTGGAGGAGCCTTTTGCTCACGTTTACACTGACCACAAATAAGGCAAGAATTGACATATCGCAACACATCAGCCTTCATCTTGGGTAAAAAATATAGTACACACAACTACGCATACGTTTTATAAATCCCGACATGACCAGTGCGAACATCATCATGGTACTGTACCGAACCTATTTTTGCGCCTCTTAATTATTTACACAATTTATATTATCACTCTGACGTTTGAGGTTAGGTTGTTTGTTTACATTTGTAAACAAACATTTATTTTATTTAATTATTCAAATTGACTGTAGACAACCACCTCAGCGTCCCTCGGAAAAGGATTTTCACAAAAATACTCCCGCAACCAGGAGTACGATGTGAAATTCCTTAGTACAAAAAACCCTTTTGTATTAAAACGTGCTTACTTCGCAATTGCAATTTTTCGTATAATTATTCAAGTGATTTTTAAGTGTCTATTTCGACCAATTCGATTTAATTATTCCATTGAAGTAATTCCTCTACAAGTAAATGGTGAGTCCAGAATTCATTTAATTGTATTTATTTTGTATATTGAAGATTGGAATGTGGTTGGCCACGCCGCTTCCAATTCTTATGTTTATTACCCCATTTTGTCATTATTTTTCCTCTATACTTAAATTGTTTAATTGGACTTACACACTGTTTAATACGTTTACATCTGATTCAATTATCCAATATTTAATTCCTCTGAATCAGATAAAACGTACGTGCATTTTTCGGACAATAATTTTATTTTGGTTTGCATTTTTAACTTCGAATTCATTTTTCTTTTCTTTCTTTTCTTGTGATTTGTTCTGAGTGTAATTAGAGTCCTCTAATTACACTCATTGTCTCAATTGAGCCCCTCCAGAGCACATGTTATCATTAAATTGTTTTCTATATAAAATACCCCATTTGATTATATTTTTATCTGCCTCTTTCGGGATTTTATTTGTCAATTAATTGCATCCAGTCTTAGTGTAATTAATTTCCCTCTAATTACACTGAGTACAGTAATTGCCCCCCTCTCCTCGTACCAATAGTACCCCCACCTCTGAGATTTTGGGTTTTCGTGGAATTTTTCCTCTTTGCGCTTACTCAAAATCCCTCTTAACTTTTCCCCATATATAAACTCTTGCACAAACCTTTTTGATGCAGAATTTAATGTTATAAAATTATTGTTCTCATATTGTATGTTTTAAAGACCAAAATTCAGACAGAATTTTATTGGTCCAGTTTGTTAATTTGATTTTGATTGTGATTTAACTTTAGTTTGATTCGATTTCGTATTTAATTTTGTAAAGTGTTAAATAGTTTTAACGGTTATTGTTATTGATATTTTGTTTCTCATATTTATATTAGATTGTTGCCTCTCGTTTTGCCTCTGTAAAATTTAATTTGCCATTTGTAAAGTTGTACATATTTTATAAAAACGCGAAAAGTAGAACAATTGATCTTTATTCAATAAATATAAACAATTAAGTGCGATTCCCTCTTTTATTTCGACCCCTGGTCTGAAATTCTCTCCACTGAGAGACGCTCGCGGTACAGGTTGGTGTTTCGGGCCTAAAAACACTTGGCGCTCGAGAAAATCCTCCCCTGACGAGGAAAACACGCCACACATGCATACATTTATTCGAAGGTTTTTTTTTCAAATTGGGGTATTTGATCAAATGTAAAGGGGATGGTAAAATCTTTATAGTTTAAACATTTTAATTTATGTTTATAGGAGGAAACTCTTTTTGTATTATTCGTGCTGGGAAATTTTGAGGCTAAAATACTATATATAAAACATAGTGTCGTGGCCAATGGAATGCGGCCACGATTTTTCTTGAATTATCGATTAGGGGTTGACCAAGGGTACAAACACCACTAATGTACTTTAAACGTTGCAATTTATTGTGTATTATTACACGTTTAATTTTAATAACTTTAAACAAATTACAATTGATTATATGCTTTAGTTAAGTTTTAATATGTTCAATGTCAATCTATAATCATCGACTATCTCAATTATTAGAATCTCTTTCTTTCTAGAAAATTGTTTCTCCCCTCTCCGTGGTCAATATTAGAAAAAACCTGAAGAACCGATATTCCATTAATTTGGGAGAGGGCCGAAACATATCCAAAACATTATTATTTTCGCTTATTACATTGCGTACAATTTAATAAATAATTTTCAAGAAATGGGGCCTTAACATGCCGGCCGCCTTGAAAGCATCGCTTTCGACATGAAACAAAAACACAAGAAAATTAACAAAGAAACAACAAGGAATAATAGATAAACAATGAGTGTAAAAGACAATTACAGTTTTTTTTTATCACAAAGTAAAGTTGTGTCGTCAGTTTTTTGATCACAAAAAAAAATAAAATTGTGTCGTCAGTCAATTTATTGAACATTGAAATTGTAAAGTTGCACTGTGATTGCACATTGGTGTTAAGTATTATTGCACTGGTAAAACACATATTTTGTTAAGTGCCCTTTTCGCTTCACCAGCCACAGTTTTTAGAGTCACTACACGGTTGACGTTATCGGCGCCTGGATGTATTTTGATGACTCTGCCCAATTTCCACTTTAATGGAGGTAAATTTTCCTCTTTAATTAGTACCAGTGAGCCAAGTTGTAACAGCACCCCGTGGTTTTCCTTCCATTTTTAACGATTCTGCAGCTCATTTATGTACTCTTTGTACCAGCGAGACCAAAAGTGCTGAGTACATTGTTGTAGTTGTTGAAAGCAATTTAGTCGATTTTGTGGCTGCTCGATATAATTCGGATCTGGTATTGCCGTGAGAGGACGACCAATAAGGAAGTGCGCTGGGGTAAGGGGTTGTACATCATTTGGGTCACTGGACAAGGGACTAAGTGGTCGTGAGTTCAGTACCGCTTCAATTTGTGTAAGTATGGTGTACATATTCTCAAAAGTTACTTTAATGTTACCTAGTACTCGTCGTAGATGATGTTTAACTGATTTAACACTAGCTTCCCACAGCCCTCCGAATGTGGGTGAGTACGCGGGAATGAAGTGCCACTTTATACCGTCTGCCTCAAATGTTTTATTAATCACAGCTTGATTTGTATTTGTGTTTAACCAGTCATATAGCTCCTTAATTTCCCTATCAGCCCCAACAAAATTAGAACCATTGTCTGAGTAAATGTGTCCCGGCTTTCCTCGTCTGGAAATAAATCGTCTAAATGTCGCGATAAACGCATCAGTAGATAGCTCTGACACGAGTTCTATGTGCAGAGCCTTGGTTGTCATACATACAAAGATTGCTATATAACATTTTAATAGCTTTGATCCGCGCAATTTATGATTTTTATACAACAAAGGACCTGCATAGTCAATTCCAACGTTTTTGAATACTGAAAATTGTTCCAGACGATGCCATGGTAAATTTCCCATTTGTGGTACTGGGTTTGCAATTGGTTTTACTTTGAAACATGTTACACATGCACGTGCAACCTTTCGAGCTAGATTGCGACCGTTCAATGGCCAAAAGTTTTGTCTAACAGCATACAAAAGAGCTTGTGGGCCACAGTGCAGTTGCCTTTTATGTTCGTATTCCATTATCATTTCTGTTAATTTATGTTTGTTGCACAAAACTATTGGATGTTTGATATCATATGGAAATGAAGAGTTGTTTAACCGACCGCCTACACGTATTATTTGGTTTTTATCTAAAAAAGGGTTTAAAGACAGTAATTTGCTCGAAGCCTGAACCTTATTATGATGACGTAGTTAGTGAATTTCTGTATTAAATGATTGCTGTTACGCTAATTTTACCAAAATGTTTTCTGCAGAAGTACATTCCTCTATTGTTAAATGAGTGGGCGGTTTTACCTTTTGCAAAACTTTATTTTTCCACCGCATTATGTACGCTATGACTCGAGTAAGTTTTTTAAAACACGAAAATCTCCCGAAAATATCAATTTTGTCGTTAGCAGGAACCACTGAAGAGACTAAGCAGCACACTTTGCGTGCTTCAGGCACATCGTTAACTGTTTGTTCGGTGCGTACTAATTCAAATTGAGAATTTGACAAAAATTCAGGACCATTCCACCAAAGGGATGAGTTAACCAATATAGAGGGTGTCGTACCTCTGCTAACTAAATCCGCAGGGTTGTTTTCAGAGCTAATATGATACCAGTCGTTTATTTCAGTATGTTCTTGAATAAAGGCAACGCGATTGGCAACAAAAGTGTTCCAACGATTCGGAGACGCACTTATCCAACTGATTGTAATTGTTGAATCACACCAAAAGTATCGACGGGCAATATTTAAGTTGGGCATTGAATTTGTCACTTTATTGAACAAGTTTACTAATAAATAAGCGCCACACAATTCAAGTCTTGGCAATGAGATTTTTCGTAGTGGTGCAACCTTAGATTTGCCAACAAGCAAGCTAATTTGTATATTATTGGTTGAGTCTATAGATCGAATGTAGATGCAAGCGCCATACGCCTTTTCGCTTGCATCGCAAAAGCCGTGAATTTCGATTCTACTGGGATTTTTAAGTACAACTTGTCGCGGAATTTGACACGAATTTAATATATGTAAATTATTGTGCCATTCGTACCAACTATTTTGTAGCGATTCAGGGATGACGTCATCCCAGTTCAGTTTTAAATCCCACAGTGTTTGAATAATTAATTTCGCTGTCACGATTACAGGGCTGACGAGTCCAAGAGGGTCAAAAATTGATGAACTGATAGACAAAATGGTGCGTTTCGTCGGTAACTTTGAATCAAACGAATCATTTATTGAAAATTGAATTTGATCCTTAAAAGAATTCCATCCCACACCTAATGTTTTACAATTGTCGTACTCTCCAAATGAAAGTACTTTTAGGTCATCTGTAGACGAAAATCCTGTCAATAATTCTCTATTGTTGGACATTAGTTTACGAAGATCGAAATTTGCTGAACCGAGGATTGTAAGAATATCATTACGCGTATTAATTAGTTCTTCCAATGAGTCTGAACCTGTGATCAGATCATCTACATAAAAATCCTTCTCAATGGTTTGAGCAGCGATAGGATAAGATGACGCGAAGTCAATTGAAAGTTGTTTTAAACAGCGTGTTGCAAGATATGGCGCACTAGCTGTGCCATATGTAACCGTGTTAAGCGTAAATTGCTTTACTTCTTCGGATTTATCGAACCGCCAAAATATTTGCTGATATATTCTTTGTTCCTCAGTGATTAATATCTGGCGATACATCATTTTAATATCGCCAGTCAACACATATGAGTGTTGTCGAAAACGGAGAATTATTGACAAGAGGTCACTTTGAACTACTGGTCCCACTAATTGGGACTGATTTAAAGAGATGCCTGTGGTGGTTGGCATACTAGCGTCAAAAACAACGCGTAGTTTGGTTGAGATGGAATCTTTTATAACGCAATGATGTGGTATGAAATACCCTAACGAAGAAGAATCCCAATGACTTCGGTCATGTGCCCAAGTTTCAAATACTCAGTCATAAACGCTATATATTGTTCCCGCAGTGACAACGATCGAGATAATTTTCGTTCTAAAAGATAAAAACGCCGTAAAGCTTGTTCCTTTGAATCACCTAATTGGAACACTTGCTCGTTAAATGGAATTTTTACAACAAACTGGCCGGTGGGATTGCGAACTGTTGTTAATTCAAATTGTTTTTCACATTCCTTTTCTTCTAATGATAGTACGGATTTACTCAATTGCGGCTCTTCTACTTGCCAAAACCTTATTAATATATCATCCGTCAATGTGGCCGTTGTGAGACTGTTTGTCTTACACAGTGGCGAACCGAAAGGCAAATCACCAGAAACGACCCATCCTAGTTTAAACTCTTGCAAAATCGGCTGATTTTTGCCTAATGAGACTTGACCAGGCAATAAAAGTTGCCAAAACATGGTTGCACCAATTAAAAGATCAATATTATGTGAAATATGAAATTGTGGATCTGCCAATATTAAATTGTTAGGGATGTTTATTTGATTGCGCATAAACGAAACAGTTGGTAACGCTGATGTGATTATTGGCAGTACTAAACACGACAACTTGCATTTAAACTGCATATAATTTGAAAACAAATTAATTTCAGTAATTGCTGAACTACGAGAAGGTCCTTTATTAATTCCCTCAATTGTAAAATGCACAGCGGTGCTACTAAGTCCCAATTTATTTAAAAACGATTCACTAATAAAATTGGATTGCGAACCAACGTCCAAAAGGCAACGGCATGTGTGCAATTTCCCATAATTGTCACTAACTTTCACTAATGCAGTTGCTAAAAGCGTCTGATAGTTAGTTAAGTTTGTCAAAACCGTAGTTGTTCCTTCTGGAATTGCGCTACTAGTACTGGGAATTACAGTGTCTACTGAAGGGGATGTATCGAAGTGTAACAATGTGTGATGTCTTTGATTACAAGTCTTGCAATTAAATTTAGATGGACATTTTTTAACAAAATGGTTTTTAAAACAATTGTTGCACAATTTGTGTTCCCGAACCCTTTGATAGCGTTCCTTTGCCGACAAGCTCAAAAACATCGCGCATTGATATAAGTTATGACGCTGTTTACAAATGGGGCAATCGCGATCTGAAATTGTGACTGTGTGAGCCTTTATTACTTTTGAATTATTTACGGGTTTGTTTCGAATTTCAAAATGTGGTTTATTTGTTGATGGTTTTTTAATACGTGATAATGCGTTACTGTGATCTGTTACAAACGACTTTAATTCTTCATACGATGGCAACTCTGTCTGCGTATGTTGTTTTTCAAAAGCCTTTCTAGTTTCCATATCTAATTTGTCGAGTAATAAATTAAAAAGTATGAAGTCCCATCCGTCCGTTTTTAATTTTAACAAATCCAAAGCAGCAATATTTTTATTGAAAATGTCTAATGTTTTTTGTAATAGTTCAGCGGATTCTGTAACAACTACTGGAGCCGTTTGAATAGCGCGCCAATGTTCCGTTGCTAAAAGGCGCTTGTTTTGGTATCGATCTGTCAATGATTTATAAGCAATTGAATAATTGTCATTGTTAATAGGAATAGCACTAACTAGGTTTAAAGGGATGCCTGACAAAGAACTTACGAGATATTGAAATTTCTCCACGTTTGAGATGGATTCGTTGTTATGTATTAAGGAATTAAACATATCTCTAAAAGTCTGCCAGGCTTTTATATTTCCGTCAAATGTAGGCAAAGCGAGCTTTGGTAGTCGAACATTTACTGTGGAACTATTATTAATTATTTGCGTTGAGGTACCACTAGCAGGTGAGTCTGACCCTGATGGCGAGGGCGTTGGAGGCGGAAATAATTCCTTAAAAACAGAATCGGACAAAAAGTACGCTTCATCGGCACGTTTATTATGCTGTTCTGCTTCCACAAGCTCCTCTTTTGTCAATACAGTTATTAATTTCTGATGAGCTTCTAGAAAATCATGATAATGGGACTCTAATTGATTACACCTAGCTCGAAATAATGCATGTATACTACGTTCCGTACTTTTTTCTGCTGTTTTAGAAATGTCTGCAGTGGTAACGAGTCTATCAAGTGCTGCATTGCGCTTATATATTAATAATTCCTTTTCTGAGGCCATAATAAGGAACGAAAGAAGCAATATTAAAGGATTTCAAGTTATTAAGTTTGTTGACCGACTAATATTAGTGGCAGTTCATTTAAATTGAAACAACAAGTTTTTATTTTCAATAGTACAAGTTTAAAGTTTTTGTTTAATCAACTACGACGAGAAAGGAATTTGATTAGAATGACAAAAAAGTGCGGACAATGAAATCACGCCAACGAAATTGATAAATTCCAAAGGATAAATGTAATATGAAAGGACAAATACCTTATAAATGCAGAAAGTTCTGTGAGCTAGCCATCGACAATTACGACAATTAGGTACTACCAAGTGCAGTATCTCCGTATAGGGCCAATCCACTTCCCAATCCGGTTCGAAGGACCAAATTTTATGTCGTGGCCAATGGAATGCGGCCACGATTTTTCTTGAATTATCGAATAGGGGTTGACCAAGGGTACAAACACCACTAATGTACTTTAAACGTTGCAATTTATTGTGTATTATTACACGTTTAATTTTAATAACTTTAAACAAATTACAATTGATTATATGCTTTAGTTAAGTTTTAATATGTTCAATGTCAATCTATAATCATCGACTCTCTCAATTATTAGAATCTCTTTCTTTCTAGAAAATTGTTTCTCCCCTCTCCGTGGTCAATATTAGAAAAAACCTGAAGAACCGATATTCCATTAATTTGGGAGAGGGCCGAAACATATCCAAAACATTATTATTTTCGCTTATTACATTACGTACAATTTAATAAATAATTTTCAAGAAATGGGGCCTTAACACATAGAGAGTCGTTATTATGGACATTTATGATGGCTTTTTTTCTTTTTAGAAGTCACCTAATTCAATATAAGTAGATTGTCCTAAACAAATGGGTTCATATTTATTTATATTTACCTTTAAACCAATTATACTTTCTATCGCCCATCCGCTCTTTTTTTGTTGAAAATCGTCGAGATTATTTAAAATATTTGTTGCAATAGTTTGATATATATTTTTCAAATCTGAATTTTTATCAATTATGTGATTTTCTACTATAAATGACTTTACGTCTTGTTTTCCGGTACTAGGCAGTACAAATTTGCCCAAAAAGACAAAGTTCACTTTCACCGGAGTTTTTTTTTAATATCTTGTTAATTTTTATTTTAACACTGCGATACGCCTTATTTAGAAATAATTTTGGATCCTTATACGATATATTTATGACCATTCCAGTTAACATTCTACTTTTAAAAATACATTTAAGGTCTTTCCATATTAATCTTCCATTATTTTTTGATACATCGCCTCCACCCTTTTTTCAATGAAAATATTGTTCAATGTCTCAAGTTGTTCTTTTAATATCCCTAGGTTAGTTTCAATTTTACTTGCATTTTCGGTGCTTTTGATGTATTCACTTGAATTCACTTTTAAAAATCGGTTTATTAAATTTATCACATTTTAAACTTTTTTATGTATTTCTCACATTTTTCTGTAATTCTTATAAGAGGAATAATTTGAAATATCAGTTTTATAGTTTGTGAACTTAACTCGCTTATCGTATTTCTTTTTTATTTCTGTAAAGATTTATATCTTAACATCACGTTATATAGGAAGGTTTATATTGTAATGAACCCATTTTTCTTCGCCTGAAAAATAAAAGAATTAATTGTTACAGTAGTATATATTTCAAGTACTTACCGCTCTCGTTGACCGCCGCCGATTTGGGATGTCGCCGGAAACCTGAAATAGATTACCGTTTAATAAAATATCGTAAATAAGTACCGTACTTACCGTATTTGCACTTGTTGCACCGGCATTCAATTCTTAGTGAGGTTATGATACACTTGTTTACATTGTAAACAAACACTGGTTGTCCGTCAACCAATTATACTGGTTGACATGTATCAGTTAGGTTATGTTGTCATTGTTTATAAATGTAAACAAACACTAGAAGTTCGCCAACCAGTTATACCGTTAACCGATTGCCCCGGGAATCGCGGCAATACAACATACCGTTTAGTACCGCATACCGATGTTGAAGGCGTGCATGACCGTCCCGCGGGTATATAAGGCGCCGAAATTTCCGTTAGAAAGCAGTTCCGTTCCGAAGACAACTGAAGAACAACAAACAGCAATTAATAACAACGAATCAACAAGCAATCAACAAGTAAGTAAAACAATACCGACCGGCACCAAGCACCGAAAATCGCCCAGCGACACCGTTGAATCGCCCTGTGAGAGAGTGAGTATTGGAAGCAGTGTTTGTCGTTTCAAACCACCGACGAAGGCTTCTTAGTGTGGGACCTTTGAGTCCATTCGCACGGAAGTATTTCTGCTTGGCAATCGCCTTGCACAGGACCTGTCAAACAGGTCTAGTGAATGCCATTTCTGGGCACTAGCGCTCTTAGTGTGGGATCTTTGAGTCCATTCGCACGGAGTCGCCGGTTAACCAGCGGGCAGGTCGCATTCGCAATTCGGTTGTGGCGACAGCTAGATCTGACACAGTCCATTCGCCGTTTCCTGTCCGAGACTGTGTGGCTCACACCAGGAACTAAGCGTTAGCAAATAAAGAGTGTCTTTACACTCTAGCGAAGCGTCTTAGCGGCAACGGTGTCGACTAATACACCGGGAAGCGACAAATCTGAGTGGAGCGACCAAAAGTCACCTCTCCAGTCCATGTCAACGGCTAGTTAGGCAACACACCGTGCTGAAAGCCATACATTTACCGTTACCGACCGTATTTTTTCTACCTTTTCCCACCGTTTATCATCCCATATTCCAAGAACGGCCAACGGGACTATTTGTATATAAAATATAACCTATATTTTATTATTTTTCCTGTAGTTTTGAGGGTTTGAATAAACTTGTGTTATTTTTCTGGTTAATAATGTGCTTTAATTGACCCCTAGCATAGCCGTATCTCCATTGTGTTACCTGGGACCCGTTTTGGTTTCCTGTTTTCGTCTGTAAAAACAGGTGGCGCTCGAGACAGGCAAATCCGCCGAAAAATAAGCGTCTCAAATTGGCGCCCGAGCAGGGACCGTAAAGAAAAGCACCAAGAAAAACACGAAGAAAACCCGTAAGACCAGAAGATGCCTGAAACAAACACCTCAACGACAACCGAAGATACAGCACCGAATACAGCATTTACCGTACCGAATACCGCACCTACCGCATCTACCGCTTCAAATGCAACCAGTGTTAACCCACCTATACAAAATACCGTACCGCCAACGACCAGTACCGCCTTCGGCAACATAGGATGGGGCAACATTCTAAGGGAAGCACCGTCAACGTTCGTCAATATGTTGACTAAAGAGCAGTTAATCGCGATATTGCAAGAAGTTGGTTTACCGCTGGGAGGCAGCGTGGAAGAGCTGCGAAGAAGAGTTCGAGAGTACCGAAACGAAGTCCGCCGTGCCCGTAGCCCTAGTCCAAGACGTGCTGATCCTCCTGGAGGACCACATTTACACGTACCACCGTCTACCACTCCCGTTGGCCATGTTCCACCGTCGACGGCCCCAATATCAACACCGACGACCGTCACCGCACCGACAGCAATTCCAACAACGTTACATCCGGCTCTGAAACATCTGCACGAGTGGAAAGTGCAATTTGATGGAAAGACCGATCCCATCGCGTTCCTGGAAAGACTAGACGAGCTACGAACACTGTACAGAATCCACGAAAATGAGTTGCTACCGGGAATTTCCTTATTGCTAAAGGATAACGCTCTTTTATGGTATCGAAATAACCGAGAACGATTGCAGTCTTGGGCCATGTTTGAAGACGAATTCAAACAGTTCTATTTACCGTCCGACTACGCCATTCGCCTGGAAGAGGAAATCGGTAGGCGAACTCAACGTCAAGATGAGCCAGGAACCGACTATGTAATTCAACTACATACACTACTTCGCCGAATACCGTCCCTGTCTCATGACAAAATGATGTACTGGCTCCACCGAAATTTAAGGCCCGATTACCGACAGTTCATTCCGAAATCCAGTGCCCGAAGTCTCCCAGAGCTGTTAGAGCGAATCAAGGAATACGAAGAGTTGAAGAAGGACCTAATACGAGTACAGTTCAATATACCTGGACCGCCACCAACAAGACCGTCGGGCTATCGTCCAGTGCAACCGTCTACAACGTACCGGTCAACAACACCGCCGCCTTCCAGCTACCGACCAGGCACACCGCCACCATCCGGAGACCGTCCACTGCCCCGAGCCATTACGTACCCACAGGCACCGCCCCGGAACAACAATCCGTTTCAAACGTCAACCAATAACAATTCTCAGTCACAAGGCCGCAATAACAACATTAGTTGCTTCCGTTGTGGCGAAAACGGCCATTTCCGAACAGAATGTCGCAATCCGCCCCGTTTATTCTGCTCCAGATGCAAACGACCGGGAATTATGTCACGAGATTGTGATTGCAACAATCTCCAGCCGTCGGAAAACTAACCGCCAGCTGTCCATTCAGGGGGCAAGAACAGTTGGCAGAGAGTTTGGCCTCTATTGCAGTGTACGATAATCGCATTTTTCTTCCATTTACCATCGGAGGACACGAGTACCAGGCATTAGTTGACACCGGATCCGTTTACTCGTACGTAGGAGAAAAGGTGAAAGAAAGCAGCCGCCCTACCGGCCAGATCTACCGTCCGTTTAGCTGATGGAACCACGGTACCAGTCACCGCAGCATTTGAGCTTACCGGTAGTAACCTGGATGTGGAATATACCGGCAAATTTCGGGTATTACCATCGCTGACCGTCGATGTTCTCATTGGAATGGACTGGATGTATCAGCACCGAGTTATCATCGATTTGGACCGTCTGCGCTTATACATCAATGGTGATTTGGTGTTGTCTGCTGAAGAAGAGACTTCAGAATCAATGAACGACGTACACGTGATTGGCGAAGAAACCCGCTTGCAAGAAAGTGAACAACAGCGGTTGGAAACTTTACTGAACACCGAATTACCGTTATTTGACTGCATCACCGGACCGACGCCTCTTGTAGAGCACCACATCCGGTTGACCAATCCAACGCCGATTAAGCAACGCTACAGACCACTTAATCCGAAAATGCAAGCTGCTGTCAACGAGCAAATCGACGACATGCTCAAGAAAGGTGTGATAGAGCGATCCGAAAGTCCGTGGAGCTCGCCCATCGTAGTTGTTCCAAAGAAGGACGGCCGTTACCGCATCTGTGTGGATTTCAGGAAAGTCAATGAGGTGACTGAAAAGGATGCATACCCGTTGCCACAGATCAACGCTATTTTGGACCGGCTACGAGAAGCGAAATACATCAGCAATATTGACTTGCAAAACGGCTATTGGCTCGTCCCGTTGACCGAAGAGAGCAAACCGATTACCGCCTTCACTATCCCCGGCTTTTCCGACTTTTCCAATTTAGGGTAATGCCGTTCGGCTTACATTCCGCACCGGCAACGTTTCAACGCCTGCTGGACCGAATCATAGGACCGGAAATGGAACCGCGTGCATTCGCATACTTAGACGACATCATTGTATTAGGCCGTACTTTCGACGAACATATGGACAATTTACGTGAGGTTTTCCACCGTCTTCGAGCCGCCAATCTAATTCTAAACGCGGAAAAGTGCCAATTTGGAAAGAAATCGCTTAAATATTTAGGCCACGTCGTCACCGAAAACGGAGTCCATACCGATCCTGACAAAATCTCATCTATCATGAAAATGCCACCACCGAAGAATATCCGGGAATTACGACGATTTTTGGGCACCGCATCCTGGTACCGTCGCTTTATTAAAGATTTTTCCAAGGAAGTCGCCCCATTAACCCGATTGCTTCGCAAGAATTATCGCTGGAGATGGGATGCCGAACAAGACCAGGCATTCAACACACTCAAAAAGCGACTGACCGAAGCGCCAGTATTAGCGTGTCCCGATTTCGAACTACCGTTCAATCTCCAAACCGACGCATCTGACTATGGACTGGGTGTCGCATTGACACAGAACATTGATGGACAGGACCGAGTCATCGCGTACGCTAGCCGAACACTCTCTCCGCCTGAAAAGAACTATTCGGTGACTGAAAAAGAGTGTTTGGCTATTGTGTGGGGTATTGAAAAGATGCGACCGTATTTGGAGGGATATCATTTCACCGTAACCACCGATCATCAATCACTCCGGTGGCTGCAATCAATCAAAAGTCCGACAGGCCATTTAGCGAGGTGGAGCATCTTTCTGCAGCAGTACGATTTCGAAATTGTGTACCGGAAAGGCGCATTAAACCGAGTAGCCGATGCATTGTCCCGGCAACCGCTTCAAGCAACCGAACCAGGCCAAGACTCACCCGAAATCTGTTCTTTAGAGGAAGGAGAGAAGTGCTCCTGGTATAGCAATAAACTGAAGGAAATTAGAGAGAAGCCCGCTGATTTTCCGGACTATTGCGAAAAGGATGGACGCCTTTATCGTCACTTCTGGGATTCGAAGGATTTGCGTGAGGAAGACATGGCACAGCCGTGGAAACTATGTGTTCCGAAGCCACTCCGTCAGAAAGTTCTAGAAGAAAACCACGATGTTCCGACCGCTGGACACTTAGGAGTAGCGAAAACGATTTCCCGAGTTGCAGACCGATATTATTGGCCCGGCATGTTTCGGGATGTATCCAAATACGTGAGAAAATGTCTCACATGTCAACGCTACAAAGTCAGCCAGCAGAAGACACCAGGAAAAATGCAGCCGTCCATCACCGTTCGACCGTGGCAAACAGTCAGCACCGATCTTGTGGGACCGTTACCAAGATCAAAAAAGGGTCACACGTACATGGTAGTTTTCCATGACCGTTTCACCAAATGGGTGCATTGTCGACCTCTTCGTAACGCCACCGCTCGCTTAGTCACCCAAGCGTTATATGAAGACATTGTCACGAAGTTTGGGTGTCCCGAAACTGTCATTAGTGACAACGGCACTCAATTTGACAGTCGTTTGTTTCGCAACCTGTTAAAGGACTTAGGGATAAACCACCGTTTTACACCACAAGCCAACCCCGTTGAAAGGACTAACCGGACGTTAAAGACCATGATCGCGCAGTTTTGTGAAAGGGATCACAAAGAGTGGGACAGATACCTGCCTGATTTCCTATTCGCAATAAATTCAGCTCGACATGAGTCCACTGGATACACACCGGCCATTTTGAATTTTGCTCGTGAGATGGACGTCCCAAAAGCCTTGTACCGATCACCACCAGGAAATACAGCCGATGAGACCGCCGATAATACCGCCGAGTTACCTGCCGTTGATCCGTCCCACCGACTTGTACAGCTCCACAAGCTCAAAGAGACGTTCAGTCTTGTTCGCACTAATTTAGAGCGAGCCTTTACCGAACAGAGCAGAGCATATAACTTACGTCGTCGGGAATGGAGATGTCATTTAGGAGATACCGTGTTCAAAAAGGAGCACCATCTTTCATCCGCGGCCCAGAGTTTCGCGGCTAAGTTAGCGCCTAAATATTCGGGTCCTTATACCGTTACCAAAGTCCTTTCCCCCGTTGTGTACGATCTAACCGATGCTCAGGGGCGGCGGTGCAAACGAGTCCATATCAAGGACTTAAAGCCCGCGCCAGTCACTGGCAATGAAGAGTAACCGTTTTCTGTTTCAGTTAATCAGGTGAAGATGTCCGACATCGAAAAGGAAATGTTCCTAATGTCCGCCGGTCTCGACCAATGGAGTGATTCCCCTTTATCCGACGAGTCGTGGTTGGATTTGGCTTCATCGCCTCTCCCAGGAGACCCTGTTGCTGAATGGATGCGGGAGAATGAGTTGCCGATGTCCGAACCACCAAGAATACCGTCCAAAATCGTACCGCGCACCATTGTGACCCGGGGACGCGGCCACGTTATGCCGATTACCGAAACTACCATAGGGTTACCCGTTTCATCCACCGTGAAACCCACTACCGAACATCGGGAGAGACATAGAGGTCGAACACCGGAACTGAAGACAACGCGACCTAAAACTACCGTCAACACTAAACGCCACACGGAAATGGTGTATCAGCCAGACGAAGAGGACATTCCCTCCATGAAGTTGAAGGCGAGTCGAGAGTTATCCGACCGAAGACGTTCTCGCCATCACCGTAAACCGTCGGAACGACATAGGAGCCATGACCGTGCTTCGTCAAAACGACCGAAATTGGTAGACCGTACGACCCAAACAAATTTCCCGACGCCAACGAGGATAAAAAATTGTTATAATCCGGACTGTTGTTGGCATTGTGGGCAGACAGGGCATACCAGAAATGAATGTCGAAATCCCGGAACCAAATTTTGCTCGAAGTGTGGAAAAATAGGCGTAATGTCGGATGCCTGTTGTCGCCGTAGGAGTGCCTCATAAACAACCGTACCGCTAACAATTCAACAATTTTACCGACCGTTGATTCCGCCATTTTAATAACTACAAGGACCGTCTCCTTTAACATTGGCCTTCCCACCGTTGACCAACTCCTTCAATACCCATTCCTATTACAATGATAATGGTTCTAGCAATTTCATCATAACTCAAATTGTCCTTTCTCAACAGTATGTCTAGTAGAAGACCACTAGCCATGCCAAGTTTGGATCCAGACATGGACCCTACCATACGTCGGCCCACCCGTCCATCGCGGCCCATTAACCCCGTCCGACCTCCCACGTTTCGCGGACCGACCCAAGCTGCCAGTACACCCGTACCAATGCCCAAGGAAGATTTGATAAAATCCATGGTAGCCGCAAAATGGAGGGCATTAGTGGGACCCCCCGAGGCTAAAAGACTGATGGAAGTTGTCCAGGACATAAAAGGGAAACGGACAGCTGGATTACCGACGAACAACTCGGGAAAATCAAGTGTAGAGCGCCCACGTCCGTTACCAGAATTATTGGTTAAAATCACTCCGCTGCCAATACATGCGCCACCAGTTGCTGAAGTCGCTCAGATACAACCTGTTGCTGGCCCTTCCACCCCAAGGGAATCGCAGCGATTGTTCGTATGGCAAAATCATTCGCCGACTCAGATAAGGACATGGAAATTACACAACCGCAGCGAGGAAGGGAAATGCCTGTTCCCCCCTCTTAAGAAAGTTGCGCCAACCCCACCGACCGTGATGAGCACCAAAATCCGTGTGCTCAGCAATATTCTCATCCGTCCAGCAGACCGAACCAGTGAAACCGTTGTGCCACCACCAATACTTTCTCCCGAAGTAGCGCCTGCACCAGCACCACCCGCTCCTCGACGACATAGGAGACGTCGCGAATCGGTTCGACTTCCTGGGGGCATGAAATATTGGAGGCGAAGGGACAGCATATGATTTTAAAATTATACCGTTGGGGAGAGTTTTGATGTTTTCTTTTTGGGGAAGAAAAGAGCGTTTTTGGAAAATTGAAAAGTTTATTTCATGTTAATAAGACTGAATACATTTTAAGTTATTGTTATTAAGTGTCTTATTGAAACCGTAATACAGTCCCAAACCATTGGTTATCACCGACTCTTCACCGTCGAATACCGTTTCACACCATTGGAATCACCGTTGGGTTTTGTTTCATCATCGTACCGTCACCGTTCAGAAAAGAGCAAAGCTCTTTTCTTCCGACGAAAGAGGGGGGTGTAATGAACCCATTTTTCTTCGCCTGAAAAATAAAAGAATTAATTGTTACAGTAATATATATTTCAAGTACTTACCGCTCTCGTTGACCGCCGCCGATTTGGGATGTCGCCGGAAACCTGAAATAGATTACCGTTTAATAAAATATCGTAAATAAGTACCGTACTTACCGTATTTGCACTTGTTGCACCGGCATTCAATTCTTAGTGAGGTTATGATACACTTGTTTACATTGTAAACAAACACTGGTTGTCCGTCAACCAATTATACTGGTTGACATGTATCAGTTAGGTTATGTTGTCATTGTTTATAAATGTAAACAAACACTAGGAGTTCGGCAACCAGTTATACCGTTAACCGATTGCCCCGGGAATCGCGGCAATACAACATACCGTTTAGTACCGCATACCGATGTTGAAGGCGTGCATGACCGTCCCGCGGGTATATAAAGCGCCGAAATTTCCTTTAGAAAGCAGTTCCGTTCCGAAGACAACTGAAGAACAACAAACAGCAATTAATAACAACGAATCAACAAGCAATCAACAAGTAAGTAAAACAATACCGACCGGCACCAAGCACCGAAAATCGCCCAGCGACACCGTTGAATCGCCCTGTGAGAGAGTGAGTATTGGAAGCAGTGTTTGTCGCTTCAAACCACCGACGAAGGCTTCTTAGTGTGGGACCTTTGAGTCCATTCGCACGGAAGTATTTCTGCTTGGCAATCGCCTTGCACAGGACCTGTCAAACAGGTCTAGTGAATGCCATTCCTGGGCACTAGCGCTCTTAGTGTGGGATCTTTGAGTCCATTCGCACGGAGTCGCCGGTTAACCAGCGGGCAGGTCGCATTCGCAATTCGGTTGTGGCGACAGCTAGATCTGACACAGTCCATTCGCCGTTTCCTGTCCGAGACTGTGTGGCTCACACCAGGAACTAAGCGTTAGCAAATAAAGAGTGTCTTTACACTCTAGCGAAGCGTCTTAGCGGCAACGGTGTCGACTAATACACCGGGAAGCGACAAATCTGAGTGGAGCGACCAAAAGTCACCTCTCCAGTCCATGTCAACGGCTAGTTAGGCAACACACCGTGCTGAAAGCCATACATTTACCGTTACCGACCGTATTTTTTCTACCTTTTCCCACCGTTTATCATCCCATATTCCAAGAACGGCCAACGGGACTATTTGTATATAAAATATAACCTATATTTTTATTATTTTTCCTGTAGTTTTGAGGGTTTGAATAAACCTGTGTTATTTTTCTGGTTAATAATGTGCTTTAATTGACCCCTAGCATAGCCGTATCTCCATTGTGTTACCTGGGACCCGTTTTGGTTTCCTGTTTTCGTCTGTAAAAACAGGTGGCGCTCGAGACAGGCAAATCCGCCGAAAAATAAACGTCACAATATATATATACATATATTTGTCAGCAATAGGGGGGTTTTCGAATTAAACAAAGACGGTTGTTTATATAATAATTTATTTTATATCGGTTTTCAATATGTATAATATAATATGAATGTAATAAGTTCATAATAGTTGATATAACATATTCCCATTATTTCATTATTATTATTTTCCACTTGAGCCATAATTAGAGGCCTGTAGTGAAACAACCCAGATTAAGAAAACTCATGTCATATAAAATGAGTTTTATAAAATTATTAAAAATTAATAAAAACCAATAAAATTGATATATGGCCAAATAAATACATGAAAGTCTAGAAATTTTAGAACCCAAATATTGTGTGAAATAAAAATATGACATCGGATGTTTTGAGGAAAATTCCAGGAAAATGAAAGTCAAAATTTATGTATTGAAGTGTTTGTTTATATAAAAATAAAAGAAAAAAAAAATACTTTAAATATTATAGTTAAAATGAAATTTAAATAAATTACTTATGAAATATTTAAATAATATACAGAAGTTACTTTGATTAACCCTGTATACCATTTACACTTCAACATCGAGTTTCGTTCACAACTTTGATTGTCACTAAATGAGGAAAAGAATCCAAACTCGACAAACGAAGAAACCTCATTAGTATCGACAACCGATAAAATATAAATATAATAAAAAAAATAAAATTCTTTTAAAAATATTATTAATAATATTCATTTTATTTTTATAATTATAGAAAAATTAAATTTCATCAATATGAAAATTAAATCATTTTTAACAATATTACAATTATATGTAATATAGTTGTCATTCAAAAATTGTTTAAAATAACACAAATCTAAATTTCCCTACTTCTGAGATAGACCGTACTATGACTGTTCATCTTCCCAAAAGTTTAATTATTAACCTAACCAACCATTATTTAACTATTTCATATTAATAGCAAATAATGAAAAGTTATAAAACATTTCCAACAAAAGTAAGACAATCTTATTAAATATCATAATAGATATTTATTTGATAATTTTTAAATGTCATAAAATATCAGAATTATTCAAAATAAACATACAAGTACAGATTTGAAATATTATTCTGATTATTATATAATTATGTATTTGTTTTATATATATTGTTCTTATAATCGTTGTTATAAGTTTTATTTTTATAATTTATAGTTTTATTATATTATTTTAGTGAAATTACATTCACTAATTATAATTCAGAATATTATAATATTAAAATTAAATTCTCTGAACTTATAATAAAATATACATATCTGATATTTTATATCAAAAGAAGTAATATGTTTTTTAACATAATCACCTACAAATGTTGAAAATACAATAAATATAAAAAATAAGAAATTATTATTAATATAGTTATTATTATATTATTGAATTTAGGCTGATCCTTTCTTAGGAAATCAAATCACCTATTCAATTTAAATATATGAAATAATTAAATATATTAAACGAAACATTCATACAAATAATCAATTTCCATATTGATATTGTATGTAGAGAAATTGAAAACTGATAATAATATTAAAATGAATATCATCAATTAAATCTTGGAAAATAGAAAATAAAATTAAAAATTAAAATAAATTTACAAATACCTGCAACTTTTGAAATCTAAGGTAATCCAAAAAAAATATATATATATTTATAAACAATACCTTGATTTTATAAGAAAACTTTTAAACTTGATTCTGTTCAAGACAAAATTCAACTAACTCAATCTTTAACTGTAAGTAAAAGAGACCCCAAAAATTAAAACCACTTGAATAATGAAAAATTGCTCTTTTGTCAATTTTTAACTATGCTGACAAATATATGGACTCTTTCATACAGGCAAAGACCAAGCCATAAATTACAATACAAAAAGAAACTTATTCTAAACATGTTAAATTGCTAAATTCTATAAGGTCTAAAACACTTACAGAACTTAAACGGAAAAATAATATCAAATTACATAGATAAGATTTTAAAAACTTTTAAAATCTAAAGCAATTAAACAAAATTTAAACATAAATAAAAGAACTGAAATAAAAATCTATCAACCCCCCATATACCCATCACAGGCTTTTCTCAGAATATTTGCTAGCACTTCTGTAGGGGTTATAGATGTCTTCAATTGGAAGGGTTGGTAAAATGACAATTTGAGCGAATCTTTGTCCTTCTGTCAATGTACAATCTGAATATGCAATGAACACACTGCTGAGTTCTCCATTGTATGTTGGGTCTACCTAACCGATTCTTAAAACATATTAGTTGAAGATCTCGCAATTATTATTCCGCAGTAATTTAAAGGAATTACAACTCTTTCTTTATAAACAATTAAATTTTTTTCATTTTTTTTACATATACATTCTTCTTTTACTTTTAAGTCATATCCGCTATCGCACACATAATCTTTAAATAATTTCACATTCGAGAATATTTGAGGAAGGTATAAGAATTTTGCTGTATTGTAAATTTGATTAATGGAGGACTCGATATTCCTATAATCGACAGTCACAGTTGGAAGTTTAAAATATTTTGCAAAACACTCAAACATAACGTGCTGTCTTTTAATATATTCAATGGTTAATATGTCAAAATCGTTATTACGTTTGATCATCATGTTTAAAATAAGCTCATAATTTTCTTTCATGGGTGGAATTATTAGAATTGTCGATGCCTTATCTTCTAACAGACCCAATTCTTTTATTTGAGAAAAAATTGTGTCAATATGTAATTCGTGTTGGGTAAAACCGGCAAATAAATTATGAATCAAATATACTCGATTTTTTCGCCGTGTAGCAAAAGTTCGCGCGCAAATTAAAAAAATTCTTGCTTTCCATTTGTTGATTTGAACAAAACGTTTGAATAAACCAATGAGAAGTCAGAATTTTTAAAATTTGACATATGCGCAAAGTCCATTTTGCTACTGCGCGAAAAAATGAAATATAGTATATAATGACAGCAAAGGAGGATCGATCGAATATACCAGGTTGAGTTCTATTTTTCTGTGAATACATTAGATATGCCAGTGTAGTTATTGGATTTAATGGATGAAAAAACTCGTGCCTTTTCGTGTCCTCGTCAGTAGTGTAAAACAGCGGGGATTGGCACAGTAGTACATCAAACGTCCGATAGATGGCGCTGGGTGTTGGTTCCCGTCGGCGGTGGGGTTTAAATGTGGAAGGAGGAGTTGGGATAGGTTAGGGGGAGTGTACAAAGCATAGAAGTGTGTTGATAGGTGTTAATTAGCATAAATTTGTATAATTAGCATAAATTAGCATTTTTGTGTTGGTGGGTACTGCTAATGAGGGAAGAGAGTACTGTGTATGGTGGGTGGAGTATTGGATTGGGGGCTGAACTGCCACCATCACCACCGCCACCGAGCGGTGGCGGTACCGAGCGCACTCTTTCTCTCTCTCACACAGGTGTGTGTATGTGAGTGGGAAAAAGTGCATCAGGTTAATAAAAAAATGCATTGGCGCTTGTATTGTATGCAAATTTTTAAAAGGTTAAGAACAAGTACCTCTATTCACTTGTTTTTTTGCACTAACTTCCTGACACACATACATTATGTAATCTACATATATCGTTTTTTTTTGTTTCTAAATATAGGTCAATAATGTATTTAAAAAAAATAGATCTAGTTTTATTTAAGGGAAATAAAACAATAAATGCATTTTATTTTATCTTTATTGTTTTGCTATTTCATGTATATATAAAAAAATCAGAAAAAAATGGTCCATATATGATCCCTGAAATAGAAAAAAAAACATGTTTTTAAGAAAAAAAATGTGTAAAAAAGGGAAAGGAATTTTCTTACGTTTTTTCTATAGTTCTTAGTTTATAAAAATTCCACTTGCCACCATTTGTTGGTTTGATTGGGCTTTCGTACAATGAAGGAAAGATTTTCTCCATTCTTTAGTCTCACATTATATTCGGGAACGTTTTCCAGTAGCCGGTTGTACCTTTTTGGCAATATGACGTCATTTTCGAGGCCTTCAATTATCATAAGAACTGCTTGACCATATTTTGTCTGAATGACTCTTAGAGAGCGTATTTTATATGTCACATCCTACTCCAATTCGAAAATTTTGATGAAGGGTCTTGATACACAGTATTAAATTCAGTATTCATTTTTCTGATAAATTCACTTTACAAAAAATATACTTTAACTTAATAAATATATATAAATAAAATATTGATACTGAAATTTGAAATGCATTTGTGTGCAATGTGCAGCGGCTTTTAGACAAGGAAAAATACGTCATCATCCCCCATCCAACCATACCCCACCACACACACACACAAACCAATTAACCCAATTTCTTACTGGGGTGGGGTGCGGGAGTGTTGTTGTTGTTCTGTAATTTCTTCAATGATTCACAATTATAAGAAGAGTATTTTTAATTGTGTGTCTCTCTGGGTGCGAAAAAAAGGGTGTATATGTATAAATGGATAATACAATAGGATTCATGACTTAGTTAGTTTCTAGTTGGCAATATGTTAACCGATGAGAAGACCAACACTCATCATCATCATCCAGAAACTGTTACATCTATTAGTGATAATTTTTTGAAAAAACTACGTAAAACATTTCCATTGCTAAGAAAAAAAGATGAAGTGATTGCTATTTTAAAACAAACGAATAAGTGTTGTGACGCGTTTACGTCGGTTTTCTCGAGCGCCACCTAATTTTATAGTGAAATTAGGAAACTATTCCGCCTCGGGTGTTCAGCGGAGGAAAATAATAAATCCACGAGTTCTAGTTTATTTAATTTTATTTTAATAAAACAATTATACCAGGTACAATTACCTAGAAATTCAATACTACGAACACCAAGTCTAAAGATCACCTAGAATTGGTTATATTAGGAAAAATAGAAACTTATTAATATTAACTTTGTACAGAAACTAAGAACAGAAAGCCAAGCGAATAATTACGATAAATAATTAAAAATACTACAATTGAGTTAACGGTTAAAAAGTACTAGCAAAACGGTCAAGCAGGTTATTGTTAAAATTCAGCGGTTTAAGCGATTACTACAACGAACGTGCAAAGCGGAATCAAAGTTAAGCCAAATACGGTGCGATTTTAGCAAGTAAAGTGCAAACATCAATGTACCGCAGATCTCAAGCAGCAACAATAAAAAGCCGGCGGTCAGCTTCAGAGAAAGATAAAAATTCTTTGAAATTACGATGGCCAAAACTGTTAAAACGACAGGCAAGAATCGGTGTACACACGGCTATCATTCATACAGACGAGACTTAAACGGGGTAGTACACCCACCAGCGGTAAATAAGGGGTCCAGCTGATGACTACACCAGACAGTACACACGACACATTTAAGGAAGCGACGATCGGCGGTAAATAGGGGGTCCAGCCGAGAATCACACACAGAAACAGTACAGAATACACAGAAGGAAAGCAACTATCAGCGGTAAATAGGGGGTCCAGCTGATAATTACTCAGTCATACAGCACTCGGAAAGGATATGCAAGAGCCGGTGGTAAATAGGGGGTCCAACCGACAATTACACTTATAGGTACGGCCTAACTTAAGTACTCTTGCCTATCAATTACAACTATTACTTAACACCACGGTCCTCTCTCCAAACCTTAACGCCTTAACTACTACTGCTACTGACCGGTACTTCACTTTCTCACTTAACTCTAACAATAAACGGTATTGAACACTGGCTTACACTCTTACTGAATCCTTCGGAAGCAAGGATTCTGCAACGGTACGCTAACTGCTTGATTGACCCGTGTCAATGGCCTTTTATCGGTCACAGCTGATTCTCCTTCTACTACGACCTCCTTCCCACGCAAATTCGGCACCTGGTCCTTTGATCTTTTTCGCCGTACCGCGCTTATCCTGGAAAGAGTCTAACAACCGCGAAAACATATTTACTTTACAGCGTCTGTTTTAACCTAGAGACAACTGAAAAGTCAGGAAAATCTAGTGACTTCGTCACACACCCGTCCCTCCTCGAAAAAAAAACGATTTTATTTACAAAATGAAACGTTTTTTCTTTTATTAATGAAATAATAATAATTTTCCGGTTATACAGTAAACAAACAACATAACTAAGCTCTTCTCATGTTCCGGCCGGGTACTTCTATTCCTATTTTCGGTAGCTCTCTTTTCTTTCTGTATCGGTCACCTCAAAATCCTTGAGGAGTTCTTCGTCCATCATGGTCAATATGGTGTCGGCCTCGGTTTCGTCAGCCCATACGATTCGGCGTTTAACGGGTATTTCCAGCTGAGTCGACGATGTTGAGTCCACAGATACCATAATTTCGCAGGCTGATTTCGGTGTTGGTTGCGGTCCTGTTTCCAGTATTGACTCAGGAATGGCCCCTGGTGTTAATTCTATCAGTACATCGGACTGTACACCCCGATGGGTGACATTTTTCTTAGCTTGTGGGCGGTCCAGCGTCTGCGTTGACTGATCTCGGACCTTAATCGGTTTCAACTTCACTTGCTCCGGAACTGGGTATTCTGGGATTCGGCATTCGCAACTTCTGGTCAGGACGCCCAATTGTCCGCATTGTGAGCAGTACAGACATGGCGGTCGTGTACATGTCTTACGATCGTGTCCCGGTTGTCCACATCTCCAACACAAGTTCAGGTGGATGGGCAGGTAGACCTTTTCGGGCTGGTACATTCCGGGAACTCTAATGGTCGGTGTCGGCAACTTCCGCATCAATTCCTGATATCGTCTTGGTATCTCATACCATATGCTGCTGTTGGTCTCTGCATAGTCGACTGATCGCTGGTGGTTCAAGATGATGAATGAATTGCCGATGTGCCGGCCGTTTAATTATATCGAGCCCCGATGGTGGTGGGGCTCTTCGGCACTTGGTGGGAGTATCACGATTGGCAGTTCACGGAGTGGGGTTTCCTCCTATTCACGGAATCCCCACGTGGAAGGCTCCTCGTCCAGGAATAACGAACTTCCAGTATACCCTGGACGTCGATAGGTGCGCAGTACGGACGTGAACTGCGCAGGATACTCCTCACTGGCCGGCAGGATGGCCAACATTTCCAGCACCCATTCCGTTCTCGTGATGGGGCCGTAGATCTGGGTCGGGGTCTCGTCCTGGGCCGGAGTCTGGCTCACCTTCTGCACCTCCGTCCACCATGTTTCCGATAGAAGTGCCGTTGCACTGGGGCGTTGTTGTGCGTTCTTGCACAACATCGGTGTTAACACCTTTCGTGCTTCCAATGGCACCCCTTCCCACAACGGTTCCTCTACGGTTATGGAATGGTGGATTACCTCTACTGCTGTTCCCTCTAACGGTAAGCGACCGGTGAGGATCTGGAACACGGTGACTCCGGTGGACCATATATCGGCTGTGCCATCATACGGAAGACCCTTTACCACTTCCGGTGCCATATAAGGGGTGGTACCTGCATAGCCGTAAGTCATGCCGCCTTCTGGTATCTCCGCGGCCAAGCCAAAATCGGCCAGGACCGCTTCCTGCCGGTCCGGTGACAGGAACATAATGTTGGCCGGTTTGATATCCCGGTGGACCACTCCGCATCAATGCTGATGCTGCAATGCCTGCAAGAGACTGTGGTCCACCTTTTTGGCCATGACTGCGCGGTCCGCTTCTCCTACTTCCTTCATGGCCGTCTCCACATCACCGCCTTTCATTAGCGGGAATACCAGGATTGGGCCTACTGGGTCGGCAAATGCCTCGATTAGTGCCACGACTTTGGGGTGTCTGACCCGTTGATAGATTGCCGCTTCTTGGTCGGCCCAAATCGAGGGGGCCCTCCTTTCTACACTTCCTACCTCCACACACAGACGGACGTCGGCCTGTCCCCCCTGACCCAGAACTTCCCCCACGTCATACCGGTCGTAGAACCTCGCGATTCGGTTCCCTCTCGGTGGCGCCCTCCTGAGCCGCTTCAAGTCGGCTGCCACCCTCTTCACGAGATCCTCCCTTTCCCGCTTCTCGCGCATCCTGGCTCGTAGGTTCTCTCCGGGGTTCCTAGCAAAAAGCACAGGTGCAGTCACAACACGGCAGGAAACAACACGGCTTATTTCATACGGCCCGGAATATTTAGGCGCGAGCTTGGCGGCAAAACCTCGGATACCGGATGACAGATTATAATCGCGTTTCATTACCAAGTCCCCTAACTTACTAGTCCAGTCACGGTGATGGCGGTTGTAGTACTTACTTTGCGATGAAAATGCACGGCCGATGTTTATACGAACTAGCTCAAACACATCACGGAGTTTTTCCAATTTGTCCATCTGTTCTGGTAGCAGCGTCGTATTTTCATCCCCTTCGGTCGGAGTCGGTTGGTTGTCATTAAACAACGCGTTCGGAAGCTGTAATTCCCGGCCAAAGTTGAGAAAAGCCGGGGAGAATCTTGTTGATTCTTGTCGGGCGGTGTTGATTGCAAGGGTCAATTGGGGTACTAATTCATCCCAAGTCTTGTGGTCCTTTTCGCAGTATTGAGCAATTAACGTCTTCAATGTTCGGTTTGCCCTCTCCACCGGGTTACATTGTGGGGTGTACGGCGATGAACAGCGGTGTGTTATTCCCCATTCGGTAAAAACTCCTCGGAAAATCTTACTGTCAAACTGGACTCCATTGTCCGAAATTACCACCTTCGGGCATTTAAAACGGCAAATTCTTTCTTCCACTAACGCAGCCGAAACGGTTTGGGCGGTAGCTTTTCGTAAAGCTCGGCATTATACCCATTTGGTGAACCGGTCTTGCATCACCAGCAAGTAATTATGTCCCTTTTTCGACCGGGGAAGTGGTCCAACCAGATCGATACTGACAATTTCCCACGGCTGACGGTTGTACAGATGTTGCATTTTCCCTTGTGCTTGTTGTTGGGACGGCTTATATCGTTGGCATTTTTCGCAGTTGCGAACATATTTTGCGATGTCTCTAAACATGCCTGGCCAATAATACCTTTTAGCAATTCTTGCTATCGTTTTAGTCACCCCCATATGCCCAGCTGTCGGTGCATCATGATTTTCCTGTAACACTCGGAGCCGAGACGGTGTCGGTACACAGTATTTCCAAGGATCGGTTGACTCCGGTTCGGTCCAGTCGTTGTTATCCCAGAAATGTCGGTACAACTTTCCATTTCGTATACTGTAGTCGGGAAAGTCTTTCGGGTTGTTTTCCACATCCGACACTTTCTTTTGGTACATACAAATTTTCTTGACATACAAATTTCACCGGAGTTTTCCATTTCGGCAGCCGTGGCAGCAAGTGGGTCACGTGATAGTGCATCTGCCACTTTATTCAGTACTCCTTTACGGTACCGGATCTCAAAGTCGAACTGTTGTAGAAATACTATCCATCGGCCTAGTCTTCCGGAGGGTTCTTTCACCCCTTGTAACCACCGTAAGGACTGGTGGTCACTTATAACGGAGAATCGGTACCCCTCTAAGTACGGACGCATTTTCGGCTTAAAGAAAAAAGTTGATCAAGATAATCTAAGCAACATATTGTTCCTCAATGATAACATTCTAAAACTAACAAACATAATTACAAATTTAACGGTAAAAGATCCTGTTATGTTTCTAGATAAAGCACAGAAATGAATTGAGAGAGTGAATTATCATAATTGCATTTTAAGTAATAGGCAATACTGTGTGGTATGTGTTTTTGATATCAGTAGTTATCTTGGGGTGATACCACGACCCGATGGCGCTTCTGATGGCACATGCCATCAGCAGAAACCATCCAATAGGGGGGTCTTCAGAAGGTCCTACAAGAATTTCTACAAGAAGTGCAAAAGAAGTCTTGTACGCGGTGAGACACTCCTAGTCCCATTTGATGGCATGTATCCATCCTCAAGGCCCATCGAATAAGAGTGTGGTATGGGGGATGATCTCCAGAAGGAGACGGGGTCCAACAACAACAAGAAGAAGAACTTCTGCAAGAAATGCGCTGCAGAAGAAGTCTTGTATATGAGGACGCGCGCACACACATCCATACGTGCACGCACTCATACAAGACTTATCCAGCCAAGGCCAGGGTAGGCTGGCCATCTCCAGAGTATTGTAAAAGAGATTTAAGAAAATGTGTTGCTGATGGGTATAAATTTAAAAAGGAAAACTGGAAACTAGTGTAACATTTTAGCAATAGATGTCACTAGTGAAAAATTGATTTTTCTTGTACATATACAATAATCGATGGTATGGATCAGGCTGGGCTGTGCCGGGCCAGGCTAGGCTAGGCTGGGCTATTGGAAAATTGATTGATTGATTAGTTAATTAGTAATTTGGGTATTTATGGAAATATTTATTTAGTAAAAAGTGACCAACATTATCTAGTGACTGCAGCGCGATTCGAACCTGTGCTATATCAATGCTACTTACCCACAATTACATTACATTTACCACTAGGCTAATGAGATCATTTAAATAATTCTGTAGATATAACATAGAACATCTTTCCATTTTGTTTTAGAACACCGCGATATTTAAATTTAAATTATGCGCATAAGAAATCTGTGACATGTAATTTATGAGGAGGGGTGTTATTTAAATGATATATAATTTTTTAATGGTCTTATTCATTACAGTTTGAAATATTTTTCAGTTTAATTAAGAATTCATTA
Organism: Silvanus unidentatus; assembly: GCA_963930825.1. NCBI lineage: Eukaryota > Metazoa > Arthropoda > Insecta > Coleoptera > Silvanidae > Silvanus > Silvanus unidentatus. Next base: position 8,755,108 of record OZ005757.1, on the reverse strand, counting down.
TACATATACATATTACATATACATATAAGAATTATCTGAAATTATATACCAACAAATATTTCTCGTAAGTTATAATTTGATTTTAAATTAATTTTTTTATTATAGTTTTTATTTAAGGTATTTTAAATATAAATAAAAAAGACATTACAACTAGTAGAACAAGTGAAGACCCAATATTACATATTGTGAGAGTATCAGAAATGGCTTTCTCACCAACGAGAGCTAGTGTATTAAGTGCTGGATTTGATTTAATAACACCCATGGGTTTTACAATTGATCGTGGTGCTCGTGAATTAATTGATATATTAAAAAAGTTCAACTTCCTTACGGTTGTTATGGTAGAATCGCATCCCGTTCCGGTCATTCATTAAATATGGGTATAGAAGTTGGTGCTGTTGTTATTGATAGAGATTATACAGGAAATATTAAGGTTTTATTGTACAATCATGGAAAAACAAGAGCATATTTTAATAGAGGTGATAAAATTGCTCAATTAATTTTGGAGAAAAATATAATCCCAAATGTTATGGAGCGTGTTGGACAAGGCCCCTTTCAAAAACGAGGTGATAATGGATTTGGTTCATCTGATAAAACAAAAGTTGAAATGCAAAATTGAAAGTTTACATATTTTGTAGTTTCACTTGTTTACAAATAAAATTTTAATTAATATTCAATTTCTTTTGATTTTAAATATTTTTATAATCAATTTTAGGTTTAAAACAATATATAAAAGGAATTTTTAATAAAATCAAATCATTAATGTGGTGTTGTTGGCATGTGAACATTGTTAGTTTTTAATCATAATGAATGATCATATAATTTTACTCTCAGATCGTTCATCAATTTTAAGTTGTAAATTCTCACCACCTTTAATATTCAATGAATCAGATACAAATGTTGTGGCTTTAGTTGATTTTATTAGTTATCATACAATTAATAATGTTACTAAAGAGAATAACAAATTTCATTTTTCTGTACCTACATTAGAAAAGAAATTTACACATACCAATAAAATCTATGAAATAGCAATTGATCCTGGATTGTATGAATTAAAAAATATAGCACATTTTATAGAAAAAGAGAGGAAAAAGATAGTAGAAAAGAATGAGAAAGATTATTTGTTATCTATTAAGGCAAATATAAATACATTACATTGTGAAATTAAATCGGTTTACAATATTCATTTTGATGAAGAACATTCAATTGGTTCTTTATTAGGATTTAAAAAAAAATTATTATGCTGGTATTAAACATATATCAGAAAATCCAATTAATATTTCAAATGTGAATGCAATTTGTATTGATTCTTCTTTAGTAAAAAATTCACATGCTGATAATAAAGAGACTCATATATTACATACATTTTACCCACTTGTTGTTCCAGGTGAAAAAATAGTAAATTTCCCCACTACCTTAATTTATTTACCAATCAATACAAACTATATAGAAGAAATTATAGTTAAAATAGTTAATCAAAGCCGCAATTTAATTAATTTTAAAGGTGAATTGATCACATTTAAAATCTATTCTAAATAAATTGTAAATTCGAGATGGTCTTTAGATATAATAGGTCTAATTCATTTATTGTTTCTTCTTATGAAAATATTGATAAAAATACTATAAATAAGAAAATCAACTTTAAAAACTTTAACATTTCAGATTAACATCTGAAAATAAACAATTTCTTCAATCTTTAGGGTTTAAAGTTCTAAATTAAAATTTAAAAAAAGAGTTCTATTTTACATATTGGACAAGAGCTCTATAATGATGATACTATTACATCTAAGCAATTTCATTCTTATTATCCATATTCTAGTTCCAAAATATCTTTATCGGAAGAAATAAGGTTTCCAATTCAAACACAAAATATATTTACATTACCATCTGAAAGTTTTATATTAATTGAAGGTAAAATTGTTAATCAAGATAATACAGTAAGTAATACAATTAAATTTATAAATAATGGTGTTGCCTTTATGTGTGAAGAAGCAAGATATGAAATTGGAGGAAAAGTTGTTGATAGGTGTAGAAATGTTGGTATTACTACCACTTTAAAAGGTTATGTTTCTTTTACAAAAAATGATACTGACCGATATGAACATACTAGTTGGAATCATTTCAACTATCCTAATATAATTGATACAACTGGACATTTTAACATTTGTTTACCTTTAAAAAATTTATTTGGTTTCTGTGAGGATTATAAAAAAATATTAATCAATATTAGACAAGAACTTCTATTATTGCGGGCCTCAACAGAATTATATGCAACAATAACAACAGACCCTAATGAGATATGATGACTATGAATTATCGCTCCTGGCAGCTATTTGAACAACCAAATCTATTTTCCAATAGTAAAAATCATATATGGAATATTGTTTCTTCAAGTCAACTTGAAAAACCACGCCATGTTATTATAGGTTTTCAAACAGACAAAAAAAAAAAGCAACTATATTTGCGTTCACGAATGTTTGTGGTTCTGCAACAATCAAAAATATTGTTGAAACAATGATATTCGATTGTTACCGAACCACAAACATTCGTGAACGGAACCCTATGAATATGAGTCATTTCGATCATAGTAATTTAACAAATGTAAAATTATTTATTAATTCAGATGTATACCCTTATGACGATTTAAATTTGGATTTTGATACAAAAAAATATTCAATTTTGTATCACATGTATAGCATGTTTCAAGAATCTTTTTACTATAAGAATTCCGGGGAACTATGTATTCCATATGATAAATTTTAAACAATTGCTCCATTAATCGTCATTGATTGTAGTCAACAGAATGACAAAAATTTAAAAGGGGGCACGTGTGACATTCGTTTGGAATTTCAAACAAATAAAGATATACCAGCGAACACAAGCGTCTATTGTCTTATTATACATGACAAAGTAACTAAATATAACCCATTAACAAACATTGTCAATGTAATGTAAGAATGAAAGGTGAATTAGATTTATTCTAATACGTGTATTTGATTTTTTTACCATTTAACTAAGAAAAAATAAACCAATGGATTATTAAAATATTATTTTATTTATGTAAATCAAACATTAAAACATTTTAAATACATTAAACACTAATTGCCCCTGCTGCCGGAGGTGGTGGCGGAGGCGGACCATCTTCATTATCATTATCATTCTCATTCCAATCACTTGTATACGCCTCATCCTCTTCCTCTGCCATCTGCATTTCTTCCATCCAGCGATCGATTTCAGCCCTCAATTCCGCCCTTTCTCGATCCGCTTGCTCCTCATCTTCTGCCCTTTGAGCCGCCTCATCCCAATTTACTTCTACTTGCTCAAAGAGCCAGGGCATGAAATCTCGCACCCGTGTGTTTTCTCTTAGGAAATGCTGATAGTCGTAGCAGTGCAGATGGTGCTGTTCCATTCCATTCACATGAACCAACTTCTTGCATTTACACATAAAAAACTGTTTCTTGTTTCTAGAATTCCGCCTCCGTCACCGATTTATGTGCGAGAGCAAATATTGCTCCCTCACATAATGCCTCCTATTATAGGGGCATTTTCTAAATCTACTATCATTATTTCTGTTATTAATATTTTCAGACATTGCGTATACAATTTGATAATAATGTTAGTAACTAATTTAAATTAATTTAATTCCCTTCCTTTTATATAAATCAGTTTTGATTACTAAACACTCTGTATCTAAATAAGTTTCATTGGGCTCTTACAATGTGGATACTATGCTAAAATCCCAGGAAAATTTTGTAAATAATCCACATTTAATTAATACAAGTTTATATATTATTATCTACACTTAATGAATAAAGGTATTTATATTATATTCTTGGATAACAATTCATATTATATTTAAGAACAAGTGAATACTTATTGTCTCACCAAGATTAATTCAAAGAACCACACTTGTAGAAATATTATTATAAAAAATTAAATGCATGTTTTGTACCGAATAAAATGACTGATTTGATTATTACAAAATTAAAAAATTGTCATACAAATGACAAAGTATATGAAATAGTCGTGTATAAAAGGGGAACATAATTAGTTTTCAACTTAGTATGTCATATTATAATTACAGAAATCTACATTTCAAAGGTGCCCCTATAATAAAGGGTATATTGTCAATATTAAATATTTTTTAAGACATATTGAACAATGTAGAAGAAGAAGGCGCCCCTATTTAAAGAAAAAAAAAGTTTTTTAAATGTGTATGTGATACATTTATTCAAATTCACACATTGAAACGCCATCATATTCGGTGTCGTGATTACCAAGATTATATTAAAAATAATAGTCAAGTACAACCTCTTACACAAGAACCACATCGACAACAACAACCACGAGAAGTAGAAGAACCACCACCACCAGAGCAGGGAAATAGAGAAATGGATGAAACAGAGAGATTGTTAATGGTAATGGATTGGCTTGGAAATGTAATCGCTCCAGAAGAAGACAATAACGAGGAAGATGAGGGATATTATGGCGAGATATTCCTTGACAGTGATAGTGATGAAGAATCTGATGATAGTGGACATCAACCACCACCTGCTGCAGCGATAGCTGTTTAGTTAGAGGTATTCTTCATAATAAACATAGATATAAAACAAATTTTATTTTATGTTTTTTTTTTTTTTATTATTTTAGATGCTGTATTTATTCGATTATAAGTTTTATTATAGTTTATATATTTTTTTATAAACCTACATATAAATAAATATGTATAATAAAATTATAAAATCTGAATTTAATGTTTTATTTTCTCATTAATCTTCATCGTCACCTATTAAATCATATCCTTGATGTAAGAATTCCTCATCTAGAATACGAGCCACCTCTTTTTTGCTTCTTTCACTCCTCTCTTTTTGAATTTTCAAATCTTCATTAGTAGAGGTGATTGATTTATTTGATGAAAAAGAAGACGATGAAGAATGGGGTATGGCTGGAATAACATTTAAGCCATTTGTAACTGATGGAATGTTTTGATCCAAATCTTCATTTGGTTCTAAACCAAAGTTATATTTGCGTACTAAATTCTCAAATATCTTTAAATCATTTTCATTGTCAATGCAGCTCTTCATATATTTCATTGGAAGATCACCAAACTTATTTATAAGAGTAACTTCTTTTGGTGTATAAGATAATTTAATAAAAATTGTGTCATCATTACGAGCATAAATATCTCGAACACCATATCTAAAAAATAGTAATAGAGAAAAAAATTTAATTAAACAAGTTTTAAATATTTAATGTTGAATTTACTTGAATATGTGTTTTTACACAATTAAAGCATGTTCTATTGGTAATTCTTGAGGTTCAGTTATTCTAACAACAACTGTACATGGTATAGTTGCCATCACGTTTTGTTTATATTGTTAACAATTAAAGAAATTACTAAAACTGAAATAAAATTTTTATATAAGGGGGTATTATATAGTTATAGTGACTAAGTCATATGCGCATGCCTTTTTTTCATTTAAAATAGGGTTGGAGGTTAAAGCTATTTATAGTGGTAATTAATTCAAGAAATTGTTATTATATTAACTTTTAGAGATTCAAATTTATATAATATTACTTACAGTTAGTTAGTTAGTATAGTACATCAGTCAGTTTTTTATGTGATTATCATTTTGAAATTAACAATATAAGGTAAAACAATTTATATGAAATAATTGATTGATAATTAATTTATATATAATTAAACTTTGTAGAATTAAAAAAAATGGATTTGTCAACAGTAAATCATTTAACATTAGATTTACTAACGAAGGAGATGGTTAATAGAATAAAACAAGTTGGAAAATTGATTAAGACTGAAGAGGAATTCATAAAATTCAACAAATTTTTTAAAAAAAGTGTTACATTATTTAAGAAATATTTTTAAAACACAGAGAAAAAGAATAGATTTGTTTCCTATGCAAAATTAGAAGCTCATCTAGCTTTGTTTAAATATTATAAGGAGCAATTTAAACATAGATATAAAAAAGAATTTATTAATAGGAATAATAGAAAGACTTTAAGACAACAGTTAATGTGGGTGGATGTTGAATCTTGTTTTAATAATCGAATAAAAACCGGGGCTATTGTAAATTATAATATAAAAGATTCAAATATTTTTTTTAATAAAGCGTATAGAAGTTTTGTAAAAAAAATTAAAGAAGCCCTAAAAAAGTCGCTTATAATGTTACTTTCTTTGCAAATTTCATTAAAATTCAAACTGGTGAAACAGATATAAGACATTTTACAACAAAAAATCATACAATTGATTTAAATACTAATTTAAAGAAGTTTTATAATGAAAATAAAAATGTCACAAAAATATCGAAATTAGAAACTTATCAAGAACGGGAATCTGGTCTTGCACTATATGAAATCATACAATTAAAGGTACATATTAACACTTATGACCCGATTAATGTAAGTGCACCAACTTGTATAAGTATTAAATTACCAAGTTGGGTTCAACTGACAAAAGCTGCATTAAATGTTAAAAAACAAAGATAACCATTGTTTTTTATGGAGTGTAATTGCCGCTCTTTATCCAGCTAAAAAATCTAAACATCCCTGTAGAACATCTTCATATCCTCATTTTTCAACTAAGTTAAATTATGAAGGAATTGAATTTCCAATGACTTTAAGACAAATTCCAAAATTTGAGAAAATGAATAAAATATCTATAAATGTTTTTACATTAGAAAACCCAGAAAGAGAAAAGGGCAATAATAAAGAAATAGTCGTTCCACTCTATTTAGGAAAAGAAGATTTTATTAATAAAATAAATTTGTTAATGGTTTCATGCAATGAAAAAAATCAAGAGTCTGATAATGAAATAGATTCAAGTAAAATACAAAATTATAAAAACATATTTCATTTTGTTTTAATAAAAGTTTGTCTCGTTTACTTAGTCGACAAACACGATATGCTCATCACAAAATGTATTTCTGTGATAGATGTTTAAATCGCTTTAAAACAATTAGCTCTTTAAATAACCACCAGTTTGATTGTAAAAAATTGAACAATGGAAAAATGACATTACCTGTGGGTGATGAAAAAATTCTTAAGTTTTCTCATTATAAATACAAAGAAAAAGTACCTTTCGTTTTATATTGTGATATTGAAAGTTTACTAATAAAATACAATGATTTGAATATTGATAGTAATACAAAGAAATATAAAAAACATGAGCCATTTAGTGTAGCATATTATTTTAAGTGTTCATATGATAATTCTCTTTCATTTTACAATTCTTATACTGGTAAAAATTATATTTCCTGGTTTGTATTACAATTACAACAGTTAGCATTTAATTTAGATGGTATTTTTAAAAATCCATTGCGTATGATTCCATTTACTGAAAATCAAAGAATGGAATATGAATCATCCAAATATTGTCATATATGTGAAAATCCATTTGGTGAAAATAATTATGGCAAGGTAAGAGATCATTGTCATTTGTCTGGTGTTTATAGAGGAGCAGCTCATGCAGCCTGTAATATAAATTATAAAGATTCCCATGTTGTACCTATTATTTTCCACAACTTAAGTGGTATGATAGTCATTTTATAATTAAAAGTTTACGCACTGAAATTCCGGGATCTATACAATTATTACCTATAAATAAAGAGAAATATATTTCATTTTCGAAAAAAATTAATGGTACCCAGATAGAATATAGATTTCTCGACTCATATAGGTTCATGGCGTGTAGTCTAGATAAATTAAGTTCATATTTGTCTGATAATGATAAAACAATAACAAAGGTTTATTGTAAGAATGACCATGAATTTAATTTATTAAAACGTAAAGGTATTTATCCGTATGAATGTTATAGTAATTGGAATATATTAAGGGAAACTAAGTTACCTAAAATTGATGATTTTTATGATGATTTAAATGATCAACACATAACCAATGAAGATTATGAACATGCATTAAATGTTTGGAATACTTTTCAAATATCAAATTTACAACAATATGCTGAACTCTATTTAAGGACAGATGTATTGTTATTGGCTGATGTGTTTGAAAAATTTAGAAATGTTTGTTTTGATGCTTATAAGTTGGATAGCTTACACTATTATACCGTACCTGGATTTTCCTTTGATTGTTGTTTAAAAATGACTAATGTAACATTAGAATTAATGGATGATGTAGATCAAATTCTTTTCATTGAAAAGGGTATAAGGGGTGGAATAAATCATTGTGCTAATAGGTATGCTAAGGCATGTAATAAATATATGGATAACTACAATTCTAATGATCCACCATCTTATTTAATGTATTTCGATTTAAATAACCAATATGGTCATGCAATGTGTGCTCCCTTACCTACAGGAAATTTTGAGTGGATTAAAAATGTTGGATATTTTAATATAGATACAATTCTATGTACATCTGATGAATCAGAATATGGATATATATTTGAAGTAGATCTTGAATATCTAAAAACTCTATTTGAGTCTCATAAAGATTTACCATTATGTCCTGAACATCTGGTGCCACCCATGGCAAACAATGAAATTAAAAAATTACTCACTACTTTTTATGATAAAAAAAATTATGTAATACATTATATAAATTTAAAGCAAGTCTTAAATTTGGGGTTGAAATTGAAAAAAAATCATAAAATTCTTAAATTTAAACAATTTCGTTGGATAAAACCATATATAGATCTTAATACAATGCTTAGACAAAATAGTAAAAATGAATTTGAATTTTTTTTTAAATTAATGAATAACTTATTTTTTGGAAAGACAATTGAATCAGTACGAAAATATAAGGATGTGAAGATAGTAACAAAATGGGGTGGAAGATATGGAGCTCAAACTCTAATTGCAAAACCCAATTTTCATAGTTGCACAATTTTTGATAATGATATGGTTATAATTGAAATGCAACCATTAAATGTTAAATTTAACAAGCCTATATACATTGGATTTTGTGTCTTAGATATTGCAAAAAAAATTTATATGACTTTCACTACCAATATGTATTAAAGAAATTTGGACATAATAATGCCAAATTACTATACACAGATACCGATTCATTGATTTATCAATTCAAGGTTAATGACATATATGAGCATATGAAAGAAGACATTGATAGATTTGATACATCAGACTATCCACCAGAAAATGTTTACAATATGCCACTAAAAAATAAAAAGAAACTTGGGTATATGAAAGATGAATTGTGTGGACAAATAATGGAAGAATTTGTAGGACTTAAGTCAAAAATGTATTCGTTTAAAGTATCTATATACATAAACCGTGACGTTGCTATTTGCGTTGCACACTGTCATGGCGGCGAAGGGGTTTTTCTATGTTTTTTCCTAGATGCATTTCACTTGAGTCTAATGTTAATAGCCTATGCCAAACAACTTTTTACGCTTGATTTTATGGTATTTTTTTCAGATTTTTTACAATTAATGGGAATTCAGTTAGTTTGAGACAAATTTTTTCTTCCATCCTTTGTTAAACAATTGGAATTGGTTCCGGAATACAAAACAACACTCTGAACAACACTAATTTTGGCAGCCCTGAAATTATTGGAGTTGGTGAGAAAACTGTCAATGGTCGGGCAAGAGATTTGAAAATTTGCCAAAAAATGAATTAAAATCAATGGAAAATACAAGAAAATGGTTAAATAACAAGTAAAATGTAAGTACAAAACCATATATAAGCATTTAATACTGTTCAAATTGTTTTAGGTGGTGAAATGAGTAAAAATCCGTTTGGAGCTTTTTTTCCGACAAAAAAAGCTCCGATGAAATTTGACCAAAAATGAACCGATGGAAGTGTAAAAAGTATGAAAATGTAAGTAAACCAACATAGTCTAACAATTAATAGTGATATTTTTCAGATCCAAGTACAAGAAAATCAAAAAAACAGGACAAAAGTGTTTTATACGGAAAAAATTCCATACACGGTCCTCTTTTTGCCGTTTGCCTCTATGTATGGAAAAAAACGGTCTAAAATCCATAAAATCGCCAGGGAATCAGTGTAAACGTAAGTAATGTGCACTTTTAAAACCATTTTTCATTGAATGTTGGTTTTAGAATCAAGAAAAACACTAAAAAAATCCATTTAAATTTGAAAATTTCAAGATGGCGGCTCAACAAAATAAAAATTTCAAATTGAGTAAATTGGAATAAATTGGATTATTCACTTAAATGTAAGTACTGAATACGATTAGTAAACATACAATTTAATGTTTTCTTTACAGATTTATGGGCCATAAGTGGATTTTCGACATTTTGGGAGCGATGGAAAATTTCAATTCGGCAATGGAACAAAATATATTAAAATATCACTTTAATGAAATGGAAATGATAAAATAGCACTTGAAATGGAAGTAGAAAGGTATGCAGATACGAAATTTACTTATCCGCACTCCCTAATTATTTTATTTTTTAGGTAAAATGCAGTTTTTAAAAAAAGTGAGGTTAAGCGGTTTTTGGCTTGGACAAAACGGCATCCAAAACCATGAAAAACAGCTGGAAATGGGGGAACAAAAGGAGAAATGATAAATTTAAGCTCCTCTAAAGGTATATTTTATAACATTTATGAAATCTTTTAATAAATAATTGATTTACAGGTGATTTGTGTTCTTTGGAAAGTCATTCAGAGACCGATTGGGAACAAAACATTGAATTTCATATTTAAATCAACTTGAAACAACACTTGATGGGTAAATATCAATACAATAAGGTTTACAATAACTAATATTACCATTATTTCTAGGATTAAATGGAAATTGGAGCAGTTTCAATCGTTTCTGTGACTTTGGGAAACGAGCAATCAACAAACAATAAGAAAATCTAATTAAAATCATATAGAAGCAATTTCATGGAACAAATAACACCTGAATTGGAATAAGAAAAGTATGTAGTTATGTATTTAAATAATATATATTATCTAATTTGTTTATTTTTTAGGTAAAAATGGTAACAAAAAAAATTGAGGTTAAGTTCGACTTCCCAAAGAAGAAAATTGTTTCCAAACAATTAAAATAAGCCGAAATGAAAGGTCCAAAGGGAAAAACGATAACTTTAAAAGTTTCCAAAAATAACTGAAATGCTTTTATGGAGATATTTTATTATATATATAATTTACAAGTGATTTGTGTTCTTTGGGAAGTTCGTCGGAGAGCGTTGTGGAATAAAACGATGAATTTTAACTCTGTGTCGACTTGAAAGAACACTTGATGGGTAAATATCATTTCAATAAGCAGTGCTTTAACTAATATTACCATTGTTTTTAGGATTTAATGGGAATTGGACCAGTTTCAAACGTTTTTATGGCTTTGGGAAACTAGCAGTCAACAAACCGGAAGAAAATCCAATTTAAATCATTTAAAAGCAATTGCATGGAACAAATAACATCTGAAATGAAATGAGAAAGGTATGTAGTTATATATTTAATTAATATATAATATTTAATTTGTTTATTTTTTAGGTAAAAATGGAAATAAAAAAAATTGAGGTTATGTTCAGCTTTCCATAGAAGAATATTGTTTCCAAACAAATTAATAAGACCAAAATGGATGGTTTAAAGGAAGAAATAATAACTTTAGGAGCTTTCGAAGGTAACTGCAATGCTTTTGTGGAGATATTTTATTAATTAAATGATTTACAGGCGTTTCGTGTTCAGCTTGGAGATTCGCCGGTTTCCGAAGAGAGAAATTAGTTCCATAAACAGTAAAACAGTCAGAAATGCGGGGTCCAATAAAAGAAATCATAACTTTAGAAGCTTCTGATGGTGAGTGTGCAGTTATTTCCATTATATGATATTAATTATTTAAATTACAGGCGATTCGTGTTCTGATGACCGCCCATCGCAGAGCACTGCAAACTGAAACTGGAATTCGACCATGAATTGTAGCACCAAAAGAAAAAATCGATAACTTCAATAGTTGCTGAAGGTAAATCTATAATGATTTTTATGATATTTTAATAAATAAATATTTTACAGGCGATTCGTGTTCGATTGGAAGTCGCCAAAAAGCGCTGTATAGAAATTTGAGCCAAAATTGCAAAAAACGACCGTAAATTTAGAACCAAAGGAAAAATCTATAAATTCACAACCAGTTAAAGGTTATCTTATTAACTGTTTTAGAATATTTTATTAATTAATTGTTTTATAGGTGATTCGTGTTCGATTGTAAACGATTCAAAAGCGTCGAAGGAATAAATCATGGAATTTCATCGTCTAAACTGTAAATACTTAAATGTAAGTATTAAAAATATTAAATTAACAATATAATTAAAGTTTTTCTTTACAGATTTATGGACGAGAAGATGATTGCATGCCTTTTGGGAACGTTTGAAAATTGGCATTTGGAAGCGGAACAAAATGCCGAAAATTAACACTTAAATCCAGTGGAAAGGAACAAATAGCACTTAGAATCGATTAAGGAAGGTAAGCAGTTGCAGAATTTATTAATACGTAGTCAGTAATTTATGTATTTTTTAGGAAAAAACGAAAAAATCCAAAAAGTGAGGTTAACCGATTTGCGACCAAAAGAAAACCGTTCCCAAAACAAAACAAATTAATCGAAATACAAGTACTAATGGAAGAAACAATAACTTTAGGAGCTTCCAAAGGTAATCGTAATGATTTTGTATAGATTTTTTAATAATTAATTAATTTACAGGCGATTTGTGTTTTGCTGAGGTCCAGCGGACAGGAATTCAAATCAAAACAACAAATTGAAAGTTTATTCCAGAACCAAAGGAAAAATCGACAACTTTTAACGCTTCCGAAGGTAAATCTATAGTGATTTTAAATAATTTTTAATAAATAAATATTTTAGAGGCAATTCGTGTTTGGCCGCAAGTCCTTTCAAACCGCTACAGGAATAAATCAGGGAATTTCACTGTATAAGAAACAAACAGTCAAATGTAAGTATTAAAAACAATTTATAGACATATTATTTAATGATTTCTTTGCAGATAAATGGGCCAGAAATGGATTTTTGACCATTTAGGAACACTGGAAAATTTCAATTGGACAATGGAATAAAACTTATTAAAATAACACTTTAATCAAATGGAAATGATCAAATAACTGTTGAAATGGAAGTATAAAGGTATGCAGTTACATAATTAATACATTTACAAAATGTAATCTATTTATTTTTTAGATAAAAATTGATCTAAATAAAGTGAGGTTAGATACGACTTCCCAAAGGAGAAAATTTCTGCCAGAACAATTTGAATGGACCGAAAATGGAATTCTAATGCAAACAACAATAACTTCAAAGGTAATTGTACTATTATTTTTTTGATATTTTATTAATTTCTTATTAATTAATTTACAGTCGATTATGAAATATGTGGAAAGGAAATTAAAATGGTATGTACAATTGTGATTTATTAAGTAAATTTATTTATAAAGTATAATATTAAAAAACTCCATATTTAAATTAAAAATAATTTAGTAGTTCAAATGTAAACATGTTTGGTATGTTCATTGTGATTTCGCTTAAGGGCGTACATGATGAAATTCTAAAAAATTAAGGGGCGATCAAACAAATGTTTTGTTTCAAAATTGTGGTCATGGCCATCTCGCAAACACATTCTAGACCTTATATAAAAAAGAACCTATAGGTAAAAACTGTACAAACACGAGCCCGTAGGGCCGTGAATGGCTTCTAGTATAATAATATAAATTGTGTAAAAAAAGCTAAAGGAATTAAAGCATCAGCATTACGAAAAATTACATTTGAAGATTATTATAATTGTTTATTTTATAACAAGTCAATGAATGTTAGTCAAAATTTAATAAGATCTAATAAACATGAAGTATATTCAATTAAACAGAATAAAATGGCTCTCAGTCCTCATGATTATAAAAGAGTTGTAAATCATATTTATACAGAAACATATCCATATGGAATGTTAGACTGTAATAAAGTTAGATTGTAATAAAGTTTAAAAAAAAATTGTATAGGATTATACATATATATTCAAAGATATTTAAGAAATATTATTAGTTTGTTAAAATAAATTGAATGAGAACTTATACATATAAGACAGAGAGAGAATGGGTGAATATAAGAATATTAAAAATGTATGTATTACAATAGAAGAACTGAAAACAATTATACAACAAATAGATGCGATACGAAAATTATTACAAACATATGAAATGGAAGAAATTATTTGTAACAGACATGGAAATCATTTTAAAAGATGTGTATGGTCCAACAATTGTGCAACCAGTGGACCAGATACATGTGAATGTTTCTCTACATCTTTTAATTTAAAACGGATTAAACGTTTATTGGAATTTATATTACCTAAAATACAATTATTAATAAAATTATTATAAATATGTGTGTTTGTAATAAATAAATGATATAGTAATAAAAATTATTTCATGTAATAATTTATATTAAATTTTTAATAAATAAGGAGTGGGGAAAACCAATATATTATTTAATCAATTGAAATTGATCTAATTTCAATTGATTAAATAAAATAAATTTCTAAATGAGAAATAGTACTAACCAGAAGTAATTTTAAATTCATCATTCCAAAAAAAATGTTTATAATTGATGTGCAAGGTTTTCAACACACAAACTTAAATTTTATTGTTCAAAAATTGCGTTTCTAAACACAAAAACAAAACTCTCATGGGTTAAATTTGTTAAATATCCAAATAATTTCCACTTATTAAGTGTAACATTGAAAAAACACATACAATACTATACATGGGCTTGGATGGGATTATTTATCACCAGATATTCAAAGTGAAGACATATTAAATATTGAAGAAATAAAATCCTATTTAAATGAAGTAATTCCATCTGATGAGGTTATTATGGTTAAAGGATTACAAAAAGAGAAATGGTTAAAAAGATTTTTAAACAATGATTTTACTAATGTGGAGATGAAGAGCAATGTCCATCATGAAGCAAATTGAAATCACTCTTAAAATCATATCATTGTAATAAACATCTTATTAATAATCTAAATTGTGCCATGGAAAATGTATATTTCATTTATCATTGGCCAGAGTTTCATAAATAAAAGTAAAAGGATTTAAAAAACAAGTTCATTTATTATTATATCAAGTTACATACACATGTCTCATACCTATATATATATAAATTTGTTCTCATAAAACAAGGTCAAGTTCAAGTTTAATGAAATAATAAACATAACACTCATTTAATAATCATCTTTTAATATGAATATGGAAAAAATTAAAAAAAAAGTCACTTTTAAAGAATCGATAGAAATACACATCATGTACACATGGCTACTCGCTTATCAATATTCTCGAAATGGATCACAATGGACCAATTCAGTAATTGATAGAGAACATTTTAAACGACGAATTCAAGAACATTCCGACATAATTAACCCTATAATATTTAAAAAATATGTAAAATATTTGGAACAAATTATATCTCCTATATTAAAAAGAAATGTAATGCAAATAAAATAAATTATTTTGTATGATTTAAATGTTTCTTTTTATTTTAAATTCATATTATATTCTATAAAACAATTTATACATACATATGAAATGAATATCGATTATAAATATACCTAAAATCGTGGATGTTTTTCTCATAATTAAAATTATTAAATTTATAGAGACCAACCTATCATTACCATAATCAATTCAATACTATTTATGTTTTTATTAAATTTTGTTATAAATATCTAATTTATAGTTATTTATTAAATATAAAACAATTTCTATTTTTGTATGTAATTATATTCTTAAATAATGTGGGTTAAATTCCATTTCTTGAACAATTATCAATTGAATCTAAAAATTGTTTAGTTTTATTCAATGATTTATGTAAGTTTTGAATATTATAATTCTTTAAAGAATATTCTTTCGGTGCCCTCTGAACTTTTATATTATTTAAAACTATTAAATCATGTTCAATTGAATTCAACACTCTTTTTATTTTATTTAACAAACTGAGAGATTTTTGTATTTTTCGTTTTGATTGAATTCCAATACCCATTCCGAGGTGTACTTTAGCTTTCATAATTCCAGCAACTCCTAATGCCGCTAAACGTTCACCTTAGGGTGTTGAGGATGATTTAAACCGTTTTAGGGCTGCAGATGCAAGTACTTTATCAGCTTTGTGTCGTTCCCTTATATCTTTTTGGTTTGCATATGCTATATCATGTTCACGACAACTTTCATCTAAAATATTTATACCACGATCACCTCTGACCAAACGTTCATTTAATTTAGTACCTGGACCACAAAATTTATAACCGGGAATATGTAATTCTATGGGTAATTTGTTAATCAATGAATTAACTAAATCACCTCCACTATAATGATAATATTTCATGATACTTTAACTCAATGTCTATCAATAATAATAATAATAATAATAAAATGAATGGATTTTATATTTTTGTATTAGTTTCAAATGATCATCCTATATTAATAGACAACTAGTTAAAAATGAAATTCATAAAACAAAAAGTAACTTTAAATATTGAAAACCATGATTTTATTAAAGAAATTCAAAGTAATCATGGTCCATTTTTCCCCACCACTATGCGTGCTATTGTCGTAGGTCCATCAGGATGTGAAAAAACAAATGTAATGATATCATTAATTGATGATAAAAATGGTTTAAATTTTAAAGATGTTTACATATATTCAAAATCTTTATTTCAACCCAAATATAAATATATTGAACAACTATTAAAACCAATGAAATATGTAAATTATTATGCATATAATTCTAGTGAGCAGATCATTTAACCATGTAAAACAAAACCACACTCAATAGTAATATTCGATGACGTCATTTCTGAAGGTCAAGATATTATAAGACAATATTTAGTATGGGACGACACTATAATATAGACTGTTTTTTCCTTTGTCAATCTTATGCTAAAATAAGTAAACACTTAATTAGAGATAATTTAAATGTAATTATTTTATTTAAACAGGATGATTTAAATTTGAAACATATTTATTTAGATCATGTTGGTAGTGACATGAAATTTGATACATTTAAATGGATATGTACCAATTGTTGGAAAGATCCATATGGGTTTCTTTCAATATTTAAGGATTATAAAATGCAAAACGGTCGATATAGAAAGGGATTTGATCAATATATAAGCTTTGAAAAAGTATAATTCATTCATATATAGTATAGATTTCTTCAGTAAAGTTAGAACTGGTTAACAAAAACTGTTAAAAAGCTGTGAAATACCTGTATGAAACCAGTTCCATACCTATTCTGTAATACACTGATTCTTTTAAAGGAGGTTATCTTTAATTAAAGTAAATTAAAAAAATGAAATCAAAAGAAACAGATCTAAAAAAACATTTAGTTACAAAAAGAAAAAAACATTAAACAAAAACTGAAACTTTTAAAACAGAATGAAACCATGCAAGCAAATTAATTTTCTCCTGTAACAAAACATTTAAAAAACATTGAAGATAAATTGAAAATCCTCCAAAAATTTCTTAAAATAAAAGATGAAAATGATGAAGACGAAAACCTTAATAATGAAACAATCGATAGAATTACAAATAAACACAATATTAGTGAATCGAAACTTTCAATATTAAAACGAATTAATTCAAAAGGTTCATCAAAAAGTGATACTGAGGATAATAATACCCCAGGTACAAGTAGAGAAAATCAAAATGATAAAAAACCATTTAAAGATCGATTTGAGGAAATAACAGCAACATCCTTAAATGAATATCTGGATCAATATCATGAATTACCAAAAAGATATGTTAAAGCAATGTTGGAAGATGAGGGGGACAATTTTGATCATAGGTATGGAGTTCGATTTAATCCCACACAAGATAAATTTTTTATTGGAAATAAGGAATTAATCATAGATGGTGCAGATATATATGTAAAGAATAAAAAATACATAGGTACACCCGGTTTATATGAATTATTATTTAAAAAAAGGCCTGAACATTATTCAGAAAATGATATAAAAAACTATCAATTTATTGTATATAAAACGAATGCATCACGAAGGTTTTATCAATCAAATAAACAAGTTGTTGGTTCCAAATCTCAAAAGTATAAAAATATATTAGTGTTTTCTTCTCCTTGTTGTTTTCTAAGTGTGAGTGATTCTTGGGTTCTAGGAGCTTGTTGTAAAATACTGCACCAAATACTTTGATTACTGCCAAACGCGTTTCGCCCTAAGTTGCGGGCTTCTTCAGTGGCTAAAATGTTTATTAAAATAGTTAAATACAGAAGTATATTTTTATACATATTGATATTAAAGAAATTGCAATAAAATTTTACCTAATCATTTGGTTGCGTTGAATTATGTTTGTGATGGTGTAGGTCACATCTCTGGTCAATTTTATTGTTAAAAGTGTACTAGTCATATTGTTGGTTAGTGATAAGTTAAAAGTTAAAATAATAAATAAATAAATATGAGGTTAAAATCGGTGTATAAATAAAATGTGTAAAAATTATGTAGATGACTAGAATATATGTTTTGGAATTCCTAGAAGAAAGAGGTATGTGTGTATTTGTGCATTTGTATTGTGACGCTTTTTCCTCGGTGCCCTCGAGCGCCACCTATTTTATACATAAAAATAGGAAAATCCCGGTCAGCCTAGGTAGCACAGATGGAGATACGGTATCCAGGGGTCAAATAAAGACAATAAAACACATTTCATAAGAATTAAAATAAGTCCTCTTTATTGTACACTGTCAAAAGGTCGTTAAAGCAATACTATACAAATCAAAATTAATACGGAAAGAAAAGGAAAACACATAACATTTAACGGTGATTCTGTTTACGGAGTAATATGCATGGTAAAATGTCGGTTATGATGAAAATCAATTTTGACGACGAAAACTCAGACGGAGTGAAACAAATTATTTAGGAAAGAGTGGCGAATGACATAAAATGTCCACCAGGAAACGGCGTATGGCGTCACAGACGCTCACCAAAAGGAAATTGGGTTATAGAATGGCGAATGACATAAAATGTCCAGCAGGGAATGGCGTATGGCGTCACAGACACTCACCAAAAGGAAAATGGGGGTATAGAGTGGCGAATGACATAAAATGTCCACCAGGAAACGGCGTATGGCGTCACAGACGCTCACCAAAAGGAAATTGGGTTACAGAATGGCGAATGACATAAAATGTCCACCAGGAAACGGCGTATGGCGTCACAGACGCTCACCAAAAGGAAAATGGGGGTATAGAGTGGCGAATGACATAAAATGTCCACCAGGAAGCGGCGTATGGCGTCACAGACGCTCACCAAAAGGGAAAATGGGGGTATAGAGTGGCGAATGACATAAAATGTCCACCAGGAAACGGCGTATGGCGTCACAGACGCTCACCAAAAGGGAAAATGGGGGTATAGAGTGGCGAATGACATAAAATGTCCACCCTGAAACGGCGTATGGCGTCACAGACGCTCACCAAAAGGAAAATGGGGGTATAGAGTGGCGAATGACATAAAATGTCCACCAGGAAACGGCGTATGGCGTCACAGACGCTCACCAAAAGGAAAATGGGGGTATTGAGTGGCGAATGACATAAAATGTCCACCAGGAAACGGCGTATGGCGTCACAGACGCTCACCAAAAGGAAATTGGGTATAGAGAGGTGTCTATTAAAGCTCAACACGGTGATTCTAATAACGGTCCGTAACAGAAACACGGTAGAGCGGAAAAGTCAGAAATAAAGAGTACTTACGGTATAATAACGGCTTTGAACGTTTTCTCGAAGAACTTTGATACCAGGCCCCGGACATCATATGGGAGATATGCGCTTCAAGGTTTTAATGCGCTTCCCGGTTTGCGAGAGGGCGCTACTTGTCATTTTGCCGGTGACTAGCTTAGTCGTTTAGTGATTTTTAGTTTCTAACTAACAAAACTAGGCGTGTCTATTGCTAAGCGTCAGGCATGTTACTTAGAATATTGTATGTATTGTATTGCAGCCGTTGAAGTGAAAACAAGTGTAGAACTTAGAAGTGAAGCGAATAATAAATTGTGTTTTAAATAGTGTAATGACTGGAATCCTTTGGAAGATCCTTTGGAGAATTTTTTTGCAATTATCCGATCATTGTGTGGAGATAATTCTAGTTCTACTTGTTCACAATTTATAACTGCATATAAAACAGCGTTAGTTAATAATTTAATGCTAATGACACAAAACGCAAATTGTGAACAGGATGGCACTGACTTTTTGTTATCGTTAGTAGATAAATCTGATAAATTCTCACAATTTGAGTATAATATAGACACAAGAGCTGTAGAATGTATTAATATTGCAAATAATATCGCGCTCAATAAAATTTCTAACTGTGTTCAGCACATTCAAGAACAGTCAAATGCCTATATAACAGGATTCATTTAGAAAAAGTTTTTAAAGAAAAATAATTGTGCTCTATGTGACGATTATTTTTTATCAAAGACAAACAATGAAGCAGCTAATTTATTAATATCACTCAAAGAATATGAAGGAGCTTCTTTGCAATATCCATCAGGTGAATTTAGATCGTTGATTAAGGCATTACGAGCAAAAATGTCAGATTTAATTTTGAAAAACATTTATGTAGAAAACATTGTAAATACGTTAAGAGAAATAACTATTGATACCGAATTTTACGGAAAATGTGAGGTACATTACCAAGATAATCGATATATAATTTTCAATAGTGTTATACATATAACTCTTAAGTATTTGTTAACTACAATAAATAGAAAATTAAATTTTAAAGACAATAGGTCAAATGTAAATATTGACAAATATTTAAAAAAATTTGGGCCATCAAAAATGAGAAAAAAAACGAACTGATCTAGATTTTAAGTTGATTTGTAAATGTATGTACATACCTATTGTAACTAATATTCTTGAATTGTATTGTTTAAAATTGTAAATATTTCAATTGTAGATCTAACCTATCATACATACATATGATATGTATGTAATAAATGTAATATTTTCTTGAAAATAATGTGTTTGAATTTACCCTTTTCTACATATACCTAAATCTATATAAGTCAAGTATGAATTTTAAATTTGAATTTAGTAAAATTGGCGGGAACGCAGCTTCTCGAGCGTTAGTTCGCTTCCCGGTTTACCAGATGGCCGACAAATTTCTTACTTCGGTATTGTCCATTCTTCCTAGTGTATATTCGTTGTTTGATACTTAAACACTTGAACTACTGCTGGCAGTATTGTACAGTGGATTGTTATATTTGAGTTATAACAGAACTCTTTTCTTGGTCGAACAGGCCAACGCTTATACTGCTTAACAGAAAGGACACTGGTAAGATGTAGCAATTAGTGCCACCTGCGCTTTCTTTTCCGGTACTTCAAATTATTCATCTTTAGCCTCCGAAGACGGTTGTGGCAGTGAGATATAGTTTGTAGTGCCCTCTAAAGAACACACCCCGTTACTAATCGTCCGTTTATTCAACGAAAACGGAAAGTTTAATATAAACGGTTAACGGTTTTCGTGATTTCTTTTGTAGGTTAAGTGATCTTTTGCCGTCGGGAGTTGTGGTTCGGTAAACGGGCCTATTTTCGAAATCGGTGTACTTTCATAGTTGCGGTGGTGGATGTTAGTGACAAGAAAGTATCGTTCTTTTGTTTAGTGAAACCATAAATGTGAAGGGAATAATAATTTCCGAAGAAAAGAGTGTTAAAAAGTGACTATAAATGCCGGCGGAGAACAAGAACAAAATAAGAAAATTGGAGTCATCAGAAATGTTTTGGTAACCTAGACGGCTGTGTTCGTGGTGGACGACGGAAGACAATCAAGTCTGGATTATCAAAGTAAGTTAAAATGATTTATTTTTGAGTTTTTGGGTCCAACTGGTGAATTTTATTTACAAGTCCAAAAAGTAAACAAACATCCTGAGTGACTCTGGTTGCCTATGGTCAAATCTCCAAAAGTGGTTATGTTGTGACAGCTGCACTTGCACTAGTGGAAAAAATGGTACTGACTGTACTTAGTGCTTGAAATGCACTTGTTTGGGCTGGCCTGGTAAGTGTGGGAATAATTGTTAGTACATTTATTCACTTGTTCTTAATTTTCCAGGGAAGATATTATCGTTACCAAAGTGTGGTTAGGAGATTGGCCCCACAACAGCATGAAGATCGGTAAGTATTTGGAATAATAATTGTAATGACTAATTTATTTGTTCTTTTTTAGGGGAAGACAATAATGGGTTCATTACAGTATATCAATTGTGTTACCTTAATTGTAAATATATGTTTTTTTTTTAAATTATTTGGAATTGTGGATTTTATTTGTAATTGTCACCTTATCACTGTTACTGTCTACGTGTCATTGTTTTGTTGTGTGTGTTAGGTCGTGGGAGGAGTTGTCGGGTTAGTCGGTTGTCTGGACAGGGTCGGACTTGGGCAGATGAGAAATTCGTATATGCTGCTGAAGTTGTCGGTGTCTGTTCTAGTGTTGATGGCATTGTGTTCTTTTTTAATATGGATCATTTCACTAATAAGTCGTTTTTTAAGGTTTTGTTCTTTGTCTAATATTGTGGTGTTGTCGAAATTAAAGGTGTGATTCGTCTGGAATGCGTGCTGGGCTAATGCCGTTGTGCCCGTATTATGTATTTTGTGTGGTTTGCAGTCATTTTTGTGTTGATTTACCCTGTTTTGTAAGTGTTGTTTAGTTTGTCCGATGTATGTTGCGTCACAGTTGGTGCAAGGAATTATGTATACAGTATTTATTTGTTGGGTCGTTGGTACTTGGTCTTTTAAGGGGGTGTATAGTTTGTGCACTGTTTTGGTGTTGTATTGTCCTAGTCTAATGTCGTATTTGTTGTATATTGTTTGTATTTTGCTGGTCATATGTGGGATGTTGGGGAATCTGTGATATATGGGGGATGATTGTATGTGCTGTTGTTTTTTGGAGTTGCCAGTATTATGGAAAATATGGTTTATTGTTTTTTTTTTGGATAATTATCTTTAGTTAATATTGTACGGTAATCGTCGAAATTTTTTTGGTGAAACGAGGGATGTGATTGGTTAAGGATTCTGTGATGGATGGATTTGATTATGCCCCTTTTTTTGGGAAGTGGGTGCATGGGACAGGTAGTTAATAATGCGTAAGGAGGTTGTAGGTTTCACGTAAATGTCTGTAATGATTTGGTTATTATGTCGGATGAGTGTTATGTCTAAGTAAGGGAGTTTTTTGTCTTTTTCTATTTTTATTGTGAATTGTATGTCTGGGTTTATTGCGTTAAACGTTTGTAGTATGTGGTTGGTCTTCTTTTGTGGAATCACCAGTATTAAGTCGTCTACGTAGTTTAATGAGTGGTATATTGTAGTCTATTTGTGATAACGCTTCGTCTATTATATAGTTCATTACCACGTTAGAAATGGATGGTGAAGTGGGTGCCCCCATGGGGACTCCTTTAAGCTGTGTGTAAAAGTTGTTATTGTGTTGGAAGTAGCTTGTGTCAAATAAATGTTCTATGGTCTTGATGAATTTGGTTTTTGTTAGTTTGGTGTACGCGGAAATTTGTGTCCATTGTTTGTTGATGATCTGTAGTGTAAGGTTTTTGGGAATACTGGGAAAGAGGCCAACGACGTCTAAGGAAATGAGGATGTGGTCTGGTGGTATAAGTATGTCTTTTGTCAAGTCTACTAATTGTTGGGAGTTTCTTAAGTTATGGTGAAATGTAGTGGTGAACTGGTTTAGTATGTTATGAATGTATTTGCCGAGGCTGTAATTACAAGTGTTTATGCTACTGACTATTGGTCTGTATGGAATCGGGATTATGTTTTTGTAAATTTTCGGAAGTGCATATAGTTTTGGTGCCAGACTGTTATGTGTAATTAGTTTATTATAGGTTTATAGGTCTATTTCGTTGTCCGTTAGCATCGTTTTTATGAGTTCGTTTGTGTTTTTCGTGTATTTGGGTGTTGGGTCTTTGGTTATTTGTTTGTAGGATTGTTCCTACACTGCTATCAACACTTGAACAGACACCGACAACCTCAGCAGCATATACGAATTTCTCATCTGCCCAAGTCCGACCCTGTCCAGACAACCGACTAACCCGACAACTCCTCCCACGACTTAACACACACAACAAAACAATGACACGTAGACAGTAACAGTGATAAGGTGACAATTTCAAATAAAATCCACAATTCCAAATAATTTCAAAAAAAATATATTTACAATGAAGATAACACAATTGATATACAAATGCACAAATAATGCACAAATACACACATACCTCTTTCTTCTAGGAATTCCAAAACATATATTCTAGTCATCTACATAATTTTTACACATTTTATTTATACACCGATTTTAACCTCATATTTATTTATTTATTATTTTAACTTTCAACTTATCACGAACCAACAATATGACTAGTACACTTTTAACAATAAAATTGGCCAGAGATGTGACCTACACCATCACAAACATAATTCAACGCAACCAAATGATTAGGTAAAATTTTATTGCAATTTCTATAATATTAATATGTATAAAAACATACTTCTGTATTTAACAATTTTAATAAACATTTTAGCCACTGATGAAGCCCGCAACTTAGGGCGAAACGCGTTTGGCAGTAATCAAAGTATTTGGTGCAGTAATTTACAACAAGCTCCTAGAACTCAAGAATCCCTCACACTTATAAAAATATAATTGCTCCAATAACAAGTGGTAAAGGTTTATTACTAATGGAAGCAAATAATAACAAAATAGATTATGTATTTTGGAATGATATAAATGAGCTAGTTGACCGTTCACGTTTATTAATAACATCTCAGGCAGCTGGAAATACAGGTCACACAAATGAAATTCAATCCATTATAGAAGAGTTACAAGAAGCTAAAATTATTGAATAAAGTGATATACCATGAAAAGAAAATTTATTACTAGTACAAAAGAACATGTTGTTAATGAAATACATAAACCAGCAACAATTAATTTTAAAAGACGCAAAGTGATATTAAAAGGCTTAAATGATTTATTTCAAGCTGACCTTGTAGAAATGATTCCATACGCTAAAGAAAATAATGGATATAAATATATCCTAATTGTAATAAATTGTTTTTCTAAATATGTATGGGCATATCCATTAAAATCAAAGTCGACTATAGAAGTTTCCAATAATATGGAAAATATACTAAAATTCAATGCCCAAAAAATGTACAAACTGATCAAGGGAAAGAATTTATATCTAAAGATTTAAAAAAAATGTTATACAAGTATAATATAAACCATTACAATACATTTAGTGAGAAAAAAGCGTCAATTCTAAAAAACATAGAACAATTGGAATGAAACCAATAGATGTTAAAAAAAAACACGAAAAACATTTATTAAATTCAGCCTACAATAACATAAAAATGGTTGACTTTGAAAATATTAAATTTAATGCGGGGGATCACGTTAGAATATCTAAAGTAAGAGGGGTCTTTGCTAAAAAATATTTACCTAATTGGTCTACAGAGATATTTAGAATTCAAAAAGTGAATCTTACTAACCCAATTACTTATTTTTTAAAAGATAGTAAGATTCATGATATAGCTGGCTGTTTCTATAAAGAACAATTACAAAAAGTAAATACCCGGATGTATATTTTGTTGAAAAAATTTTAAAAAAACACAAAAATAAAGTATTTGTTAAATGGTTAGGCTTCGATAATACACATAATTCTTGGATTAGTAACACCAATATAGTATAATTATGTATTTGATTAAACTTATGTCATGTAATAATATGTATATTGTTTTATATTAATAAATATTCTTCAAATAATCCATTGTTTACTCTATAATTAGCCTAGTACACCACCTCCTCCTCTTAAATTACATGTCACAGATTTCTTATGCGCATAATTTAAATTTAAATATCGCGATGTTCTAAAACAAAATGGAAAGATGTTCTATGTTATTTCTACAGAATTATTTAAATGATCTCATTAGCCTAGTGGTAAATGTAATGTAATTGTAGGCAAGTAGCATTGATATAGCACAGGTTCGAATCGCGCTGCTGTCACTAGATAATGTTGGTCACTTTTTACTAAATAAATATTTCCATAAATACCCAAATTACTAATTAACTAATCAATCAATCAATTTTCCAATAGCCCAGCCCAGCCTAGCCTGGCCCGGCACAGCCCAGCCTGATCCATACCGAAATAAATTCGATTATTTTATATGTACAAGAAAAATCAATTTTTCACTAGTGACATCTATTGGTAAAATGTTACACTAGTTTCCAGTTTTCCTTTTTAAATTTATACCTATCACCAACACCTTTTCTTAAATCTCTTCTACAATACTCTGGAGATGGCCAGCCTACCCTGGCCATGGCTGGATAATTCTTGTATGCGTGCGTGCACGTATGGATGTGTGTGCGCGCGTCCTCATATACAAGACTTCTTCTGCAGCGCATTTCTTGCAGAAGTTCTTCTTCTTGTTGTTGTTGGACCCCGTCTCCTTCTGGAGATCATCCCCCATACCACACCCTTATTCGATGGGCCCTGAGGATGGATACATGCCATCAAATGGAACTAGGAGTGTCTCACCGCGTACAAGACTTCTTTTGCACTTCTTGTAGAAATTCTTGTAGGACCTTCTGAAGACCCCCCTATTGGATGGTTTCTGCTGATGGCATGTGCCATCAGAAGCGCCATCGGGTCGTGGTATCACCCCAAGATAACTACTGATATCAAAAACACATACCACACAGTATTGCCTATTACTTAAAATGCAATTATGATAATTCACTCTCTCAATTTAAATTAATTAGAGATAAGAACTGTATAAAGTTATTTATAAAGGATTTGCATTAAATTGCAATAAGAGTCAACGAAATACTCAAGCGTATAGTTCCAATGGCTGAATTGACTTTAAAACAGGAAATAGCACATTATAATGCCACAACATGTCATATTTGTGAAGAACCATTTAATGCCACATTAGACGAAGATGATGTACGTGTAAAAGACCATTGTCATGTGACTGGAACATATAGAGGAGCCGCACATTTTCATTGTAATTTACAATTTCAACAATCCAAAGTAATTCCAATTGTTTTTCACAATTTAAGCGGTTACGATTCTCATTTTATAAATGATGAACTGGCAACAAAGGACCCATTTCTCTTCTACCCATAAACAAGGAGAAATATATATCGTTCACAAAGAAAATTGAAAATAGAAACACCAGTTTGAGATTCATTGGTTCCTTCAGATTGTTGGCATCCAGTTTGGACAAATTATCCTCGTACTTGCGTGCCGAAGAAAAGACCATAATGAGATCGTTTTATCCGAATGACAATGAATTTAAATTGTTATTGCGAAAAGGTGTTTTTCCCTATGCATACATTGATAGTTGGGAAAAATTAAATGAAACTCATCTGCCTACAAGAGAGGCTTTCTTCAATGAACTGAAAAACGAGACAATATCTGCGGAAGATTATAGACATGCTGAGAATGTATGGCAAACATTTAATGTGCACACACTAGGTGAATACTCGGACATTTACCTTAAAACAGATGTGATTTTATTGAGTGATGTATTTAAAAATTTCCGTAAAACATGTTATTGGACCTATCAATTGGATCCATTGCACTATTTCACATCGCCCGGCCTAAGTTTTGATGCAATGCTAAAAAATACACGCATAAAATTGCATTTAATGCAAGATATTGATATGATTTTGTTTATCGAATTGGGAATACGTGGCGGCTATTCTGCTGGGATAAAATCGTGTGCAAAAGCCAACAATAAATATATGATGGATGACTATGACCCCACCCAATTGGACACTTATCTAATTTATATAGATAAAAATGAATTATGTTCAACGACAATTTATGAGTTTCTACCATACCAAGATTTTGAATGGTTAAAAGAGGATGAATACAACAGCGGTAGCGACGGTAGCGACGGTAATTCTTTCGATGTATTATCAATTGAAGACAATGCAGAATATGGTTATATTTTGGAGGTGAACCTTCATTATCCATCTCATCTACACAATTTACACAAAGATTTCCCATTAGCCCCCGAACATTTAACACCACCAGGCAGTAAACACAGTAAATTAATGACAACATTATACGATAAACACAACTATGTTATTCACTATAGAAATTTAAAGAATTATTTAAAGAGAGGATTGGTTTTGCGAAAAATCCACAGAATATTGAAATTTAAACAGTGTGCCTGGATGAAAAGTTATGTGGAATTGAATATAAATTTGCGAAAACAATCAAAAAATGATTTCGAAAAAAATTTCTTCAAGTTAATGGTGAATTCGGCATTTGGAAAGACCATTGAAAATGTAAAGAAATATAAAGATGTTAAATTAGTGCGAGTTGGGAGGGAAGATCTGGAGCACGGGCCCTAATATCGAAACCGAATTTTCACAGTTTGAAAATATATGATAATGATATGGTGTAATGGTTTGGCTGATGTATTTGGAGAAACGAATGTTAGGATAATTTTATCTATAATTGGCTGTGATCGCTTTACCACTGATGGTGATAAAGCCCCTACGTTGTGTGTATGTAACCGCCAGTACTTTGGATTTAAAGTACAACGGTTGACGCAAAGTTAAATGAAACACGGAAAAATACGTTTAAAAAGAGTAAAACTCTTATTTATATTAAAAAGTTCTTTAAAACACCAAAACAAAATACAAAGTATTTCTCCTCTCTTAAAAAGAGATGGAGACTATTGACGAACAATTCCTAATGTATAATACAACATTTTTATTCAATGATCAAATTAACGATTTTATATACTGAAATTATTATTTCTTAAATATTCCCGATGATTTAGATTTTATGAGGTTCGCGGAAGTGGACCAATATCAGTTGTTCATTTTATGGGGAAAAATTGGAGGTTTGGAGTTCCTCTAACTTAGCATCTAGGCAACACGGCGTCACGCTACGTGAGGTGGGGACGAGAGGGGTGATCAAAATGAATGCTAAAAATACCCGTTCCCTAACTTTAGGATGGTTATAGATGGCACCCTCCACATCCGGGGATCATGATTCCCTGACCGTCGGATGGCCGCCCATACGGACCGTCGCCAGAGCCGTCCGGCCTTATTGCCTTATAAGTGTTTGAGGACATGCAATAAGGATAAATGCTGTTTCGCAATCGCAATATTTATTCGCAGCGAATATACGCCAAGTAATGTTTTACGCCCTAACGTTGCAATACGCTTACGCTTTCTACTAGATCGCAAACTACGCAGCAAAAATGCTCTAATTAATCGCCGGAAATTACGCCCTATGGCTCGCTTCAAACTACAACTAAAGAATGTACGCTTTAAAAGGATTTGGTTTTCCACAAGTCAAAAATAAATAAAGGTTTCGTTAGTTATGGCAAAAACTTTACGCTTAGCGGGATTGCTTTTCGATGATTGGTCACTTCGGAACGATTAGCTGAATTAAGAGTAAATTTAAATGCCAGAAAGGCTACTGAAATTAAATATGATACACGATACGATAAGCAGTGTTGGGCAATAACTGATTCCGAATAAAATTAAGAACAAATGTAATTTACCTTATTATCTCAATAAGAGAATCACACAATTTTCTCAAGATGCTCGTTTCAAGACTAACTGAAAACTCACTGTCAACTATCTGTTAACTCTCGATACACTGTAACTGTCGATCAACCATCAACTATCAACCACTCTTACGCCCCCGAACAAACCCTCTTATACCTGCTTATCGTCACCCCCCCCGACATTGACCAATTCGGCCCTAAGATAATTTAAATGGTCGTTAATTTGATCACTTGTGACAATCAAACTTATACTAAAATCTGTAAACACAGAATACAAAATATTTCGATAGTAATAATAATAATCGAAATGATCGCGCGGTTACATCAAAATGACAAACGGTAGTCAAAGAAGATAGATTACCGGCGTTTTGCCGTAGTAGTCAAAATGCATTAGATTTTAAACAGTCCATTCACATGACACGAGAAATATCATTCGCGTCCATCGTAATCGCGATAATTTTTAATCGATGAAAGTAATAAACATAATAAAATGACCGAACTGGAAATCCCATTCGGCATTTATGGCTATTTCTAAGAACGGTTGAGGCCTTCAATAAATATATTTGCCGTACAAGATTATTCTGTACAGCAGGATGTTCCCCACTGTTTAAATGCAATTAGTTTACAAATAATCATAAAATATTTACTTGCGACGAATTTAAGAATATGGATAAACTAGCATCTGGGGTGCAGCTTTGGCAATTAAATAATTTAAACTTTCCCTCAACATTTCTTAGATATGGCCCGGTCGTTTATGATAGTCAATATAGTTTAGAAATAAAATAAGTAAAATAAAATGTCTCGCTTACGAAACCAAAATTTCATGTATTGGCGCTTGGTGTAGACCCTTTCAATGGTGATTATAGAAATGCAACGAAATGAGGTGGAAATAAACAAACCCATTTATATTGGTTTTACAATTTTAGATTTAAGTAAATTACACATGTATAATTTTCATTATGACTATATATTAAGACAATTTGATGAAAATAGCGTGGATTTATGTTACACAGACACAGATAGTTTTATATATCTATTTAAAAATATTGATTTCTATGAATATATAAGACGTGATTGTAGGGAATATTTCGATACAAGCGACTATGATGAAGCGAATATTTTTAATATACCGCGTGTGAATAGGAAGGAACTTGGTATGTTTAAAAATGAAAATGTCGGTCGGATTATGTTGGAATTTATTGGTCTACGATCGAAAATGTATTCATTTAAAATGTGGGTCGGTGACGGTGGGGAAATAAAAAGGTCCAAGAGAGTAGTTGGTAGTACATTGAAAACAATCACATTTGATGATTATAAGAATTGTTTATTGAATCAACGGGAAACGGTAAGACAACAAATTCTATTGCAAAGTAAGAAACATGTAATGTATTCGATAAAATACCGAAAAATTGTTTTGAATGTTGGTGATGATAAAAGAATGTCAATGCATGATTCATTAGACAGTTTGCCGTGGGGTTTTGTGGAAGAAACAGTAGCAAGAGCAGCAGCAGGACCCCAACCACCCCATCAGTAGGTACCATTATACAAACACTGTAACGAACCTGCATTTTAGCCACCTGAAAATGCATTCGTTAATATGAATTTATTACGAATTGCTCTCTCTGATTAATTACCTGATTATTTTCCCGCTTCATAACATTTAATCTTCTGCATCATTTTAAGGTTAAGTGTTTGTTTTGATTCTGAATAATTAATTAATTATTAATTGGTTGACAATAGTCAACCACCCGTGCCGCATTTAAAAATCGATAATCGGTTAAGAGTACTTCCGCAACCAGATATAATTATTGGAATTTGGTGATAAAAAGTACTAACATGTGCATTTTACAGAAAAGTGCAGTTTACTGATTTGTTCTGTTGTTTTGTGACTTAACTGCAACTGCATTGTGATTACTATGTGTCCGCATTTATCAGAGTAAGTCACATTTATCTGATTTAATCGTAATTTCTGCATATTGAACATTGGAATGTGGTCAACCACGCCGCTTCCAAGTTCAACCCTGATTTTCTGAATATTACTGCACTTCACCCAGCATCCGCATATATTTTCTGATATGTGTTTCTGAGTCCTGATTCATTCGTATGAATCAACCCCGTAGATGAAGGGGTGAGTTATGTCGTCAACCACATTTTATTTTACGTGAATCTGTCAATTTATTTTCTTTTCTAATTCTGAATTATGTTATTTTCTTTTCTTTTATTCTGAATAATTAGCCAAGGCTAATTATTCCAATTACATGAATTACCCCCCGCTCTTTTGGTACTTCTAGTACCCCACCGCTGAATTCTATAGTTTTTTGGGGTGTTTTGACGTCATTATCTCTTCCGCGCTTACTCAGAATCCCTTCTCTGATTCCCGCATATAAAATCGGCTGCAAAGTGCCTAAAAATTCATTATTTCTGACCGATAAAATTTCCAAACGGGAAATCCGTGTCAGTTGGAAATCTGTCTGACTGTTATTTTCTGGCGCATTGCGCATCTGTGTAATCTGTTTTGAGTTGTGTTTTAACTGAGTGTGAATTTTGAATTTAGTTGTGAATTTATTAAGAGTGACAGTTTTAGTTTGATTTCTTCTGTTAATTTGGCACTTGTGTTATTTTGTGAATCCGCTTTGTGTTTTCTGCATTTAGTTTCTGCATTTCATTTTCTATCCGCATAGTTTATTCTGCATGATTGTTTTGAATAGCGTATACCTCCGCATATTTATTATTTTTCTCTAAGTTTGATATTTTATTTCATAACGAGTGTTCTTTTATTTTGCCATTATATCAGTTTAAATAAATTAATTTTAAGTTCAATTTATTTCTGTTTTTATTTTATTTCGGTACGTACTATTAGAAAATTTTATTGACCCCTGGATTTTATTTTCTCCACTGAGATTTATCCGCGGTACGGTTGGTGTTTTGCCTTAAAACACCTG
This sequence comes from Silvanus unidentatus, assembly GCA_963930825.1. Taxonomy (NCBI): domain Eukaryota; kingdom Metazoa; phylum Arthropoda; class Insecta; order Coleoptera; family Silvanidae; genus Silvanus; species Silvanus unidentatus. Next base: position 8,722,634 of record OZ005757.1, on the reverse strand, counting down.
GTGCTCGAGAAAACGGCTCGGGTCCGCGAAAAAACGCCACAACACACACACTAGACAAATAGTACTTAAACAAAACAAAAACAAAAAATGTTATCAAAAAGTGAAATAAAACTTGTAAATGATTTACATGTCAGTAATTCTGTGGTATATCAGAATCACTTGGTGGAAAGAATAAAAAGTTCAAATGTGAGTGAAATGAATATGATTTTAAAACGTATCGCAATTCCAAGCACACACATTTTAACATATGATATATTACGATTGTGCAATGTTGAAATGTTAAATGTGTTACTCACATCCCAATTGGAACATGATAAATTTATTGTATTGGTCGCTAATAAATTGTTAAATTTAAATGTAATTGATTTTACATATGAAAATTTAAGTGAAATCATCATTACTGTACCATATAAGGATTTCACAGATGACTACAAATGTTATTTAATAATGCAATTAACAAAACTAAACCCATTAATAAACCCAATTTTGATCCAACATCATCATCTTATTTGTATTTACATTTATTATCCAATTATAAGAATTGTAATTATTCTATTAACAAAATTATGTGTACTGGAATTTTTAATGCAAATCCAATCTTTGTTGGGAATATGTTGAAAACTTTGGAAGAGAAAATTTTACACTTCAAATTGGAGATATTAACAAGAGACTCACATATGGATGTAGTAAAATGGCTTTTGAAAAATTTGCGAAAAATGGAGAAAAACGAAGATGTGGGATGGAGGTGTGGACCTGATTCGGGTTTATGGCCATCAGGAAATCCAGAAGATTATGTTGCCACAATGGAGCTAATTAAACCCATAATGGAGTTTTAAAATGCAAACAAAACTCGCTCTGGTTATTTATTATTATTATTAGAATTATTAATAATATATACTATATTATGTATTTGGGTGTGTGGGGGAGAAAAAACATGGGGGGTGTGAATAAAAAACTTTGTATAATTTTTAACTGTGTTTTTATTATATTCTTTTTCCAAATATACATTTACATATACATATTAAAAAAAAGTAAAGGAAAAAACACTATGTTAGCTGGGGGGTGGGGGAAAATGACGGTTAAGGGGTTTACGTAATAAAAAAAATTATAATTTTAAAATTGATTTTTATTTTGTATCATCTTCAAAAACATACACAAACAAACTGAAAGATTAAAAAACACTAGTTAGCTGGGTTTGGGGGAAATGGCGGTTTTTTTGGTTTTTTTTATGTAATGAAAAACATATACTTTTAACAGTAAAAAAATAGATTTTTTATTTGTCATTAAAATACAGATACAACAAATTGAAAAAACACTATAAGTGTTCTATAAGAAAACTCTGAAAACAAAATCACTAGTTAGATGGGATTTGGGGGAAATGGCGTTTTTTTGGGTTTTTTTTTTATATAATGAAAAAACATATTTAACATTTTTGTTAAAGAAAAACTACATTTTTTTTCAATAGAACAAAATGGAAAACAAAAAATAAACATTAACAAGATATATATATAATGAAAAAAAAATCCATTTCCATTCCATTATATTTTTTGTTTTCAGTCTTCTTCTCCCTCCTTTGGCTGGTGGACTGCTTTTCCTTCTTCCGGCTGGACTTCTTCTTCTTCTTCTTCTTCCTTTTCTAGTTCCTCTATGAAATCCGATAGTCTCTGTAACAAAACAAACAGAAAAAACAATTAATAAAAGTAGAAAAATCCAAAACAAAAAAATTATAACAAACCTTACAGCAAGCACAGTAAACATCATGAAAGGGCTGTTTCTTTCTGTCCACCCATTGGTAGCAAGTGAGGCAAAATTCCATGTGGAGATTCCAGGATTTCAACTCCCCCGTTTCCTGGTCGATTTCCCCATAATTATCCTTCATAATGTCCTGGCCATATGGTTCATCATCAACAACATTGTTGTGTTCATTGCCGCCGCCTCCGTCGTCGTCTTGTTCTTGCCGCCTTCGCTTGATGCCACGGCGATGCTGTTGGTTTTGTTGTTGTTGTTCATGTCCATGGATGACTTGGCTGCCAGCACTGCTGCTTTTTCCTAATAAAAGAAAATAGTGCAACCATTCAAAATGTATTGTTTTAATAATTCCCTTACACCATGTCGAGAATTCACCAGTCTACTTTTTTTTGAGAGAGACAGAATCAACTACTACTACTAAAAAAAATAGAAGGTGCATTCTCGACAGAGATATAAGCGAATTATTAAAACAATAAATCGTGAAAGGTTGAACTGTTTTTCTTTATTACCTGATTGCTTTTGCCACCACCATTCCCGCCCACTGCTCTTGTCGCTATTGATGCTGTCCAACGGTTTTTCACCGCCGCCGCCTTGTCCTTAATAAATAAAATTATAAATATCTCACTTTTCCATACTTTTTGTATAATAGGACACAGTCATGTGAGTGCGTTTTTTTTTTCCCAAATGACTGTGCACTATTTATACAAAAAGTGTGGAAAAGTTGATGATATTTTTAATTTCCTTTATTACCTTCTCCATTATGCAAAACATCTCGTCCACCGTCTCCGCCGTTGTCGTCGTGGCCGTGATTGTTCTCGTTGTGGTTTCCTAATAAAGAAAATTAACATTGTTTACAAATTCTTCGTTTTTCTCAATAATCGTGTCCAGTTATCGAACCAATTTTGGTTCAATCTGGATTCGATTATTGAGAAAAACGAAGGATCGTAACCAATTTCAATTTTCTTTACCAATTTCAATTTTCTTTATTACCTCTATTTTCTGCTACTGCTGCTGCAGTTGTCTCAGCCACCGCCACCGCCGCTACTTGTTGCTGCTCATGCACCACCGATGACATTTTCCCACTGAAAAAACCATTTTAAATTTAATGAAAAAAAATAAAGACAATGAACAAATTACTTACTAAATGTGTGTTTCATAGTTTTGTTTCCCCCATTTTTATAGAACCCTCACCACTACCACCACCACCCCCCCCCCTCAACTTCCGTCCATTGTGCTATTCCACGTTGTGGAGGTCATCAGGATCATCATCTTCATCAGGTTCCTGGATGGTTTATTAATTCCCTTACAAAATCCCAATAATCCGACTCCTGATCTGAGGGAGCGTCTTGGTAAAATGTTGGTGGTGGCTGTGATGAGGTAGAAGCTCTCATTGGGTTTGCGGCCCCCAACATTCGGAAGAAATGCGTTAGCATTTCCTCCAAATCGAAAATCCCCAAGGGATTTATGGGGGACAATTCCTGCCCCCATATAGTCTTCACACCTATGTTAAGTGTGAAGGGGGGCAGGATGGTTGACCCCGGATATGGGGAGGTCAACCGCAGAACCCTTACCAAGCTGTTAAACAGCTCACGCTCCCTCGTGTCCATATTTACTCCCACAATAGCGTGTTGGACGCTGCTGGGGTTTGTTTGGCGGTGGCGGTTGTGGTAGTTGGAGGTGGCAGCGCTGGCGGCGAACGGGCCATGAACGGTTCCCCGCTGACCAGTACCACCACGGCTGGGGCTTCTAATCGGGGCACAAACCCCAATCCGGGAACCGCTAGCACCAGCTACCGCAGTTCCTGTGGAGACCATGCTGGGGGCGGCGGCAGCGGTTGCAGTGGTATTGGTAGCGGCAGTGCTGCTGTCCCTGGTGGAGCTTTGTAGCTGCAGAAGACGTGCAACCCTGGAGGATGGGTCTGTAGTTGTTGTTGTTGTGAAGCCCATGCTGGGGGCGTTGGCGGCGGTTGCGGTGGTGTTGGTGGCGGAAACAGCGGCGGCGGCCGCGGCGTTGGAATTACGCCCTCTTCTTGAAGATGTTGATGATCGAGCACTAGCAGCGTTATTGTTGGAGTTAATTGTTGGTTTTTTTCGTTTGAAAATAAAAGCTTAGTTTTCAAAACTGACTTTTGTCCACAAGATTGTGCACTATTTATACACCTTAATTTTGTGGGGGGAGCTAGGTTTTAGCGGTGGTGGTGGTGGTGTAAAAAGGTCACATATTTTTCTTGACATTTGTATTAAATTGTTTTTGAATATAAACTATCTTACAATTGCACACAAGCTTTAAATATTAATTTTGTGCATTGTCTATTTTGTATGTAAATTACACGAACTTTTGACTTTTTTAGAAATCAATTTTTTTATGCAAATCAATGCACATACAAATTTTATAACTTAATTAACAATGTCTTTTTTACTTATCCAACTATTGTGTGTGTTATCGAATCCTAACCACTTAACGAGCAGTTTGTCTCCTGTTCGTCGAACAATTTTCTCGATCAATTGAATGTGCGGGTGTGCAGTTTTCCGGATTTCTTCAGTGTAAAATGCTCCCTTGATGTTCCGTTGTTCTTCATCTTGCAGTAAGTATGTTGTTGGATTTGTCAATTGAACCGTTTTAATTGTGAATACCTCATTTGACCAATTGGGTGTATATCCTTTTGCAAATAATTCCCTATATTTACTAACACGCACCTTATCACCAACTTTGAATTTATTTGATGACATTGGTGTTGAAATCTTTATTCTATTATACACCGTATTTAAGAGATGCTTTTCATTTTTTTTCTTAGAAATTGCAACTATAGGACGCATCTTAATTGCACTATGTATGGATTTTTCATTGTAATTTTTTACAATTTCCGGTAATATGGAGAGCCATTTATAGTTGCCCTGATAACTAAACTCTTTCCACATATTACTTTTGAGGGTGCGATTAAAACGTTCAATTACGCTAGCATTCATTGCACTAAAAGTGGAATAGAGATTTATTCCCAATTTTTTCATCAAATCCATAAATTCCTTATTGTAAAACTCTTTACCATTATCGGTTTGTAGATTTTTCGGTATAGGCTGCTGCTGTGTTTTACTTAATAGGATATACCTCATTGCATTGGCAACTTCTTTGCCAGATTTATTTTTTACAGGCACAGCCCAAGCAAATTTACTAGATACATCGATTATAGTTAAAATATACTTATAGCCCTTATTAAATCGTGCATATGGTATCATTTCCACTAAATCAGCTTGATATAAATCATTTAAACCTTTTACAATGACATGTCTTCTTTCAAATTGTTTTCTAGCTGTTTTGTGTAATTCATTGACAATTAATCTTTTCAAATCCACATCATTAGCGGTAGCAGCATTCGGTATTTTTTTCTTATATTTCCTCATCATAATGATGATTATGGAACAATAACATCATATACTGGATATCGAACCATAAATACTGCATGTACTTTATTTGTTTTTGAATTGATTTCTTTTATTGATATTCTATCTCCCATATGGAAAATTACAGATTCAATATTCGTTAATAGTTGTCCATTTAAATAAATTTCCATATTATTGAAATTACTGGATTGCTTCACAATTAATAGACGACATTCTTTCAGATGAATTTCATATTCATATTGATTAGAAAGATTTATTTTAAGATAGCCTGTTTTCGCTTGAACGGGTCCTGAGGCGCAAATATTTAACATAAAATAACCATATAAAGTTTTCAATTTCGTTTCCAACAATTGATTAATTTCATCATAGTTTTGGATGTGTTGTGATTTACTTATAATGACATTTACTTCGTTTGCAATAAGCGTTTGCACTTCCGTCATATTCTGCGGTCTCCAAGGCACCAGATTTTTCACATCAGTTTCTATAAGGTCCTCAACGGCACTCTCATTCGGAATATGATTACTTGCAATAATATACCATGGTAAGAATTTCTTAATGGTATCCAATGCCATGTCATTCACTTGTTTTTCATCGACTAATTTTCGCTTCAATATTATATTTGAAATGCGTTGATCACATTCCACTCCCGTAATTATTTGTTTGGTTTTCAATGAATTTTCAATCAAATCAACAATATCTTGTGTTTTCCATGTTTTGTGTGCTGCTGCTCCTGTTGTTGTTGTTGATGATGACGTTTGCCACTGTTGAAATACTTTTGCAGAAACAATTGCATCCACATCTGTATCTGTGACAAATTTTATACTTTTTAATTTTACATCAATTAATTTATTCACATCAGCTGTTGAAAGAGTGGTTGCTGTTGTAGGTGCTGTCTGAATAACTTGATGATGTTTACGTATTGTTCGATCAATTAAATTTTGTATTTTACTGGAGATTAAATTATTAAGATATTGTTGAGATGGAATTTGTTGTTGTATATTGAGAAATTTTAAATCAATTTTATGTTCAATATCCAATACACTTGGAAGTGCAAGTGTGGTAAATACCTTTTTCACTTCAGTCTCCACCAATTGTTGCAATTGCCGTAGTTGTTGTTGTTGTTGGGTTGTGCCTGATGAAGGTGTACTCGCACCCACAATAACTGATGATTGTCCACCAATATTGGAGCCTTCATCGTCATCGTCAGCATAATTTTGATGGTAATAGTAATTATCTAAAGGACGACCGAACTTATTAACAGTCATTTTGGTAATAAGAAAAAAAATTCTAATGTTATTTTTTTAAATACATTTTATTTATTCATATGTATGTTTTTTTGCAATAAATTCATCATGACATTATTCAAATTGTTTTCTTCACTTAACCATAAACTTAAAATAATTACATTTTCTACACTGCACTGCAAGTGTTTTGGTTTCCAATAGCCATGAATTGGACATTTCTTTGTAGACATATTTTTCAAATAATCATGATAATAATCTTTAAGTGCATGTAATGAAGGCCAATCTCTTATACCTTCCACATTTACAATAGCAAGTTTTTTATCATTGTACAATTTATTATTATTATTATTACAGAAAATATCTTTTAATAATTTCTCTCTCCCACCTTGAAGTGGTAGAAGAAAGTTTCTTGGTTTTTTTCTGTGCCGTTGTTGTTGCGGTTGATCCAACCATTGGTGGGGGTAGAAATACCATTAACATTAGTTGGTTCCTCTTGTTTACTACTACTACTTCTTTCTTGTCTATTTAATGAATTCCACATTAGACCATGAACTTGACTTTATATAAATTTAACGTGTTTTTTAAAATCAGCTGATAAATGATTAAATTTAATATGCGGTTCAAATAAAAACGTTTTTATGTTATCCGATGCTGATAACACATCAAATAACTGTTTTATAGCCATTTCTTTACACATAAAATCACTATCTTTGTATTGGAATCCTTGAAAGTCCATAATACACACATTGGATAAATTCATGATTATTTTTTTTAATGTGTGTGTGTGGTTAATAAAAGTATATCAACACTTTTCATTTCAGAGAGATTTCTTTAAATGAAGCGAATAGTTGATGTGAGTGGATTATATTTTATTATACGATCATGTATAATGAGACAATACGCTGTGGTTTTATCATCCACATCTTTATCAGATTCAAATTCCAAACGTATGTCCACTGAACCGGCATTTAAAATTTCATTCTGCGTGAGCAATCAATCACCGCAATCGGACAGATTTCTTTTAATCGCTCGGGTGTGAAAAGTGGCTCATTGTCTTTCTCATAGTATGCTTGATGGAAGTTTCCATACAAGTTATAAAGCACGGAATATTGGTCCTTGGAAAAATTAATATTCAAATTCTCATAGGGATATGATACAGAGTTTAGATACAATTTTATGTTTGACAAATTTATATGGTCAAATTTACTTGCATTTTTATTAATCATATTTTTTCGATCTGTTTGAAATGCAACAATTACATAACGTGGTTTTTCCAATTGTTTTTTTGACATAACAGTCCAGGAGTGTTGTTGGATTTTTTGCAATTGTGGATTTTCACACAGTTCCCATGATCTAAACGCTATTTCCAACTTTATTGAATTGTTCATATATTTGATTAATATATGGTATTTTCCATACAATTTTATAAATGGTCAAAACCACTTTTTCCGTTGTGTTTGTATTATAGATTGCATTATCATCCGTGTTTGATCTCAATAGAATCAATTCATGTCTCAAATTAATTATGATCTTCTTAAAGTCCTCAGCAAAGCCGATCACTCTATTTAGGGGAATGCAAACATTAAAATTTCCATCCTTATTACTTGGTGTGAAGGCGCATTCATTGTTCGATGTAGACCATCCAGCATTTTCCAATAGTTTACTCTCATTCTCATTTATAGAGTGTACTGATTTTTCGTTACGCTGAATTGTTCTGCTAATTTTAGATGATTATTTTAATACTAAATATTATACAATTTTCAATTCGATTTAAAATAGACTCGGGCTTAGGAAAGTAGCTTAGGCTTTTAGCGGGGCAAACGGGTGTATTCCAGGGTTCAACTTAACTTATTGGACTGAAAGAAATTGTAACACAAAATAACACGCAAAATTCTAACTACAAATATAATAATTTATTGATGTTTTCTATTAAATTGCATCAATATGTCAAAATGAAGTTTAACTAAATTTTAAAAGTGGAAATGTTGGAATAAGTGTGGTGAAAGGAATAAGGATTTAAAGGATTCAAAGACACGGATTAACTAATTACGGAAAATAAAGAAAAGCACATTCATTCGCTATGAACCTAACTCGCAATGTCTTCTACCATTCACGAAGCTAACGCGTATTAAAACTAAAGTATCCCAACACGGCAAATAGTTGGGGCTCCAGGTGCCACAAAGACAATATCTCCGAAGAGAAGGGGTCTTTTTAACTCTGTAGGTATGCTACTATGAGGGCCGTACAGAGCTGCAATGCTTCTTAGGATAATTACCTCGATGTTTCTCTTATCGAGAGCTGGAACGAACTGCCTGAATTTGGCCTGTGCAATGCCTTTTATACTGTTTCCCCCACTACTTCTCCCACCATTATACAGTGAAATCAGTCATATCAACGTTTAAAAGTGAAATTACTATTATGTCAATCATTCAATGTCAATGTCTTTTCAACGGTTTAAATGTTATTTAAAACGGTAAGATATATTAAAATTTCTTTTAAAATACTAATTAATTTATGTTTCAGATTATTTCCCCCGTAAAATACTTGTATTATATATCCGATTATTCCTTTCAATGTTAGACATGTGTTATGTGTAGGTAAGTTTTTAAATTGTATCCTAAATGTATTAACAAAACTAATAATGTTTCTTTCTTGCAGATCTTCTAGGCCAATACCATTCCCACTCCATAAATAATCACTTCGTTACACACCCCCCTTTCCTCATAAGAAAATTGCGTAGTAATTTTCTTTCTGAATTTCTTTTCCATAGACCAACATACTAACATATTTTCAAAACAATACCCAATCTAAACCAATCATAATTTTCATCATCATAACCAATCCATTAGATATTACGGTATCACGAGTTTAATCTGGAAAACTCAAATTTTACGGAACACCATAAAAACTCTACGGAATAATCGAAACAATTATATTAACGGTAAGTTATTATTAATATTATTTTTTTAAAACATAAGTTAATTATTTCGCCAGTATTGTTTGCCTGGTAAACGAACCAATTCACGCTCCGTAATCTTTTTATCTTTGTCTTTCATCTCTTGTTTCCACTTTCTGTATAGTCGGTTCTTTTCTTTGGTAAGTTCCTTAACATCCTGTTCATTTTTCTTTTTAATTTCTTCCAGCTTCTTTTCATAATCCATTCTTATTATTTCTATTTCTTTATTATTTTCTATAAGTTTTTTATTTATTTTTGCATCATGTCTTCTATAGTCATTGATTAGAATTTGCGAATTTAACTTTTCCTGGTTCAATTTTTCGTTGAGTTTAATGATTTCCTCCTCACTTTGTTTTAATTTCAAACTCAAGATCACATTAGCTTTGTTCATAGAATTCATTTTATTTTCTTTTATTTTCTTTTGCTGAATGAGTTGTTTAATTTTTCCGGTTAACTCTTTATTTTCTTTTTGTAATTTTAATATCAACTTATTTTCTTCATCTTCAAATAAGTTGAACGGTTTCAATACGGTCTACAACGGAAAAAAAAATATATTAATTAACGGATTACCATTTAACTTAATTTTCCTCTCTGTTTCTGAGAACTAAACCATTCTAATTTTTGTTTCAGATATACCATCAGTGGAATTTTACCATTATGGACTAATGTGTATTGATTTGTTTTATGACGTGAAATCACATGTATGTGTGCAAAGATACTAAGAAGAAGTTTTGAAGTAAATGTTGTTTCCATGGACCGGCTTGTACATATTTTCTTCTAATTTATTATTTTAATTGTTTTAGTTTATTTAGAATGTTTAAGAGAATTTGTTGTATTTTGTTATTAAAATTTATTATTAATTATTTTTATGTTAATATTATTTTAGTTTTAGTTTTAGAACTTTGTAACGACGGAAAGGGTTAGAATAAACGGATTATTAATCATCTTCTTCTATTTTTCTTGTGGAACTGCATTCTCCACAAAACACGACTTTGCTTCCGAAGCATTCCTTCGCGTAATGTCCAATTAATCCGCAACGATAACACCGATTTTCATAATTTCGTTTTTTACATGGACAATCTTTAGTTTTTATTCCTAATATTCCACAACTTGAGCAGAAGTATATAGGATTGTTCTTTCTCGGACAAAATTTTCGCGGATGTCCCATAAGTCCGCAGGACCAACATTGTCCTGGACCTCGTAATTGGATTTTTACAGTATTATTTCGTTTCGCGATTACTTTTCTCGGAACAGGTTCGTTGAATGGAATTTTTCGTTGTTTAGGTGTTGATTTAGTGGATGTTTTAATAGGTTCTTTCTTTACCTCAGGATTTGGGGGTTGAAGGGTTATATCAGATAGAATATTTATTTCGGACTGTCTTGTGACTTCCGGCCAATCTTCAATAAATTCATCAAGTAATTGCTTTAGTTCAGCTTCTTCTGACATTTTAATAGTAACAATATTTTCAATTAATATGACAAATATTTAAACTTGAACAGAAATGAGTGTTTTTTTTATGACAACGGTCAAATTCAAAACTACTTGTTTTTTTTACAGGAAAAACTAAAACAGAAAGATAGAAAAGAAAACGGATTAGTTTCTTAAACGGATTTTTTTTTTTAAACGGACTTAAGATCCTTAATATGAACATTTCTAATTCTACGGTTATCATTAAGGTCTTTCAAATCATACACTACGGGTGAAACAACTTTTGTAACTTCATACGGTCCTGAATATTTTGGCGCTAATTTTGCGGCAAAGTTTTGAAAAGCTGAAGATAAATGATGTTCTTTCTTATAAACCTTATCACCTATCTTACAACGCCATTCACGTCTCCGTAAATTATAGTATTTACTTTGTGTGTTAAAAGCGCGAACCATACTTTCTTTTACAAATTCATATGTTTTCTTTAAATTGTCTAATTGAGAAATCCTATTTTCTAAATTTTCACTATTATTTTCAATATTAATATTATCATCTAAATTATTTCTATATAAAGCTTTAGGGATCTCTAGCTCTCTACCAAAATTTAAATAAGCGGGTGAAAAATTAGTTGAGTCATTCTTTACGGAATTTATAGCGAATAAAAATTCACTAATATGTATATCCCATTCCTGATGATCATTTTCACAATATTGACCAATCATAGTCTTCAGTGTGCGATTTGATCTCTCTACAGGGTTAGCTTGGGGTGTATACGGAGGAGTAAATCTATGTTTAATTCCTAATTCACTTAACAAATTTTTCATCAGTTTACAATCATATTGTGTTCCGTTATCACTAATCATAACTCGAGGACAACCAAATTTTAACACAATATCTTCATAAAATGATTGGCACACCAATTTCGCTGTGGCCTTTTTTAATGGTTTTGCATGAACCCATTTAGTAAATTTATCTTGAAACACTACTAAATAACAATTTCCCTTTTTAGATCGCGGCAAATGGACCTACCAAATCGGTACTAATAATATCCCACGGTTGAGACGCAATAAACGGTTGCATTTTTCCAGCTACTTGCTGTTGATTACTTTTATAACAACGGCACTTTTTACAATTTCGAATATATTTCCCTATATCCCTAAACATTCCTGGCCAATAATAATTACGTGCTATACGGTTGCAAGTTTTAGAAATTCCTAAATGACCTGCATTGGGTACATCGTGATTTTCAATTAGTACTGTTTCTCTTAGACTTTTCGGTACACATAATTTCCATGCTTTATATTCATTATTTTCTTTTAAATTGCTACTATCTAATATATGTCTATATAACCTACCATTCTGAATACAATAATCGGGGAATTTTTCAGGATTTCTCTTTACTTCAGTAATTTTTCCTTTATACCACATACATTCATCCCATTCACTCACTAAATCTAAATTACAAATTTCATTTTCTACAACTACGGTTTGTTCTTTTAACGGTAATGGTTGACGTGATAATGCGTCAGCAACTCTATTTAAACTACCTTTTCGGTACACAATTTCAAAATCAAATGATTGAAGAAAAACACTCCAACGGGCTATTCTACTTGACGGACTTTTAATGGATTGTAACCATTTTAAACTTTGATGATCAGTTGTTACAATGAATTTATACCCTTCTAAATAAGGTCTCATTTTTTCAATACCCCACACAATAGCTAAACATTCTTTTTCAGTAACAGAATAATTCTTTTCTACAGAATTCAACGTTCTACTAGCATATGCTATTACTCTTTCCTGACCTTCTTGAATTTGTGTTAAAGCTACTCCTAAACCGTAATCTGAGGCATCGGTTTGTAAATTAAACGGTTCCTCAAAATCAGGACAACCTAATACTGGAGCTTTTGTTAAACAATTTTTTATTACATTAAACGCGAAATTTTGATCATCAGTCCAAATAAATTTCTGATTTTTGTGTAATAATTTTGTCAAAGGAGCTGAAATTGTTGAAAAAGCGGATATAAATCTACGATACCAAGAAGCAATTCCTAAAAATGATCTGATTTGTTTTACATTTGTGGGAACAGGTAATTTTATAATTGATTCTACTTTATCAGGATCTGTTTGAATTCCCTGATCCGTTATTAAATATCCTAAATACTTTATCGATTTTTCTTCAAATTTACATTTTTCAATATTTACAATTAATTTTGCTTCCCTTAATCTACGAAATACTTCCTTGAGATTTTCAATATGTTCTTCATATGTTTTCCCTAATACAATAATATCATCTAAATAAGCAAATGCTCGCGGTTCCATTTCTGGACCTATAATCGTATCTAACAGTCTTTGAAAAGTCGCGGGTGCAGAATGTAGACCGAACGGCATTACTTTAAATTGAAATAAACCTCTTCCGGGTATTGTAAACGCCGTAATGGCTTTACTTTCCTCTGCTAACGGAATTAACCAGTATCCATTTTTCAAATCTAATGTACTAATAAATTTAGCCTCACGTAAACGATTTAAAATACCATTTATATGCGGTAATGGATATGCATCTTTAATTGAAACCTGATTAACTTTACGAAAGTCTACACAGAATCTATATGTACCATTTTTCTTTGGTACCATGACAATTGGTGAACTCCACGGACTCGATGATGGTTCTATTACCCCTTTTTCTAACATCTCGTCAACTTGTTCACTAACTAACTGTTGCATCTTTGGATTTTGTGGTCTATATCTTTGTTTAATCGGCGTAAGATCGGACAATTTAATATGATGTTCTACCAAATGGGTTGGACCTTTAATTTGATCAAATAATGCTAATTCCCTATCAATCAATGTTTTTAATTTTTCTTCCCTAGTTTCAACTGAATTTTCTACCACGGAATTATTAATAACGGAATTTATTGAATACAGATTATCTATAGCGGAACTATTAATATTTTGGACTATTTCAATACTAGAAATTCCTATATTCTCAATCAAAGGTATTTGTTTTCCGCATAAGAACAATCTTCTTTTGCCTAAATCAACCCAACCATCATAATGATTTAATATATCTGCACCAATAATCATATCGTTTACTAAAGATGGTAAATATCTGAATTTATCATTGATCTCATACCTAGCAATATTAAATGTTAAACTAAATTGAACTGTAACAGGTACTAATACTCCATTTGCTAATTTTGCTGATGCTTCAATATTTAAATTTTCTAATTCAGGTATTTTACTCTTAATCTTTTCTCCAATAAAAGAATGAACAGATCCTGGGTCTACTAACGCAGAGTATTTTCTATCTCTGATAGAAATAGGTACAAAAATTCTTTTATCTATGAACTCATCTGAACTATCTGTTACTTTAACTAGTCTATCTACAGATTTTTCAATTGTTTTGTTTTCACTTTTAACGGAATTCAATTTTGGATTATTTTCTTTCACGGAATTAAATTGTTGAACGGAATTTTCGGGATTAGAGGCTTTAATATTTACCAACTGTTCAGTGCCCGTTCAGGACAGTTGGTTTCTAGTTTCCCGACTGCTTATTACATTTATAACAAGTCTTAAGCGTTACATTTGGTTCCAAGCATTTGTAACAAAATATTTTCCGTTGGCTTTTACATTCGCTTTTAAAGTGACCAACTATTCCGCAATTGTAACAAATGGCATGTCTAGTTTCTTTAAAATTATTAGATTTTTGTAATTGAATCTCACGATTCGACTGAGACGGACCGGATTTAATTTTATTTTCGATAAACGGAGTTTTATAGGATGGGTTTTTATTAAAATTTTCATGTCTATTTGAATTATTAATTTGTGGTCGAGAATAATTATTAGCAGTTAATGGTATTTGATTTACTTGACTTATTTCAGTTTGGGTATTATATGACTGTCTAACATTATTAAAATTTTGATTAAAATTAAATCTAATACGATTATCCTGTTGTACTGGTGTATTATTATATAACGGTTTATTGTCACACGGTTTAGATCTGTTATTTTCAAATGAAGAATTTGTATAATTTTAATTAAAATTATTAGATCTCACTGAATTAATCTGATTTACGGGTGAATTATATTGATTAAACGGCCTTTCATTTCTCAACGGTTGAAATGGATTACGGTTATAATTGTTATTCGGCTTAAAATTATTTGGTTTGACAAAATTTTGATTATTGAAAGAATTTCTATTGGCAAAAGGGTTGGAATTAAATAAACGATTAGAATTTTTATTATTAGTTTGATTTACCTGTTTTAATCCTGTTTTAATCCTGTTTTAATTGATCATACTCTCGAATACTATTTATCAGTTCATATTCGGTACTGAAACTGTGTCTCGGTATAAATTGTCTATATTCAAGAAGTAAATTCCTATGTAACCAATACAATTTTTTATTTTCGCTGAAATTTGGTAATCTTCGCATTAATGTTTGCAAAGATACGACGTATTCTAAACCTGTTTCATTAACTTTCTGGGTTCTTTTACTAATTTGCTCCTCTATTTGAATTTCGTAGTCACCGGGAATAAAGAATAATTTAAAGTCATTTTCGAAATCAGCCCAAGTTTGCCAATTCATTCTATAATTTCTATACCATAATAGCGCATTATCTTTCAGTAATATGGAAATTCCTACTAATATTTCCTCGAAAGTCAAATTATATAAAAGTCTTAATTCATCTAACCGTTCCAAAAATAGGATTGGGTCTGTAGTGCCATCAAAATTTAAATTCCATTTATGGATATGATAAAGGGCGGAATTATTAGAACTCGTATTATTACTAAATCTACCATTATTAGAATTATTTAGTTTAAATGAGAAATCAACGGGTGGTTCTTTTTTATATGACGGAGTGGTATTATAAATAGGAGGAATTAAAGGAGTTGTATCAAAATTTAATTTTTCTGGTGTTGGTAAAGCACCACCAGGTTGAAATATTACTGAGGAAATTGGTCGTGATGAGGTAAATGTTGTAGTATTAATAGTTGGAGTTGTTGAAACACAATTTTTATAAAAATTTATTCTCTCGTCTATCTCTTGTAATTCCTCTACAGAAAAGCCATTAAATACAGTATTTTCTCTAATGGTATCCATTATTCCTTGTGTCAGTGTCTTTTTGTATATTTGTGTATTTATGTATATTTGTAATGAAAATCAATCAATAACTTTTAAACAAAATCTAAATTACAACCAAAAAAAAATGGTTTCAAATCAATAATATTAACTAAACGATATTTAAACTAATCGTTTATTAACAAATTAACAAATTAATACGTTTCAGTTGAAACTATTCAATTGAAAAGAACTTTAATACTAATCAGTCCAACAAAAAAAATAGTGAAGTTTAGTTAATCAGTCCCTGCTCGCGAGCGTCAAATTTATGTACTGATTTTTCGTTACGCTGAATTGTTCTGCTAATTTTAGATGATTATTTTAATACTAAATATTATACAATTTTCAATTCGATTTAAAATAGACTCGGGCGCCACCTGATTTATTTACAAATCAGGAAATATTTAAAATTTCTATAATTTCGACGTCTCTGCAACGACTATCAAAACCCTCGATGAACAAAACAGCCTCGAAAACCAAAACACAGCACTCAAAGTAGCTTAGGCTTTTAGCGGGGCAAACGGGTGTATTCCAGGGTTCAACTTAACTTATTGGACTGAAAGAAATTGTAACACAAAATAACACGCAAAATTCTAACTACAAATATAATAATTTATTGATGTTTTCTATTAAATTGCATCAATATGTCAAAATGAAGTTTAACTAAATTTTAAAAGTGGAAATGTTGGAATAAGTGTGGTGAAAGGAATAAGGATTTAAAGGATTCAAAGACACGGATTAATTAATTACGGAAAATAAAGAAAAGCACATTCATTCGCTATGAACCTAACTCGCAATGTCTTCTACCATTCACGAAGCTAACGCGTATTAAAACTAGAGTATCCCAACACGGCAAATAGTTGGGGCTCCAGGTGCCACAAAGACAATATCTCCGAAGAGAAGGGGTCTTTGTAACTCTGTAGGTATGCTACTATGAGGGCCGTACAGAGCTGCAATGCTTCTTAGGATAATTACCTCGATGTTTCTCTTATCGAGAGCTGGAACCAACTGCCTGAATTTGGCCTGTGCAATGCCTTTTATACTGTTTCCCCCACTACTTCTCCCACCATTATACAGTGAAATCAGTCATATCAACGTTTAAAAGTGAAATTACTATTATGTCAATCATTCAATGTCAATGTCTTTTCAACGGTTTAAATGTTATTTAAAACGGTAAGATATAATAAAATTTCTTTTAAAATACTAATTAATTTATGTTTCAGTTTATTTCCCCCGTAAAATACTTGTATTATATATCCGATTATTCCTTTCAATGTTAGACATGTGTTATGTGTAGGTAAGTTTTTAAATTGTATCCTAAATGTATTAACAAAACTAATAATGTTTCTTTCTTGCAGATCTTCTAGGCCAATACCATTCCCACTCCATAAATAATCACTTCGTTACAAGAGACATAAGATTTGAGTGTTGCTGTAATGCCTGGATTTCTTGTTCTATCTACAACTTTACCTCCAATTTCATAGCGAATCTCTTCGAAAAGGTGCAGTGCAAAATTATTTACCAATTTGGCCGTTCTAGTGTAATGTTCTCTCTCTCTAGTAAGGGTAGATGGGGAGAAATTATGCAAGACAAGAATAGACTCGACTTAACTTTTATTCAGCCGACTTACCACTGAGTATATCTTACCAACTAACTTATACTATTGCCTAAATACTAACATTGAATTGTCAGCACAATTATTGGGAGTCACTGACTTCCAATAATTTGCTGATGAATAACCCCATTTAGCAACAGCTCTTTACTTGCATTTATTTAGGGTTCACGACACCCATTACACCTTCCCCGCTAATTACAAAAATAAAATGTCTAGTCATTTTTTTTTCTTCTTATTAGCTCACTATGTCGTTGCACTTTTCACTTATCACGGTTTCTTCAATTTAATCTCTTTCACTTTTTACTGTTTATTTAGTCTCTGCTTATTCTTCTAACAACATAATTACACATATTTAACAATATATTTTAAATTATTACTTAGTTACTATCATAATATAATTTTACCCTATCTTTGTGTACTTCAACTATTTTGTTATCAATCTTAATCTTCAGATTAGATTCATTACTGTTTTCAACTACACTATATGGACCTTTGAAAATTGGCTCTGCCTTATTTGTTGAACTATTTCTTAAAAGTATCTTATCTCCTACGTTATAGTTACATATCCTACTATCCCTATCATATCTTTCTTTTCGCTTGCCCTTTGATGCTAACAAATTGTTTTTCGCGTCACTACAAGCTGTCTGCAATCGGTATTTTAGTTCTAGTGGATAATCTTCAAAATTATAAGTTGGATCTATTTTGTTTGTTATATTAGATGGTAAAACACTTGTTTTTCCAAAAACAAGCTCAAATGGCGAATACTTGGTTTCCGTGTGTACCGTATTATTATATGTGAAACACCAATAAGGCACTCATGACCCCCAATTTTGTTTATTTGCAGCATATATTCTCAAGAAAGCCCCTAAGTTTTTATGTGAATTCTCCAGCGACCCAAGTGTTTGATGATGGTACGCTGTAGAATTAAGATGTGATATTCCCAAAATTTTACAACTTTCTCTAAAAACTGAATTCATAAATTCTGTACCTTGGTCTGTAATTATTTTTTCGGGAATACCGTATCTAAGAACGAAATTTTCAATAAATGCTCTTGCAACTGTGGCCGTTTCCTTGTTAGGGATCGGGTATCTTTCAACAAATTTACTCAACTCACACTGAAGTGTTAAAATATACCGGTTCTCCATAGCATCGGTTTCTAATGGCCCTACTAGATCGAGGAAAACTGTCTGAAAAGCTGAAGAAGCTGTGCTAGTTATTGTCATTGGCTGTTTTCCTAAAATTGAATATTTACATTTTTGACAATCTTCTCAAGTTTTTAAAAATTTGTCTATATCTTTCTTCAATCCTGGCCAATAATAGTACCGTTTGATATTATTATTCATCCGGTTTATTCCAGCATGTCCTCCCGTTGGTAGCATGTGGAAATCATTTAATATAAGTTGCTGTGTATCTTTGCTTTCAATTCTTTTTACGTCTTTTATAAGTGAAATTTTCAAATTCGAATTTTTTACAATACTTGGAGCTCCTACTAATAATTTAATCAAATTTTCGTTATACTTGTTTTTTTATTACGATTAATTCCGGAATTTTATATTTATTCGTAATAGTGGAAAGATCTCCCAGAATAGCACCTAATGCGTACCCCGGTCGAGAATCTTCCAAATATATTATATTTAGTTGTTTGTGATATATAAGGCCTTTATATACATCATAAATTTCACTATTTTTTTGACTAATCATGTTATTCATTTCTGTCCAATTTATTGAACGCAATTCTATACTATTCAGAGGAGGTTTCACCAATTCTACAACGCCAGGGTGATCAAGCCTATTGTTATTAACCTGTGAACCTTCTCTTTCATCTTTCCCTACTCCTTCCAACTTTGTTTGCGCTCTAGTGACAACAGCTACTGATATGTTTGACAAACCTTTTAGCTCTTCACAATCAATTTCTACACGTGATAGAGCATCAGCAATAACATTATCTTTTCCTCGTATATATGAAATCTTAAAGTCATACTCCTCAAGGGTCAACCTGAACTTAGTTAATCTACTCGATGGATTCACCATACCAAACAAATACACTAATGGACGGTGATCAGTATGAATTTCAAATTTTCTTCCAAACAAATAGGGTCTAAACTTCTTTACTGCCCAAACAATCGCCAGTAACTCCTTTTCTATCGTACAATAATTTTTCTCTGCTTTGTTTAGTGACCTACTAGCATAAGCTACCGGTCTTTCATTACCATTCAATAAAACTGCACCAAGCGCGAACCCGGATGCGTCTGTCTTTAATATGAATTTATTCTCAGGAGAAAAATTTGGGTACTCTAAAATCGGTGGGTTAGTTAATGATTGTTTTAGCCTTTCAAACGCATTTTGACATTCCTTCGTCCAATCAAACACAACACCCTTTTTAGATAAATAATTTAAAGGCGCCGTTATATCTGCAAAATCTTTAATGAACTTTCGATAATAATTTGCAAATGCAACAAATCGCTTAGTGTCACTACCATTTCTCGGAACGGGATAATCTAACATAGTTTGAATCTTTTCAGGGTTCGGCGCTATTCCATTTGCCGAAATCGAGTGACCTAGATATAGAATGTCCTTCTTCAAAAATTCACACTTGCTTGGGTTTAGTTTTAAATTTACTGCACGCAAACGGTTAAGAATTTTGACTAAATTTTGATTATGTATCTTTAATGTGTCCCCAAAAACAATTATATCGTCAAGGTAAATGAAACAATGCTTGTAATTCAATCCGGACATTGCCACCGTCATAGCCCTTGCAAATGAACTCGGACTAATTTTCAGTCCCATGGGTAATCTGGTTAGCTGAAAATGCCCTCTGTCTGTTGTAAACGCTGTATATGGTCTACACTCTGCATCTAACTCTAATTGATAGTACCCCTGGTACAGATCTAAATGCGAGAAGTACACCACACCCGATAATGCGTCTAATATCTCCTCTATACAGGGAAGTGGAAACTTATCGTCTTTAATCTGGTTATTTAATCGTCTGTAATCCAACACAACCCGCCATTTTTTATCCCCTGTGGCCGATTTTTTCGGTACAATTAACATGGGCGAAGACCATTCGGACACGGACGGTTCAATAATGCCATCATTTAACATTTTATTAATTTGCTTATTTATTTCTTCCTTTTGCGCATGTGGTAACCGATGTGCTTTAGTATATACCGGCGTATCGTCTTGTAACCTAATCTTTTGTTTACTAATGTTAGACACGGTTACTGGGTCATTGTCAAGGTAGAATACGTCAGAATATTTTGCACATATTTTTTCAATACTTAGTTTCTCTTCTGAATTTAGTGTATCTAGTTTTATTATATCGAGTACTTTATCGACTCGTTCCACTGATAGGGGATTATCCCCAAATTCGTAAACCTCATATTGTGACAAGCTTTCAAATCTAGGACTAAAATTTCTTACTGTTATTTCTTTTTCGTTTGCGTTCATTATTCGAACTAAAACACTATTATCACGGGGTTTTGAGATTGTACTCGCCACATACACTCCTTCACATAATTCCTCTGGTACAATCACACATTCATTCTCACTTGCACACCAACAGTATTGGGTTACTTCGCATCTAGGCGGAATAGTAATGTAATTATTATAATTTGACCAAAGACTGACTGAAATTCGTTCTGAGTTAACTGATAACGCAAAGCAAAAGTTTTTATAGTCGATGAGAACTCCATATTTTCTGAAAAAATCTGTTCCTAGTATGCCATCTATGCCCCACTCTACATCGTTTATGACATGAAATCTGCCCTATTTCTTCGACATTAGGACCTGGTGTCTCCTCCTCGCATACGTTTACTCGACGTGAATACCCATTCCTGCCTCTAAAATTATAGCTATTGTTTCTACCTCTAAATTGACTTCTATTATTATTATTGTTATAGTTATTGAATTGCCTGCCCCTATTTACGTAATTATTATTTGTATGACCATTATAAGTATTTCTACTATTGTTATTGTTGTATCCGCTGAATCTTTGATTATTATTTGATTGTCTCGCTCGTCCATTAAAATTGCCTCTGCCACGGTAATTTCCTTGACCTCTCACGTGGAATACTTGATGAGTATTGCCACTTTTCTTTGCGTTTTCCTCATCTAGCGCAGCCCTGAGAGCATCTTTAAGCTTGTTGTAATTCCTAGCCTTTACTATGGTTCTTAACTCGTTATCTCGCAGCCCATTTGAAAAAACATTTAATGCTATTTTTTCATTCGCTTCTGCTAACACCTTAGCAGCGGCATCTTTACCATCTGCTTTCGCGATAGTTAGATTGACCATTAGCTCTTCAATAGCTCTACCAAATTGTTCTATTGACTGATTATGCTGCTTTATTGAATGCAATTCTACTGATAACGCTGACGCGGACTTTCTTGTCAATAAATGCTTCTTTATATCGGCAATTAATAAATCATTTGAATCATATGTTCGTTCCAGTCTTAATTTAGCGCTTTCAGAAAGTTTTGCTTTAAGAACATATGTAGTTAACAGTTTTTTACCATCTCCGTCTAATAAACTATCGTACAATTCTATAGCATCAATTAGTTGCTTAACAGAATCCTCAGTTTCTGTTAGCACCGGCAATATACTAGCTGCAGTTCTTAAATCAAATTTCTCCGTCATTTTGGCAATGTTAGTTTCTACTTTCCTATTATCTCTATCTAATTCTTCCCTAATTCTTCTATTTGCTTCTATAACTGCTACCCTATCTTCTACAATTTCCTTACACTGTGCTAAGTATTTCTCAATTGCTTCTACGTATTCTTTACCTTTACTAATTTCTTCTGACTCTTTAGGTACTCCGTTAAATTTATCTCTGCATTCACTAAACTCTTCTTTTATCTTAGTTAACTTATCTAACTTTCTATTAGCTACTTCTATATTTACTCTACGTTCTTGATTGTCTTTGTTAAGGTTTCTATAAAAAACTCTCAGTTCTTCTAATATATATCTAAATTCGTCTACTTTTGACATTTGTTATGCTACTTCTTATCTCTATCAAAATTATAAACACTAATTTCATTACAAAAATTTTCTTTTATTGGCAGGGTCCATTTTCATACAGGTATATCGGCAACTAATATTTCGATACATTAAATATTCGTTTACACAATTTACAATTACAAATAGCGACTTATCAATATACCACTTGCTTTAACAGAGTTTGCAGTGGGTACCGCTTACACACGCTCCATGCCCTTAGAAATTTCCCTTCTGATGGTGCCTCGCAAATTCTTCTTGCATCGTCGGTGGACAAGGTATGCGATGATGATTACTGCCGCAACCACAAACAAGACCTCTACGATCTCCCTTTTGGACCACGTACTTGTAATGCTCGTCACCTCAACGTTTCCGGCTTGGGCTATCACAATTTCTTCTTTGTGCTGCTCGGTTCTTTCTTCTTTCGACTGGTTTTTGCCCATAGTTGTCCTTTTCGTTTTTGCTTTTTTTTTTGGAACTACACTGCACTATACCTTCGCGTTTATCGCTTTCATTTAATATCACCCACTAATTACAACGAAAACGCAACTGACAGGATCGCCATGTAATGTTCTCTCTCTCTAGTAAGGGTAGATGGGGAGAAATTATGCAAGACAAGAATAGACTCGACTTAACTTTTATTCAGCCGACTTACCACTGAGTATATCTTACCAACTAACTAATACTATTGCCTAAATACTAACATTGAATTGTCAGCACAATTATTGGGAGTCACTGACTTCCAATAATTTGCTGATGAATAACCCCATTTAGCAACAGCTCTTTACTTGCATTTATTTAGGGTTCACGACACCCATTACACTAGACACTGCTCCCTTGTCATCCAGTAAAGTGCCCTCAATGTAAATGGAACTTTGTATTGGTATTCGTATTTCATCGTTATTTTTAAATGATGAATTTATGTATGGTTGATGAGAGTGTTTCTCGTAACTGGTCAATGAATTGTCAAATAAGACAGTTTCTTCAACATTTAAAATGTCGCTCATTTTTTTTCTGTCTTTGGTTAATAGTTGTTTTTCGCTATTACTTTAAATCCTAAAGACTTTAAAAATTGTATATTTTCTTGTGTTAATCGTTTGACCTCTTGACTTGGAATAACTTTAGATTGTTTAATGATTTGATTATTATATGATGCTCTATTATTATTAGATTTTTTCTTCCTGTCGCCACTAATACCACAAGCTTTGTATTTTATTCCCATTTTTTTTAGAATTATTATATTTCACCCCACCACTACCACACCACAATCACTTTATTGTGAAGTATTATTATTATTATTATTATTTTGTGTTTATTTTTTTTAATGTAGTTTTATTGATATTTCTTCTCCACGAAAATCGATTAGTTTTCCGTTCTGATAAACTATACGAATAGTGACTTTATAAATTTCCGATGTATTAATTGGTAAATATATAACATTTTGAGGGGTCTCATTGATTTTGAATCCTGGCGGTAATGTGGCGAAAAAATCATAGATATTGTGACTTGGTACACCATTATCATATGATCCCTCACTAATGCTAGATAGCACTCGTATAGTGTTCACATTAAATATGCTTATGGGTTTTGTGGAAATGTGTCTTTTGTTGGCGTACAACAGTACATTCTCAAATCCCAATAGTGATGATATCGAATTCGGTTTTCTAAAGTCTATATTGTGACTGCACTTGAATTCCGTTTGTAGTATATTAACATTTCCATGAATTGATAGAAAACAATTAAATGTGGGATGTTTAATTTTCAATTCTTGTATGGACTTTTGTAAAAAATTGCACTATATCGCGGATTTCATATGAACCTGTTGGAATTTTAATATCATGTCCACCCACACTGAACACATTATTTGTGTCATCTATGTTTGGTATTGAATTGAATACCTTGAAACTAGTTAATCCCAACACATAGTCATCATAATTTTCCAATTGAATCGGTGGATAATGGTGAATCGTTATTTCCGATTGTTTACTATCAAATAGCAACAAACTCATAATTATTACCTATACTGTTACAATTTTTTTTGTACACTAAAGACATTCATTACATATTATAACTTTTATATAGGAATTGAAGACATAAATGACCACTGTTTACTGCATTGTTCTTTTGATAACGTTTATGATTGTATTTTATCACTACAGCCGTCGGCTTTTTTGTTTTGTTTTTTGTTTGTCCACTTTGAAAATAATGATCCAACTCAAGTGGTGGTTTAAGATTTCCATAACTGTCAAAATAGTAAACCAAAGAGTCTTTTTTCTAACATAAGCAACCCAATGTTCTTCTGGTCCTTTATCTGAACCCGTATTTATTACACCCGATTCATTTATATTAATCTTATGTGGTAATTTATCGCGCATAAATACACCACGAAAGTGTGGAATATTTTTCGAGTATTTCATAATGTCATAATTGGTTAGGGGACGAGCCGGTAAGTTTTTAATTAGTTTTTTGAATAGGGTCTTATGTATAGGCCTAAACCACGTTTATATGGTCTCATATAGAGACCCTGCCCTTGAGCATTTTTTCCAATAGCAATAGTCTCCATTTTTTCATTATGTGGTTTCGATTCCTCTAGATTTTTCTGTGCTTGTTTCGCCTTTTGAATTGCCGAATAGACTCCCGAACCGCCACCAATCAATGATCCCAATGCACCTAATCCAGCTAGAAGAAGTGGTAAAAATCCACCAGATTTCCTAGCAGTAGTAGTCGGTATTGGAATTACACGGGGAATAGTTGATTTTTTAACTCTTTCAAATATATTGCGAAGATTTCCTCTCTTGCCTCTCTTTCGTGCCATTCTCATGGCCGTTGCAAAGGATATTGCTTTTCCCATTTTCATTCTTGATCCACGACATTTTTTCTTCTACTTCCACCTCTTTTCCTCCTCCTCGTACGGCTATGATGTCCCATGCCTGTTAATAATTTTCCCTTCATGGCACCAGTAACGGCTAAGGGAGCGGCTTTTTCGCCAAATTTTTCCGTTAAGCCGCTTGATAGCCATCAGATAGAATCTGAAACCAGATGATATAGTTATGTTTAATTTGATTTAATTATTACGTGCGTGGATACGTTTTCTTTAAAGGTCGTTTAACATTGTCCATATGAACTTTTTGTTGATTTTCTGTTGCGATGGTTTTATAAGTGTTGTTTATTTTCTGTATTTCAATTGACTTTTTAAACGGGTTTGCAAGTTTTTGCCTAATATGTTGTTTTGGGTAGACTTTTTCCTTCAAATGAAAAATATTTGGGGGGTCACGATCTATATTGCGTTTCTCTCACGTAGTTATTCATAAGTTGTTGGTTGATATCGATGTCAAAAGGGTTGTTGTTAGAAATATGTCCAGCTATTATGTCAATCGGTTTAAGTTTAGTTGTCGAATGAATGGAGTTATTATATGCTAAAATCGCGTATGTCAATTTTTGATTTATGTTTCTTTTCTCAAAGTTTTGTAAATTTAATAATCTGACATGTTCAATTAATGTCGAATGTAGTCGCTCGATTTGACCATTTGATTGTGGATGATGGGGGGAACAAAAGTGAATAGTGATCTTATGGAGTTTCAATAATTCGGTTAATACAGTGTTTTTAAATTCTTTACCTTGATCGCAAACTATTTGGCTTGGAACTCCGTGATGACTAAAGAAGATTATTAATTTGTCGGTAATTTCTAGTGCCGTTGATGTTGTGATTGGATACGCTTGGGCATATTTGGAAAAACTGTCGATGATAGTTAAAAACTTGTGATTTTCAAGTGTGGAGGTATCTAAGTGAATTACTTCGAAAGGTTTCGATGGTGTGTAAGTTATATTTAATTGTGTTTTGATGGGATTTCTTTCATACTTGCACTGTTGGCAGATTTCGCATTCATTTATAAAAGTTTGGATGGAATTTTTCATATAGGGCCAATAATATTTTAATTTGATATTTTGTTCGGTTTCTTGGATTCCGCGATGATTTGATTTGCTTTCGTGATAATTTCGTATGATAATTGGGATGTCTTCCTTGTCTGTGTCATCAATTAATTTTTGCGTACACTTTTTTAATTTTATATGAGGCCAGTTAAAGTGTTTTCTAATGATTTCACAAAACGGTTGGTAGATGTTGTCGTCTTCAAAATATACGTGATACCGTTTGCCTGGTGTTACAAAATCTTTCACAAAATCGATAATGTCTTTTGCAAAGTTATTTTGTGAGATCTCTACGTATAGTCTCTTTTTATTTTCGAATAATATTTTTATTTTTGGTGTTTTCGGGGAATGAAACACGGAGGTAACAAAAATTTGGTTTTGACCGTAGTTTACTGCAGATTCTGCAATTGGAATGGCCGCGATTGGATCTTCTGACAGGACAGTGTGTATAGTTTCGTTGTCTGACACGATGTTTTCGTATTCACCATCGTCGATATTGACTTAAGTAGACATTTGATCTGTGTCCTTTGTTGTTGAGTTATAGGGGGTTATTTCATTTTCTAGATTATTATTTTCTATGATAATACGCGACAATGCATCCGCATTACAATTTAGTTTGCCTTTTTTATAAACGATTTGATAGTCAAACTCCTCCAACTTTAGACGCCAACGAATTAATTTTGAATTCGGATCTTTTAAAGAAAACAACCATTGCAGGGGTTTGTGATCCGTTATTATCATGAATTTTCTGCCATATAGATAAGGGCGAAAGTATTTGGTTGCCCAGACTATTGCGAGCAATTCTCGTTCAATTGTCGAGTAATTTTGTTCGGAGTCGTTGAGTGTACGTGAAGCGTACGCCACTGGACGATCATGACCTACCGCACCTTGTGACAACACAGCACCTAATGCAAAGTTGCTTGAATCAGTTGTTAAGATAAACGGTTTCTCGAAATCCGGATATTGTAGTACTGGGTCGTTTATTAATAAATTTTTGCATACATTAAAACAGTTAATGAATTCCGCATTGTGTACCACCTTTGCCTCTTTTTTTAAGCATTTTGTTAAAGGTTTCGTTATTTTTGCAAAACCGGGGATGAATTTTCGGTAATACCCAAGTAATCCGAGAAAGCTTTTAATTTGTTTAGGGGTTGATGGTATTGGGAAGTTTTTAAGAGCAATAATTTTGGTTGGGTCGGGCTTTACTTCTTCTGGTGTCACAACATGACCGAGATAGGAAACCTCTTTCCTAAGAAATTCGCTTTTATTCAGTTGAATTTTGAAATTTGAATCGCGTAATCTTTGAAATACATTCGTAAGACGTTCGATATGTTCCTGAAGTGATGTCGAGAATATTATGAGATCGTCAAGGTACGTTAAAACTTGTTCATTTTGAATTCCTCTTATAATATTGTCCATTACTTCTTGGAACGTGTTAGGAGCTGTTTTCTGACCAAATGGCATTCTCAGAAATTCATAATGTCCATTCTCCGTACTAAAGGCTGTTTTTGGTATATCTCGCTTTTCTATTTCAACTTGGTGGTACCCTGACGCTAAATCTAACGTGGAAAAGTACTGACATTTCCCAAGTTTATCCAATAGTTTATTAATATTGGGTAAAGGGTATTTATTATCGACTGTTTTTTCGTTTAGTCGTCTATAATCGATGACTATTCTATACTTTTGTTCCCCGCTTGCATCACGTTTTTTTGGGACCACCCAAATTGGTGAAGAATAGGGAGAATCGCTAGGTTGAATTATGTTCTGATTTAGCATTGTATTGATTTGTTTCTCTACTTCTTTTCGATGAATAAAAGGGTATTTATACGTTTTAGAGTATACAGGAATTTGATCTATCGTATTGATTGTATGTTTAATCTGATTGGTAATTGATAAATTCTATGTAGAATATATCTGCGAATTTTTTGCATAATTTTGTTATGGCTTCGCGCTCTTCTTGATTCAACTGATTTAACCGCAGTAGTGAAACGTCTAATTCTGAGACTGTTTTTCCTTGATTAATTTCTATATTGTTGCTATCAATAGTTGTATATGCTTTGCTATTGTAAGCTTCTACGGTGATAGGATGGGACAATTCAATATTTATTGTTTCCGTACTACTATTTAAAATTGTAGTTAGTGCTGCACCGTCTTTAGCTATGGTTAAACTTTGTGGAATTTCGCATTTGTTTATTTTCTGATATGGAATAATGTACTCGCCATTTTTTATTGATGTTGGGAGCATCAATATTGATGAATTATTTTTTGACACCGTGGTTCTATTGTAATATGGTTTAGATTCACTTGGTGGATTTTATGATAATGTAATGGTAGCTTTGTATGGAGAGTGACTAATAGATTTTGCGAAATACAAACATCTGCATTTAATAATTTTATGTTATCCATCCCTATGAGGCCATCAAAAAATTGATGAAATTTGAAAAGATAGAATTTAATTTTAAGATTCCGAGGTTCGCAAAGCGTTAATGGGGTGGGGATAAAACAACTGTACTTATTTATTTCAGATTGATAGCCTGCGGAATTTACTATAAATGGGTCAATTTGTATAGAGGCAGAGAATAGTTTTTGTGCAATATCTGGATTTAGGAACGATTTTGAAGCTCCCGTATCGACAAGTATATTGAATACCTTGTTTCCTATGGGCAATTTAATATACGGTAGTTCACTACGGTTATTATAATTATTTAATTGAATTTTGGTGATGTTTATTTTATTTATTGGTCCCGAGGCTCTTCTTGAAAATTTTCGCTTGAATTTGGTGTCCTTGGTAGGATCTATAATGTTCAAGGTCTTCCTCCAGATACGTTGAAAGCTCATGAACTTCATTATTATATAATTCTTCTGGTATCGGGTTATAGTGTCCTTGCGAGGTTGACGGACCTTGGTGCATTGGACTTTGGTGATAACGTGTTTGTCGTGCAGACACACTCATAGGCGTGGCAGCGGGAAATATTTGATTGGGGTTTGGTTTAAATACATTATCGTTTCGAAAGTTTCTCGACTGTCTACTAGAAATTTGAGAGTTGTTGAAAAATTTTTGTGGTTGAGCATTAAATCTTGATTGCGCGTTTTGCGATGGAGATAAAAATTGATTTCCCTGTTGTCTATTATAGTGACATGAATTGTTGTGACGATTCTTATTCTTGTTATAATTTTGAGAATTGTAATTATGTTGGTAATTTCTTTCGGTTGGGCGATTGAATCTAAAGGACCAGGGATTTTGTAACTGATTAGTATTGTTTTCTTGCAATACTATTTTTAGTGCCGCGCTTAAATCTTTAGGTTGCATGCATCTTATAGTCGTACCAAGAGGTTCCTTTAAACCGGAAGTAAAAGTTGTTAGAGCGTGATTTTTGTATAACTCTTTTTTAATTTTCTTTGTGTCCGCATTTGTTTCAATTTTCAATACCAATTTTTAATTTTAATTCTATATATATATATATACATTTTCTCACCAATGACCACCCGGAAAATATTTCGGTTTTCTACAGTGATTTAAGGTAATTTTTGGTTTTGTATTTTATATTTTGTATTTTTATCATAACAATTTAATGTTAATACTCATTATCTGTAATATTGTAGCCTTGAGGATGAATTTTTAATAAATTCGAAACGTTGGCCAAAATCTAAATTTTATTTATTGGTCCTCATCCGGAAATCTTCGATCAAACAAGTTAACCAGAGGACGAAAACCATCGAGAGCATTAGATTCAATAAAAGAACACAGAGCATTCAATGTGTCTAAGCATCGATTATAAAATTCATGAGGTGTTTCGTTATTTCGTTGTCTCATTTTACATAACTCCATGTTAAGTATTGATTCACCGCGTTGATCACCGAAGATTAGTTTTAAAATTTCTTTAACTTCTTTCTAAGTGGTAACTGATTGGATATTGACAACCGTTTTAGCGTTGCCACTTAATTTATTTAGGAGAGAATTCATCAAATAAGTATTTCTGAAACACTGTGGATTTGTAGCGTCATAAAAATTAGTAATAAATTCATCGCAAATGTTTAAAAATCTATTGAGTCGCTTGAATCACCATCGAATTGTGGGATGCAATTTAAGTATTCGTGTTTAAATGCTGCCATGATAGAGTTAGTGTTATTTTCTTGATTATTAGAATTTTCAATAGTTTGACTAACGATAGGAGTTATTTCTGAATGGGGTAAAGAGCCAATTGTGGGTTCACCAAGTGATAAATTTTGAAATAAACTTTCAAGAGACATAAAATTTAAAACATATCTTTACTTACATAAGTATGAATACGACCCTTGCCATTGAACTTATTTGCTATACGGAAATATGCCTTGGATCCGTGAGAAACTAGACGATTTTGTTCCAATTTCCGATGATACGTTGAAGATGATTCTTCTCCGGGTCTTCGATAGACTGGGTTCCAACTTCTTCAACTTTTCAACAATGTTGTTCGTACAACCGATTAATCGTTGAAACGAAAATCAAACGTTCGATACTATTGATTTCGGTTGCCCTTCATAGATTAGAGTTAGTTCTTAGTTGGCATTTCTCACGATGGTACCGGGAATCTTTCCAATATGCTTCGCAAGGGTGTTGTCTTGCGTCGCCAATAATGTGACACTGGGTGTTTTGTGTCATCGGGTCAATACGTTGTTATTCTAGGTAACACATATAAACTTATGAAATTCAAATGGTAGTAGCTAACTTTAAATACAACAATTTGAATTTCAACCAACCACAGATCATGTCTCGCCTTTGATACGCCCTCATCCTACCACGTTTTCTCATCATAAAACCGTACAAGTCCGACTTGTGCATGAACATAATGATCTTAATACGTAAGACAAAGACTTCTGATGCGACGACAAGTCAAATATACGAGAAATAGCCAAAATCGTTGCAGATTAGTGAACTTTCCGTTGATTTGAAAAGTGCTCCGGAAAATCGCCTTACTTCTTGTTTTGTTCCTTCCACCATTTTGTGTTTTTATGGTTGCTTCGTGTGTTTTGTTGTCCCTTCCAGGATGAACCTCAGTGATTCTTGCCAAGGGCCATTTTGTCGATGTGAGATTTTCGACTTTTACTAACAGAAGGTCATCTGCCCTTAGATTTGGATGTCCAGACTGGCATTTGTATCGCTGTTAAAGCCTGTGCAGGTATTCCGTTGACCATACCTTCCAGAAGTCTCTTTTCATTTACTGCAATACTTTCCATCGGGTATTAAAACTCGGCTCAACTTGTAATTCCACTTCGTCTGGTTGTGTTACAAGTGATCTGCCGGTGATTAGATGTCCTGGGGTTAGCACCGTATTGTCTTCTGAATCTTCGTTAATGACACAGAGTGGTCAACTCTTCGTAAGTTAAACTGTCGTCTCCAATCACCTGTTTCAAGTGAAATTTTGTAGATTTCACCCCTGCTTCTCATAATCCCAGATGTTCCGTAGGCTTGCTAGAACTCTGGCTGTGCGAGCGTCAATTGAAATAATTTGTCCAGTACCCCTTTTGCGCCTACGAAGTTGGTTCCATTGTCACTGTATATGTGGGCACAGTGACCTCGTCTAGTTTGAAATCGTCGGAAGGCGGTAAGAAATGCCTCTGTTGTCATGTCACTGACAACCTCGGGATGTAATGCCTTTGTACATCCCACCACTATGTACTCCTTATACGACTCGTTTCCTCTTCCCTTGGTTGTTCGTATTTGAATTGGACCGGAGTAGTCAACTGCAGTGTCTGAAAACGATGGTGAAATTGTTACACGCTGTTTGGGTAGGTTGTCCATGATCTGCTGGGATGGAGTTGCTGTTGCTCGGAAACACTTCATACATTTCCTTATGCACTGCTTTACTAACGACTTTGCTCTTATTTTCCAATATTTCTGTCGTATTACTGCTGATGTCAGTTGATTTCCTCCGTAAAAAGTTTTTTCGTGAGCGCCTTGGACGATGAGTTTTGCCAGTGAAATATTATTTGTGATAATAATAGGATGTTTCCCATTTTAAGTTAATGATCAGAATTTTAATCTTCCTCCTACTCTGATGATACCATTATGACCGAGAAGTGGTAATAAAGGTTTTAAAGAACTTTTGTTCGGTAGTTCTTGACCGGACTGCAATTCTTTGATTTTATAGTCGAACTGGTCTAGTTATACCATGCGGATTAGACAATTTGTTGCATCAAAAATTTCTTCTGTAGATAAAATTCTAGCATGCGATATCTTACGACAGTTATCAATGAATCTTTTGCAGTACGCCGTCACCCTTAACGTCTTCTGGAAGGATGAATATCTGTTAATGATACCAAGTAGTTCCTTGGCTACTGCGGTGAGTACGACTGGTCGCTTCTTCTGTTCGTGTTCAGTGGGACCGATGCTTTGAGGAGTGGGTAATACTTTGTTTAGTAACCACGAAGGTCCATTCCACTATAACTGGTTGTTATGGAAAAGTTGTGGCCTTACCACTCTTGAGATTAAATCGGCTGGTTTATCCTCAGAGTGCACGTGATGCCAGTTTTTGCTGTCTGTGTTCTCCGCAATTTCTACCACTTGATTTTCACAAACGTTTTCCATTTGTCTGGACGTCCTTGTATTCTTGCAAGGGTAATCCTGGAGTCTGACCATGCGAATGTCTAAACCGACTCGACATGTTCCTCATCGCGTTTGTGCTAAAAAAGAATTACTTATATGCATTTGGTAAATAAGTAACATGGAAAGTCTTCGGTAAGTATCTATATATTAAACTGGGAAGAACACAATTTTCTAATTATTTTATTCTGTTTAGATCCGTTGCTGATAGATTTGGGATAAGTAAATCTACTTGTTGGGAGATAGGATACCATATGTGTCAGTTACTACTGGACGTTAACAAGTCATATAAATAGTATATTGTATTACAAGTGCAGAAAACAGTTCTTTATGTCCGTGTGTTTGAGTTTGCGACATGAGCGAAGCGAGAGCAGTTTGCAGTTTCTGCACGAGATAATACACTATACTTTATCTACGACCACACAAAATCACTAAATAACGCTTTATTATCCATATAATAAGTTTGACATTTTTATATACGTATATGATAAAGTTAAGTTATTTGAGTGACAACAATTGATTTAATATTGAAAATAAAGGAAAGTATACGTAAAAACTAGTAAATTATTGTTCATTGTTATAATAATTATTTAAATTAAAAGTGATATTTGGACAATTATGAAATTCAAATTTTTTAAATTTACCGTCCAATTGATTGGATATATTATTTTCTGAATTTGCGATCAGTGTTTCGGTTGAAGATGGTTGGACAGCAGATGGCGGTGATAATAAAACCCCAGAATAAGATATTTTACTTGGCGCAGTGGCGGAAGTGCTTGGACCAGCAGAATTTTCACGTGCTCCGACTGACGTTAAAAGTGCGTCAGTTATTTTTAGTTTGTTGCTGAGAGAATCATCCACATGTCCTTCGGCTACTCCGCTACATCCCCTCCAGAATCCACCAGTAACGTAGCGAATGTCCAACGAAAACAATGGTAATGGATTTGGTAATTTTAAGAAAGCAGCAATTCGTTGAGGGATATTACCCATTTTGTTTATTCCTACAGGTGTAATAGGTACGAATGGCTTTTCCGTTATGGTAATTAAAGAAAAATCGTTCATCTTTGTAGTTTTGTGGCCGCAATAAGATATACTTTTTACAAATTTCATAGAAATTACCAGCTACTGTAAAACTACGAACGGTTTTCGTATTAGTGATGGGAATCGTTATAAGCAGTGCAGAATTTAAATACTGTATATTGTCCAACCGTAATCTATATATTTCATCTCTTTTACAAGCCTCAGATAAGACAATCTTCAATACAATCTGTGAAGGGTGTATATTTATACCAACTTTTATATTTATTTACCTTAGACAATAGAAAATTTTCGTCTGGAGCATTATTCAAGAACATTTCTATTTCGCTGATGGAGAAAATTTTTGCTTTCTTCAGCCGATAATTAGTGGAAGTCGGAATTAGTGTGGTCGTAGATAAAAGTATATTGTATTACAAGTGCAGAATATAAGCGAATGTCGCAACAAACACGAGCACATAAAGAACTGTTTCTGCACGAGATAATACACTATACTTGATCTTCGACCACAGAAAATCACTAAAAAACGCTTGATTATCCACACACAAAGTTTGACATTAATTTTTCATTTGCGAACTGAATGACAGATGAATAATTGCAGAGATATTTTTGTGATTTAAAAGTAGACTAATAGATCGCGTACATATTTTTCAAATGTAAAATTCAATTTTTTTGGGTACAATACAAATTATATTGAGAAATATATTATAAATGTTAAATAAAATGACTATTTATCGATAATTGTTTAGTTTATTTTTTATATTTTCTGCCTAAGAAATGATTCAAATGGAAGTGATTTTAATTAAGTTGTTTGACGGTAGATTGTGACCGTAGATAGTGTAACACAACGGTATATTATGATACATGTGCGCGAAGTAAAATTTTGCAAACAAAAATCGCATTCATAATCAAGTGTTTTCTAGTGTGGTCGAAGATAAAATTATTTTATGGCCTAATGAAAACAAACAAATGGAAATTTCAAACAAATTGTTCAACAATGATGGTATTAGTATAATTGGATGAATAGAAGGTAGTCACATCAAAATCAACGCTTTTAAAGAATACCCAAATTCATTTATAAACCGAAAAAATTATCCTTTCATTTTACTTCTGTGATCATCAAATGTGTTTTATTGACGTGCACACTGGTGAAGCAGGTTCAATTCACGATTGAACGCTGTTCAAAAGGTCTGCTATATATCAAGCCTTAACGAATAATGAATTTCATTTGTCGAACGATGATTTTTTAATTAGTGATGCCGCTTACAAACTCACTACTGAGATTATTGTGCCGTTTAAAGATTTTGGAAATCTTACGGAATTGTGGAATCTTACGTTCTGGATTATGGAATTTTTCGGATAAATATTTTAATAAAGTTAATAGCAAAGCTAGAGTGAAGATTTAAAATGCTTTTGCCTATTTAAAACTACGATTTAGACGACTGAAGTTCATAGAAAAAATACGTTTGGATTTTATATGCTTGATAATAATAACTGCATGCATATTACACAATACATGCATTTTAAGGGATGATCTCCTTGATGTTATAGTCGACGTTAACGAAGAAATGCGTGCACAGGGTCAATCGGAAAATATGTTGGACAATATTGTTGTGTAACGAAGTTATTTTTCAGCTTCTTGGTTCACTATGACACTTTCCTATTTAAAAGTAAAGTGTTTGTTTACAGTTTGTAAAAAACAATTAATTACCGTTAGTTGACATTAGTCAACTACCTTTGTCGCTCCTCTAGGAAGGATTTTGCGAAAGTACCGCAACCAAAAGTACGGAACAATTTTTCCTCTTAATCCCTCCTAATATTTCCTCGTATATAAACTATTGCACAGCCCTCGGAGGGGAATTCTCGTCCACTTAAAAATTGTAGTAATAAGTTAGATTTGTTCCTCGAGATTTGATTCTCATTTCATTTTTAATATTGGTCAATAGCCAAAATCCACAATGGATTTTATTGGCTCAGTTTAATAAATTTGTAAAAGTGTTAATTAGTTTTAACGGTTGTAATATTTTGATATTTTGTTCCTCATATTTCATATTTTACTTTCTCCTCTGTAAATTTAAATAATCTATTGCCTAATTTTGGTTGATTGTTTAAATTTATAAAAAAAACGCGAAATAGTAAAGTAAATATTTTTTTTATTTAATAAATATAAATAATTAAGTGCGATTCCCTTTTTTATTTCGACCCCTTTCGAAACTCTTTCCACTGAGAGACGCTCGAGGTACAGGTTGGTGTTTCGGGAATAAAAACACCTCGCGCTCGAGAAAATCCTCCCCTGACGAGGAGAACACGCCACAGTTGAAGAAAACGAAGGACAGTAAGCCAGGATAAGAAAACAAAATATTGTTAATTCACTGCGTTTTAGATAAAATTTATATTATGTAATAAAATAAATTACATATTCTCATGAAAATATTAACAATTATTGTTATGATTCTTTTTAACAATCTCAAACCTTTTAATAATCAATTAAATAAATTAAATCACATTTTGTCAAATATTTGTTTAAAGAGATCAATAAAAGTGTCAAGTCGTTCCATCTCTCGATGACGTTTCTCGGTTTTACTAATTTGTGGTCGCTTTCCTGAACTGGCATTACGATGGGTGTCATCGGTATCCTGTTTATCCATTGTTGCATCTGAATCTGCCAATAATCAATTAGTAGTAAAAATTGAGTGAATAAAATTTAAGATTATAAGTACTTTACTATTTTTTTTCTAATACACGCAAATTACTACATGTAGCAATAGGATTTATTTCGGGTTTAATATGCAAAATATTATTCATTGGGTCGTAATTTGGTGCAGGAACAGGCACTCTTTTTACTGCAAAAACTCTTATCGAACGCACCCAAAGCACACTCAATTTACTCCAATGTCGTGTCGCGAACACCCACAAAGCATATAGAGCGCAAAAGAGCACTCGGAGTGCCTCTCCCGAACTCAGCTATAACATCGCAAATTTCTTTTCCTACAATGTCACCATAATGACTTAAATATATTTCATAGAAAAAAACAAATCAATTTCCACCTACATTTCTTCTCGAACCATTCGAAAACACAGTTCCACACAATTATTCTAATAAAGTAGTGCAAGAACCTTCTGCTTCAAGACACAAAGGAATATTGTGCGACCTGGAAGTGGCAAAGAAGAGTGTAGGTCATGAACAAAGTCAAAATCCAACATGCAGTTTGTATTATTCAGTTACCACTGGATGATGGGCGATTTACTTCAACAACAAAATAATTAGTGGAAGAAGACATGTATTAGCTTCCTCGACGATATGTTTAATGGACCAGTGTTTTCTATAATTTTCAGGTTCGTTCTCGTTTCTACTAATCCATTTCAACTTGACAACGACAAGAAACAAGTTAATATTTGTATTATTTTCTGCACACCATTTCAATTCTATTGTATATTTATTATTAACTTATATTCAACGCTTTCATGGCAACATTTTGCAAGAAACTCTTTTGAAAGAGAAAATAGTTAAATGGACATATTTGATCTCCATCACTGTACCATGAATTCCTTATAGATTTCGGGACAAATGTAAAAGTTGTTTTGAGGTGTTTTTGACGTCATTATCTCTTCCGCGCGAACTCAGAAGGGATTCTCTGATTTCCGCATATAAAATCTGCTGCAAAGTGACAAATTATTCATTATTTTGTAACTAATACTTTTTCAGAGGCAAAATCTGTGCCATTCTGAAATATGATTCTGTCTGTCTGTCGCCCTGCTCTGAAATGCTGTGAAATTGTTTGTGCTCCGCTATTGGGCATTTTATATAAACGCTGCCTTTTCTGAATTTTTGTCCGCATTTACCGCATAGTGTTAAGCGTATTTCCGCATGAACTTTCTTTTGTTTTTTTTTCACGTTGGTCTTTTATTTATTTCTGCCGTACCGTGTCAGTCCGCGTTTTATTGACTTGTAAATTAAATTCCATTCCTCATTTCTTTGATAAACTTGCCATTCACTTGACATTCTGAGTTATTCTGAATAAAGTAAACTGTTGTTAAATAAATTTCATGTTTTCTGACTTTGACCCCTGGATTATTATTATTTTTCTGCACTTAGTTTACCCGCGGTACGGTTGGTATTTACCTGAAAATAGGCAATTGCTCGGGACCTCAAATATATACGCCACAGTGGCTTTGGTATAGGCTGGGAAACATGGAATAGTATCAGTTTTCACCATATCAGTATTAATCAAATGCCAAATTGGATTTTTACTGCAAACAATATGTGTGGAATACATTAAATACATATTAAATTATGTAAATAAAGATGTTTATGAAATGAAATGAAATGATTTATTTAAATAGGAATTTCCTAATATACAATAATTTAATACATATTATATATTATTTTACATAACTCTTATTTAAGATATATATTTTTATACTCTACTATGTAAAAAAAAACTAAAAACAATAATTCTCCGCATAAACCTAAATTCTTTGTAAATAAATAGATAACTTATTTTTAAAAATATTTAGAGACGTACTACTTTTTATTTCAGTTGGTAAGTTATTATACTCACTAAAACCTTTAAAAAACAAATTTTTCATAGTGTGTTTACAATTAGTTTTAGTTATATGTAAATCACATCTATTTCTGGTCTCGTACGAATGTACTTCATTATTATACTGTACAAAAGTACTAAAATATTCAGGTAAGAAACCATTTATCATTTTAAATATGAAAGTAAGAGTTAAAAATGTGATTCCTCTCTCTACCGACATCCAGTCTAACATGTTGAGCATTATTAAAATAGGAGTACGTCTGTTGCACTTTAGTATGATGCGCATTGCCTTATTTTGAAGTTTTTGTAACGACATTAATGAGTTTTTATCTAAAAGCTGTAGTATTGAGGCACAATAATCATAATGAGGTTTAATAATACAGTTATAAATTGTTATTATAGTTTGAAACGAAAGTTGCTTTTTCGAAGATATTCTTGAAAAAAAGAAAAGTTTTTTGGAAATTTTTTTACATAAATATTTTGCATGACTTCTAAAATTTAATTGATTATCAATTAGTATGCCCAAATACTTGATTTCTGTAACAAAAGCAATATCTTCGGAATAAATTCTTAATTTTATGTCGTCTAAATTCGCGGTTTGAAAGTTTTGATTAGTACTTGTTAACATAGCTTTTGTTTTATTTACATTCAATTTTATTTTATTCATATTTTAGTAAGTTTCTAATCTTTTTAAAACAATGTTCATTTTATAAGTAGCTTCGTTAAGATTTTTAGCAAATACCGCGAGAAGGCTGTCGTCAGCAAAAAGTTTGACAAAATCACAATTGAGGGCATTAACAATGTCATTGATATAAAGTATAAATAACAAAGGGCCTAAGACACTCCCTTGCGGGACACCATTGTTTATTTTTTGAGGTTGTGATATTTTGTCAAAAATTTTTGTGATCTGAAATCTGTTTTCTAAATAATCTTTAAACCACTTATAAACTGTGCCATCCACTCCAAGCAGTCTAAGTTTTTTAAGCAGTATACCCCGGTCAATTGTTTCGAATACCCGCTTAAAGTCAAGAAAAACAGCTTTGATGTAATATCCTTCATCAAGGTATTTGGACCAACTGGCTAGCGTATACTGTATAGCAGTCTCACAAGAGTGTTTAGCTCTGAAACCAGACTGTATATTCATAAGCAATTTATTTGCATTTAAGTAATCATTTAGTTGGTCAAATGCTGCCATTTCAAATAGTTTTTCAATTACAGGTAAAGTATTTATAGGCCTAAAATTACTAGATTCATTTGTCCCTGCTATTTTGGGAATGGGTATTATAGTACTTGTTTTTAAATTATCGGGAAATTTACCTGTGTTTAAACTTAAATTAATTAAATTTAAAATTGTTTCATAACTAGCAGGTGTAT
The DNA here is from genome assembly GCA_963930825.1 of Silvanus unidentatus. Lineage (NCBI taxonomy): Eukaryota > Metazoa > Arthropoda > Insecta > Coleoptera > Silvanidae > Silvanus > Silvanus unidentatus. Next base: position 8,682,676 of record OZ005757.1, on the reverse strand, counting down.
TAAATATCACTTTACCATTTAAAGGATCCAATTGATTACCTTTTTGTTTAACTTTGTTTAGATATTTATTTAATTTAGTCATATTAATATTTACAAAATTTTCGAATTTGCTATCTGCCGCAGTGAAATATTTATCTGACCAAATGGAATTTTATAGCAACTATCCCTATCTTTGGTAGCTTTAAAAATATCATTATCATACCATGGTGAGTTATGTTCTTTAGAGTATACTGTAATAATTGGCGATACCTCATTTGTGATGCTTGAAAATATATTAATAAACGTATCAAAACACTCATTGACACTATTTTTAGTAAGTAAAAAATTTAAATTAGCAAGTCTATAATTTATTTTTTGTAAATTTTGGCCACAAAGATTTCTAAATTTTTTAATTTTATTTAAACTATTTGAAACATTATTTGGAATTTAAGTATTTTTTATCAACATTTCTTACCAAAAATTAGGAAAACTCAACAATTGGTTTTAATTTTTAAAAAGGCAACCATTTTGTATTTGTATTTGGTGATTTTTGTTTTGGGTTTGTGGCAGTTCGTTTGTTGAACAAAAGTACCTCTAGAGTTGTTCATTGGCACGTTATTTTTTAGTCCTAGTACACTTTTCTGCAATAAAAATATTTTTTTAAATAAATTACAAGAACAAAAGGCTTGCTTGCTTGATAAAGTAACATGTTGATTATGTATTATTGAAAATTGCCTTCTATGCTTAACAAAATCAAATGATTTTGCACTGCTTCACAAAATCATAATGAATCTTTTCTATTTCCCAGAATTCCGATATATCCATATTTTCCTCCGCCCAGTGTGGCGTGTTTTTCCCCAACAGGGGAGGATTTTTCGAGCGCCAGGTATTTTGTGGCAAGAAATACCAACCAGTACCGGGCAGTACTCTCAGTGGAGAGAGTTTCTGACCAGGGATCAATTAAAAGAGGAATTCGCACTTTTTAAATATATTTATTAATCGAAAATAATTATTATTTAATATAAGAGGACACACTATGTGAAATACAACTTTCAAAAATACAAAACCAATTTACAACCGTCGAAATTCAAATTACACTTTACAACAAAATAACCGAACTGGGCCAATAAAATTCCATGTGAATTTTGGACTTCGAAAATACAATTTTACACTTTTAAACTGAGCCAATAAAATCCAATGATTTTGGCTTTTGAAAAATATTACAAAATAAATGAGAATAAAATCTCGAGGAACAAAAATACTCATATTAGAATTTTTAAGAGGATAAGAATTCTCCCCTTCAAGGGGCTGTGCAAGAGTTTATATACGAGAAAATATTAGGAGGGATTTTGCATTCGCGCAAAGAGGAAAAATTGTTAAGTACTTTTTGGTTGCGGTACTTCCGCAAAATCCTTCCTAGAAGAGCGACAAAGGTGGTTGACTAATGTCAACTACCGTTAATTAATTGTTGTTTACAAAATGTAAACAAACACTTATCCTATAAATAGGAAAGTGTATAGAGGGCCAAGAGGCTGAAATATAACTTCGTTACACCAGCTCCGATGTTTCCAAACCCAGACACATTAACATTTGCCGTGCTTCTGGGGAGGGCTAATTTCTGTGCGGCATTAGGAAAAATTACAAAAATATTCTAATTGCATAAGAACAAAATTAATACATGAAATAATTAAATAAATAAATAAATAGGAGGGGGTAGGGTAGTTTCCATTACAGGACCAAAATTATTAGGAATGTTGATTCGAAATCGATTATTATTATATGTACGTTATAAAGACCCTTACATTTCCAATTAAATAAAAATATTGTAACGAACCTATTTTTGCGCCTCTTAATGTTGTTACAATTCCTCTGACGTTTCAGGTTAGGTTGTTTGTTTACATTTGTAAAGAAATATTAATTTTAATTAAATATGTAAATTGACTTAAGACCACCACCTCAGCGCCCCTCGGAAAAGGATTTTCACAAAAGTACTCCCGCAACCAGGAGTACGATGTGAAATTCCTTAGTACAAAAAAAACCATTTTGTGTTGAAAACGTGCGATTGCAATTGCCATAATTACCAGTGTTTTAAGTGCCCATTTGACCAACTTGTTCAACACATATTTCGACAATTCATTCAATATATTCCTTTACATTAAAACGGTGAGTCCAAATTTGATTTTAATTGTATTTTGTATATATTTGCAGATTTGAATGTGGTTGGCCACGCCGTTTCCAATTCTTATGTTTAATATCCCATTTATCATTATTTTTCCTCTGTACTTTAATTCAACTTACACCTTGTTTAATACGTTTACATCTGATTCAATTATTCAACATTTTGCCACTATCGGGATTTCATTTGTCAATTAATTGCGTCCAGTCTTAGTGTAATTAACTTCTAATTACACAAAGTTTAATAATTGCCCCACTCTCCTCGTACTAACAGTACCCCCACCTCTCAGATTTTTGGTTTTTATGGAATTTTTCCTCTTTGCGCTTACTCAAAATCCCTCTTAATTTTTCCCAATATATAAGCTCTTGCACAAACATTTTGAGGACAGAATTTAATATTGTGAAATTATTATTCTCATATTTTTGTAGTTCGAAGACCAAAATTCAGATATTATTTTATTGGTCCAGTTTGTTAATTTGATTCTAAGTTATTTTGATTTGATTTGATTTCGTTCGTATTTAATTTTGTAAAGTGTTAACTAGTTTTCTATCGGTTGTAATATTTTTGATATTTTATTCCTCATTTATATTTTACATTTTTGCCTCTATAAATTTAAATTGTTATTTGTAACGACGCGAAAGTGATTAATGTATTTTATTTAATAAATACAAATAACAAAATACGAATTCGTCTTTTAATAGACCCCTGGATTAAAACTCTCTCCACTGAGAGAAACTCGCGGTACTGGTTGGTGTTTTCGCTCTAGAAACACCTGGCGCTCGAGAACATCCTCCCCTGTCGAGGAAAACACGCCACAATATATGTGAACTTATAGTCAAGTTGTACTGAGTTGGTATTATGCACAAAAACTGCTTCCACCTTTTGTAGAACGACGAATTGCAGAAATCAAAGACAATACTACTCTTCAATTACGATATGTTCCAACTAAATTTAATCCTGCTGATGTTGCTACACGTAAAGCAATTCCTTGTAATAATTTTTCGTTTTAGCTACAAGTAGCAAAAAGTAATTTTTTCCGATCTAAACTACCATCTAATAAGTCGTTTCCAGTAGCTGTTCTTCCTGTGGCGTAGAGTCGTTTATCAACAAAAACGAAACAGTTTTTGTACTTACAAAAATGATACAAAAATCACCTATATTATTACCTCAGAACACTGCATATACTGATGCAATTATTAAGAATATTTCGTGGCGTGTTATCCCCTACAGAGAAGGATTTCTCGAACGTCAGGTGTTTTAAGGGTAGAAACACCAACCAGAATAGCTGGTTCTCTCAGTGGAGAAAGGCAATAGCCCATCGGCCGGAGCACGTAAGTTGCTGGAGAATAGAGTAAAGCATAGAGCAAAGAGAATAAATCGAAAGAATAGTGGAAGAGTAGGAATCATGAAAATTCGCTATGGACTCGCTATACCTCTTCTCGGACTCGTTTGGCTTTCGTGTACTACCCTTACATATTGGGGTAAAAACGTTGGCTATCTAGTGATATTTTTTGGGATTTAATAATTTCTTGGTTGCAAACATTTTGTAAACAAGAATTCAAAGTTAAATATAAACATGTATATTAATGTTGTTTCCGTGTTATATATGTGTATTCGTATAAAACTGCCTAAATTCCTAGGAATATTGTTTTATACGAAGCATAAAGTATCTATTATTTCTCTTATAATCCCATCATTATCCCATTTCTAGAATAAAATGGCAGCATTTAATAATATGTAGATTACATAAAATAAAACAGATTGTACTTCCTTGTTGTTCTTTTTTATTTTCTTATTAAACCGGTTTCGACTTTTCAGTCATCTTCAGTAATAACTACAATGCAATTATGGTAATTAGTTTGTGAATAATTTGGTATTTATGGATATGCTTACTTGTCAATAGTTTAGATTAATTACACAAACAATAATGTAACGAACCTGCATTTTTGCCATCTGAAAATGCATTCGTTAATATGAAATTATTACGAATTGCTTTTCTGTTTAATTACCTGATTATTTCCTGCTTTATAACATTTAATCTTCTGCATTATTTTAAGGTTAGGTGTTTGTTTTGATTCTGAATAATTAATTAATTATTAATTGGTTGACCATATTTAACTACCCGCGCCGCATTTAATAGTATATTAAAGAATGAGTTTGATAAGGTGAATTTTATTGCAAGAGCGGATTTTTCGCGAATTCGCGAAATTAATCCGCGATTGCAATAAAATGCCTTATCAAACGAATTCTTTATACTATTTTATCTATTTCGGTGTAAATTTACGATTTTTGTTTAAAAATAATATGCATGTCAGTCGTTTGACATTTGTTGCTATAATAAGCGGATGACAGTTCCGTGCTAGAATGTGACACCAATGACAGTTCCGTTTTATTATCAGCTATTATTAAACGGAACTAACATCAAATGAGTGACAAAATGTACCTGTTATAGCACCGAAATAGATAAAAATCTTCAATCGATTAAGAGTAATTCCGCAACCAGATATAATTATTGGAATTTGGTGATAAAAAGTACTAACATGTGCATTTTTCACAAAAGTGCAGTTAAGTGATTTGTTCTGATTTCGTGACTTCACTGCAACAGGATTGTGATTACTATGTGTCCTCGTTTATTTGAGTAAGTCACATTTATCCGATTTAATTGTAACTACTGTATATTGAACATTGGAATGTGGTCAACCACGCCGCTTCCAAGTTCACCCCTGATTTTCTGAATATTACTGCACTTTACCCCGCATCTGCATATATTTTCTAATGTGTTTCTGAGTTCTTTCGGGGATTCTTATGAAACAACCCCGAAGATAAAGGGGTAAGAATTATGTGGTCAACGGCATTTTATTTTACTTGAATCTGTTCATTTATTTTCTGTTCTTGATTTGAATTATGTTATTTTCTTTTATTTTGTTATGAATAATTATTCCAGGGCTAATTATTCCAATTTGCCCAATTATTCTAGTTCCCCATCGCTGAATTATATAGTTTTTTGGGGTGTTTTTGACGTCATTATCTCTTCCGCGCGTACTCAGAATCCTTTCTCTGATTTCCGCATATAAAATCCGCTGCAAAGTGCCTAATAATTCATTATTTTCTGACTGTTAAATTTCCGGAAGGGAAATCTGTGTCACCTGTCTGTCTGTTACAATTCTGTCTGTCTGTTGGCACTGCGCATCTGTTTCAAGTTTTGAGTTTTAAGTTTCAAGAAGTTTCATTTTGGTTTTTTATTTTTTGATTGATTTGACGCAATACATAACAGATTAAAATATTACATAGATTGCACATACGTTACAAATAAGACGAACGATTAATAATAATAACATTAAATGTATAAATAAAATAAGTTAAATAAATAAATAAATTTGTTAAAATTAATAAAATAAATAAGTCAATTAAATAATGTTATTACTGTTCGACTGTGTGTGTTGTTTGTTGTCAGCCTGTTGTTGATGAATTTGAATATTGGTGTCTGTTTAAGTTCAATTTGGTCGTTTAAACACTTTTTGTTGTTTTTTATTTCTTTTTGTATTTCGAAGGCTTCCAGTAATGTGAGTTTATGTTCTTTGTCGCATTTATATATGATTTCTGTCTTGTCTTAGTCAATTTTATGTCCTGTGAAGTGTAAGTGTCTTCCAGCGTTAGAGTGAGTTTTACCCTTCTTGTGTTCCTGAAGTCTAGTCATTAGTCGTCTGCCCGTTTCTCCGATGTATGTTGCTTCACAGTCTTTGCAGTATATTTTGTAAACTCCGTTTTGGTCCATTATATCTGGTTTTTCCTTATAGTTTTTCAAAATATCGAAGTTGGTTTTATTCGTTTTGTGTATAGGTTGGATGTTCGGTTGGTTTCGGTATGTTATTGGTTCGTTTTTCTTATGATTTTGTTTATCGCTTTTTGGAGGAAGTTGTTGATTACTGCTGTCGTGATTGATGTCGTTGTAAAATTTTTGGAGTTCTGTCTCAGTACCAGTCCAAATGCAGAGTATGTCGTCTACGTATCGCTTCCACAGTTTTATGTTTTTTGCGTCTGGTAGTTTTAGTATTGTGCCTTCGATTTTGTCGGCGTATATGTCTGCTAGTAGTCCTGATAATGGTGAGCCCATGGGTAAACAGTCTTCCATTTTGTACATGTGTTTGTTAAATTTGCAGGTGTTGTGTTTAGTGCAATGTTCTATTATTTTGGTAATGTCTTCTGCTTTTTCATAGTTAATTTAGTTTAATTTCATTTTCTCCCTTCTTTCGAGTTTTTGCATGTTATTTTCATCTATGTTGTATTTGATTATTTCTTCTACTGTTATGTAGTGTTTTCTTTATATACAGGGTGTTCCGTTCCAAACCGTCGGTTAGAAAAATCCCGAACAGGCAAATATTTGAAATTTGTAAAACGGCCGAAGGATCTAAAATATTTTCAAGTTTGTTGGACTTCCGGTAATACTGGTAGTCGGTACTAACTTCCTTATTTTAAATGAAACACCACATTTTTTATTAGATTTTTATATTCCTTATCACATTTTAATATTACTTTATGTAAAGTGTTATATACCCAAAATTGATACTTTTCGAGATATTAATTATTGTTAAATTTTTTCTTTTGTGTTTAACCAAAACTTTTTTAACATGAGTCAGAATTGAGATTTTAAGCTGAAATTTGGACTGAAGATAGTCAGAAAAGTAAGCTACCAGACTGCCTAATTGGTTTTGGATTTCTTACTATAAAGGGTGTTCTTATGACAAGTTACATTTGTAGCAACTTTGGAGTAGAGCAACTTTCTTATTTCAAATGGAACGCCTGTAACGGAGCATTTTTTTTAGAAAATAATTTATTGTCAAACTATTGAAAATTGTGATTAGTGAAGTGACATTGTGAGAATGACTGTGACAGTGACAACGAATGTTAGTGATTGAAATTAGTGATTTAATTTTCATATATTTGGAAGCACTGAAAAGTGAGGAGTTATAGGGTATAAAAGGCGATGCACTCGTCAGAATTCATCAGTTTGGTTCCAGCTCTGATAGGAGAAACATCTCCTAAGAACAGCGTTCGAGGTAATAATCCCAGAAGATAAAACTGCAGCTCTGTACGGCACTCAAAGTAGTATTCCTACAGAGTTACAAGGGCCCCTTCTCTTCGGAGATATTGTCCTTGTGGCACCTAGAGCTCCCAACTATTGTCCGAGTTGAGTGTTTCTCTAGATATTTCGCGTTAGCTCCGCGTATGGTAATATACCGTTTGAGGTCTTAGCATTTCCGTGATTTATTTTGAGTGAAAGATATTTGAGTATTTGAGAATAATTGTCAAAGTCAGATTAATTTTCCGATAAATATTTGAGAATATATAGAATATTAAAACCATTTTCCTTACACCATACATTTACTAACAACCACACTAATTGCATATTTAAATTTAATATTGAATGCAATCAAATAGTAAAATCAATAAATTGAATTATTTTTAAGAAAATATTGAGCATTATTCGTCGTTGAGTCTCTTTCAGCAGTCTCTTTCAGTAAAAGACCCCTGGAACTAAAACCCGTTTACCCCGCTAACAGCCCAAGTTACCCCGTGTGCTTTATAGGTGTTTCGTCGTTGTGAATTCGTTGAGAGAATTGAACATTTGAGTAATTTTGAGTTTGAATATTTCTTTCCTGATTTGGGAGTAAATCAAGTGGCGCCCGAGTTGAATATTTTGATCCGTGAATTGTATAACGAGAAATATTGCTATAGTCCCTGTATGTTTTTGGCTTATTAGATAGAGAATTTAATTCTGAATCGAACGGTAAAAGCGTACCCTATGCCTAAAGTTAATAGATTTTGAGATATAGCGAATTTAACAGTATGGTACAAGTCTTGAGGCTATTTTGAAACATTTGCGCGAAGGTTAAAATGAGGAATGATTAATGGTTCTTAGGCGATTTAGCGCAACTCGAGGCGTCCCATTGCAAATAACCTCCGATAATGCAATGTACTTATACTGTAGATATATTGATAAAAAATTACTGCATTATTGAAAATAAAATTAGGTGGAGGTTTATTCCAAAATTAGCGCCAAGGTTTGTTGGTTTTTATGAACGCTTAATTGGTTAAGTTAAATATTGTCTTAAAAGAACAATAGAGAAACATTTGTTGAATGACTCTGAACTTGCTACAATATTTGAAAAATCGAAACGGTGATACTTCAAGATCTTTGACAATGGTTAGTGCAAATTCAGTTGCAACGATACCTGACAAAGAATTTTTGGACTCAGGTACAACAACACAAAGTCACTTGAGAATCGTGGAAAAGCGGACAATGGATTTTACAAAAAGTTACGAACATGTTTCAAATTCAGTATGTGACAAGCTTAAGAGGTAGAAAAAGTGAACACAAACAACAATAGTATACTTGATAAACATATCAAGTGTAGAAAATCTTACTTTTTGTGCGAGTGTATGGAATTGCAACATACACGAGCGCAAAAAGTAATATTTCTACCCGAGACAAATATCAAACATTATACTTTATCTACGCCCGACATATATAGTATATACGTCACTATATATAGTTAAATACTGTATAAAATTTAAATTCAATTTTTTTATTAGTCAGTTGAATGACGGATTTGTTTGTGAACAGAATGACAGACAGTATTGTATTACTTTTATGAACGACTTTGCAGATAAACCGTGTATAATAGTAGATTACATACCGAGGCCGAAAGGACAGTATTATTGTCGAGAGAAAAGTTTGCAAGTGGACAATTTCTCGGGACACGAATGCCCTTTGGCCGAGGTATTTATACTATTTTATTTACATGCACTTACAAGAAATAGCCAATACTAATTAAAAATCTGTACCTCAATGTGGCTGCTAACGAATTGTGTACGGTATCTAATGAATTTCAACCGGTAAGTAATAAAAAAACTAACGAGTAATAAAAAACTAATGTGTAATGAAAATAACTAAAGAATAGTGCAAAACAAAAGACAAATTTTCATAATAAACAGTAATCGCTCCCTTTGCAACTTTCAAATATGACCGAAAGTGAAGTATTACATACAAATTGTGAATTGTATATTAAAAAATGAGTATCGTAAGGAATATTTTAACGGTTTGATTTACGAATACGTTAAAATCCCTTGCGATACGAATTTTTCACGATATTTTACTTACTTGCGTCTAAAATATTTAAATATTTATATTTATTATAAATAAATAAATTAGTCAGTTCATAATTGTAGGGAATTTTATTTTCTAAAGTTGGTTCTATTTTGTTTTCAAACAATTCGAGTGTTATTGACAGTTTTAAAGTTATTTTTACACTAATACCTAAATAATTTTTAAACGCAAATATGGACGGAGAAATTGAAGTAAGTTGCACTCCTCCAGAAGTTCGTGCCATTGCTAAAGCTGCAAGCTATAATTTATTGCCGGAAAGTCAAAATTTCGCTATATGAAACAATACGAATTTCAAAAATGGATGGCGGAATATGACGTGCCGTCGGTATCTGAAAACATATTATTAGCGTATTTCTCAGATCTAGAGAAAAAATTCGAGCCCACATCATTATGGTCGAAATATTCGATGTTAAAATCTTGCCTAAACTTGTACTGCGACATTGATATTTTTAAATACATGAAGTTACAAATATTATTGAAGAGGAAATCGTCCGGGTTTTTGCCAAAAAAGTCCAATATACTGTAATTTCATGAAATTAGTAAATTTATTGATAGTGCAAACAATCTTGATTTTGTACATGTTGTAGTGGTATAGTGGTTCAACGAACCACTGTACAAAGTACAGCGGAAGCGTTTGCAGTTTTGGTAATTAACAAAGCATTGCTAACGCTGACGCTGCAGTGGACGATGTCTCCATCGATAGGGTTCAATCGCCTATCAATGGAAACATCAGCAATACTTAAAACATATATAAGGTACAAATTAATTAGATAGATTAGATATAAGTTAGATATTGTAAGAAGTAGGTTTTAGTGAATAAAACATCACACGATATAAAAAGTATACGTGTTTTCCTTACTTCATAACAAATCTCCAGAAGACTAATTAAGTGTTATAACAATGTAAAGGTGCGTACACTTCAATCGTCCAATTTTGCTGGTTTAACGCCGCCTCCCTTAGGTTATTCTTATAATGGGGTACAGTGGAGCATGCCGACGCGAAGAACTAACCGAGATGAGCGTGAATGATGTCGTTTTTCCCTCTGATAACATTTTCGTATCCATTCCTGTTACTAAAAACAAGGTTCCGTGGGTCTTTGTCATCACCGAGCCGAATTAGATGTCTAGTATAAAAGAATATTATAGTTTCCAACCTATACTAATCAATACTAAAATCTAGCGATTTTTCTTAACTTATCGGAATGGACACTGCAAAAATTCCTCCATCGGCATTAATGTTATGGGACAAATGCGGAAAATAATTGCCACCTTTTTGAAGCTGCCCTATCCAGAAAAATATACCGATAGCAAAAGGCTATGTTGACGACTGCAAAAGAAAAAAATTGAGGTTTCCCACTTACTGGGCATTGATTATTGCGGCTCTACAGTCGAAGGAGTACCTGGGTGCTCCTATTTCTGTCCACAAGAGCCAGCAGCTTCGATAAATAGTAGTTTGCCGTCAAAACCTGCAAAAGTTGTTAGTGGTAACACAGTACAGAAAAACTGTACTTCTACAATAAAGCTACAGTAAAACTACTTTCATTACTGCACGCAAATCTGACAGTTCCGTGCTGTCGATTTTGCTCTAATTTTCTACACTTCCCCCAAAAGAAAACAATTGTCAGTAAATTATCAAATAAAACTTCAAATTCACTTCTAATTCATTTCAAAATATAAAGCTCGTAATTGAAAGAATATATAAAAAAACATATATGAAATATGTTTATTTGATCTATTTTATCAAGGTTTTCTTATGATGAAAGGTTTAATTAAAAGATTGTAATTCCTTGTTGATTATTTAATTGCCTATTAGACCGGTTTCAACTATACAGTCATAAATAAAATAAATAGAATTAAAATTGTAAATGCACAAACTTATTATATAACGAACGAACAACATTTAATATATAAATAAAATAATTAATTTACTAACAAATAATTAAATTGTTTACGATAACAATAAATCTAAGCGATAAAACGCTAGCGCTTGCAAAAATGAAAAAGTAGTAAAATGGCGACTTATCTTGATCCAGGAAACTGCAGCATGCAAAGCGACAAGCGAAAGTAGGTGATTGAAGCAGGCGACAATGTATATGCAGTGATGCGACTTCGTACGGTGCAGTGGGAAACCTGGTTCACCTGAAGATTCACGTGACGCCGACAAAGAAAAATGGGCAAAGCCGCAATGTCAATAAATAAAATGCACTCGCGACAAACGACAAATGTAATGTTTATATGCACAATGATTATATGTGTTGATACGAAAAGTTTGTGTTTTAATTTTGTTATTTAAGTAATTAATTATCACTTCGAAAATGAAAAGTAAGTTTCGAAAAAGGACAAGTTCTCTTGAACGAGACGAAAAACGATATATCTTGAATTCTTGATCCGGTGCCAAATTTGCAAGTTATTAGCGCGAAATAACCAACATTAAATTTAAATACAATATTTTAGTGAGTTTCCTGAACATGAATAAATAGTTAAGAGTTAAAATTAATAATTGTTGTTACAATTCATCAGTCATTTTCAAAAATGACAATTATTACTGAGGTTGACTGTATAGTCGAAACCGGTCTAAGATATAACTAGTTATAATTAGTTATTTGATTGGTTAAAGCGAACGGCAACGACAACGCCAACGGCAAAGGCAAGTTTATAAATCGACTTTTAGATTTTCACCACTCAAATCCTCGTCGAACTACCATAGTTATGGGGTGAAACTCTGTAAAATGTAAGACAAATTTATTTTTCTCAAAAACCATGAAGTGTCCAATTCTTTTACTTGTGTAGATCGATTCTACGCCTTCAACTACTCCAGGAAACACCGTTTTTACCACTCGAATCCTCGTCGAACGACCATAGTAATCGGGTGAAACTCTGAACAAATGTAAGAAATTTCAATTTTTCATAAAAACTGTGAAGTGTCCAATGTTTATACCTTTTCAGATGGATTCTACGGCCTCAACTACACTAGGAAACCCTATTTTCAATATTCGAATCCCCGTCAGAGTTAGAGAATGAAATTCTAAACAAATGTAAGAAATTTCATTTTTTTTCAAAAACTGTAAAGTGTGTGGCGTGTTTTCCTCGCCAGGGGAGGATTTTCTCGAGCGCCAGGTGTTTTTAGGCCCGAAACACCAACCTGTACCACGGGCGTCTCTCAGTGGAGATAGTTTCAGACCAGGGGTCGAAATAAAAGAGGGAATCACACTTAAATTGTTTATATTTATTAGATAAAAATCAATTGTTTTACTATTTTGCGTTTTTATGAAATATGTACAACTTTATAAATGGCAAATAAATTTTATAGAGGCAAAACGAGAGGTAACAATGTAATATAAATATGAGGAACAAAATATCATTAACTATAACCGTTAAAACTATTTAACACTTTACAAAATTAAATACAAAACAAAATCGAATCAAACTAAAGTTAAATCACAATCAAAATCAAATTAATAAACTGGACCAATAAAATTCTGTCTTTGAAATATAATATGAGAATATTCAATTTATAATATTAAATTCTGCTTCAAAAAGGCTTGTGCAAGGGTTTATATATGGGGAAAAGTTAATAGGGATTTTGAGTACGCGCAAAGAAGAAAAATTCCACGATAACTCAAAATCTGAGAGGTGGGGGTACTATTAGTACGAGGAGAGGGGGCAATTACTGTACTTAGTGTAATTAGAGGTAAATTTATTACACTAAGACTGGATGCAATGAATTGACAAATAAAAATCCCGAAAGAGGCAAATATAAATATAAACAAATGGGGTATTTTATATGGAAAACAATTAAGTGATAACATGTGCTCTGGAGGGACTCAATTGAGACAATGAGTGTAATTAGAGGACGCTAATTACACTCGGAACAAATGACAAGAAATGAAATGAAAAGAAAAACGAATTCGAAATCAAAATGTAAAATAAAATAAAATGATGTCCAAAAATGCATGTGCGCTTCATCTGATTCAGAGGAATTAAATGTTGGATAATTGAATCAGATGTAAACGATTAAATAGTGTGTGAATCCAAATAAAGTACAGAGGAAAAATAATGACAAAATTGGAATAATAAATATAAAAATTGGAAGCGAGTAGAGGAAAAAGGTCATTACTGCTGTAAATCCAACCCCTAGCCCCAATCCCTACCCCTATAAAAAAACAGCCCCTATAAAAAAGTTTCCCCTGTTGAAGATCTACCCCTGTGTAAAAAAAAATTCGCCAAAAAGGCTGTTATTTTTGAAAATAAAGTTTGAGCAATCTGTAATAGATGGCGTTATTAGTTAAATACTGAAAATAATATTTGCAAAGGTTAAATGAATATCAATTAATATGACACGTGTAGGTATAGGAAATGCACTTGCAATTATAAACAAAATACCGTTATTCAGATGTTAAATGAATATCAAATTAAATAATGCTCACTACACGTGTGCATTCGTCATCTTATTTACGTATGTATAGACAATTGTGAGAATTTACATGTATTAGATGACGACACATTACATAACTGTGGCACGGAATATTAAGTGTCGGCATCCGATCCTCACCTTGAAAGCGAAAGTTGTTCTCTAATTATTGTTGTCGTCTAAAGAAACACTTTTCTATTGTTTCAATGAACTTTAATCAAAACAAACATATGGAATTAATTAATTTTACTTTTGATGTTAATGAATCACATTATGTTTGTAATTAAATGTATAATAAAAATACTCATATACTATAAATAAATATTATCTAATAAATAACATACATAAGATTTGTTTTAACAAAATTTAAAGTGTCTTTGTAATCTTCAATATGTAGCGAAACTTGTTCCAAATTCGAATTCGGTTCATCTCTTCCCTCTTTCATTTTTCCATCGATTGTGTTTATCAAAAACATAAATATTCCTTTGTGATAATCATTCTCACATACATTGAAAATGAATGAATTATCGTATGCCATTAATTTTTTTAATAGTGGAATATTTGTATAGAAAATTGCATCACAATACAATTTTTCTAAGAAGTGCTTTATAGTGTAATAATTGGCAAATATGTTGTTAATATTCAAATTTTCACATATTCTTTTAAAATTTGTCTCATCCAATAAATCGGAACAAATAATTAAGCAGTAATATAATAAATGTTGTGGGTTCATTTGTTCAAGACGTGAAACACTCTCCTCATCCATTTGAAATTCATTTGGATTTGAGACAAATTTCACCAAATCTTTGAATTCAATATTTTCTTTATTTTCAAAATAATACGTTAAATTGGCCACTAGCTTATCACACAATAATTTGTTATTAAAACATGTTTTTATAGTTTCACTATTTAAAGAGGTGAATATACCGACACGAAAGATTCGCCATGGAACAAAAATTTCGTTTAACAAATCCGAAACTGGCGTATCAGGATCGTTTAGATTCGAATAAATGTAATTCTCAGACGTCACTATGTAATTGCGAATTTGATCAAAATCGAACTGACTAAATTCACTTAACCAAGCATCAACGCTTTCTGCTATTTTTGACCCGTTCTTTTAACAATTAAAAAGACCGATCTAGTGATTTCTAAAGACTGGTCTCTTTTCATCCCTGGTCTTCTTATATACGTGTGCCTGCAAGAATAAGGGGGGTTGTGGTACCTCTGGATGTAACACAAAGTATACACAACAATAATCGATTAACAATAAATATATATTGAATATACAGGGTGTTCAGTTTCAAACCGAGCGGCATAGATATCTCGAAAACGGTAAATGCTAGAGACTTGAAATTTTGGCTATAGAAGTTATCCGGAGGGGCTGAACGATCTAAAATATTTTCAAAATGGTGGCACTTTCGGTTATACCGGAAGTGTACACTAACTTGGTTATTTTAAATGGAACACCCCATTTTTTATTGCATTTTTGAATTCCTTATCAAATTTTAATGTGACTTTATGTATGGTACCATATCTCCAAAATTGATAGTTTTTGAGAAAATAATTATTTTAGATGAAATTTTGGCTTTTGCAGTGTTTTACCAAAAAATTTGTAACATTAGTCAGAATAGAGTTATTAAGCTGAAATTTGGGCTGAAGGTAGTTAGAAAGCTTAGCTACAATACTGCCTAATTGGTTTTATATTTCTGATTATACAGGGTGTTGTTATAACCAGTTACATTTGCAGCAACTTTAAAGTAGAATAACTTTCTTATTTCAAATAGAACACCCTGTATTTTTTTGTCTTGTTCGATAGAGAATTTAATTTTGAATCGAATGGTATAAGCATACCCTATACCTAGGTTTGATAGATTTTGAGATATTCGGAAATTAAACGAAGGTTGCAATATTTGATAAAGTTTTAAGCTTTTTTTTAACATTTACGGGGGTTTTGGGGAATATGACATCAATTATTTTGTTAAATAAAGTTATTTCATCTTAATCTCCCATAGGTTTCAATTGAAAATGATCTTTTGGTCAAAATTTGGGAGTTTTCAGCAAATCATTTTTAAGACAAACGCAGGAGACCCTGGTTCGATTCCCGCTAAGGCCTGAAACTTTTTTTTATTTTTTTCACAATTAATGGCATTCAAACGTTTTCATTTTTTTAAGTGGTTTGAAAACAATTAATTAAAAGCAGTTTAGCTATTGAAAGTCTCATTTAGGGCATAAATTCGCAATAATATTTAAAAAACTTGCTCTTATCTCATAAATTTCTAAATATCTCAAAATCTATCAATCCTAAGTATAGGGTATGCTTATACCATTCGATTCAAAATTAAATTCTCTATCGAACAAGACAAAAAAATACAGGGTGTTCCATTTCAAATAAGAAAGTTATTCTACTTTAAAGTTGCTGCAAATGTAACTGGTTATAACAACACCCTGTATAATCAGAAATGTAAAACCAATTAGGCAGTATTGTAGCTATGCTTTCTGACTACCTTCAGCCCAAATTTCAGCTTAATAACTCTATTCTGACTCATGTAACAAATTTTTTGGTAAAACACTGCAAAAGCCAAAATTTCATCTAAAATAATTATTTTCTCAAAAACTATCAATTTTGGAGATATGGTACCACATAAAGTCACATTAAAATTTGACAAGGAATTCCAAAATGCAATAAAAAATGGGGTGTTCCATTTAAAATAACGAAGTTAGTGTCAACTTCCGGTATAACCGGAAATGCCACCATTTTGAAAATATTTTAGATCGATCAGCCCCTCCGGATAACTCCTATGGCCAAAATTTCAAGTCTTAACTATTTACCGTTTTCGAGATATCTATGCCGCTCGGTTTGAAACTGAACACCCTGTATACAAATTACAATTTGGGTAACTAATGACAAACACAGACTAATCGCTCTGATCGGGTGGTCTGCTCGATATCGTCGGTCTTCTACAGAACCACAGATTACACAGATACTGCATTCTGTGTTGGCACCTTTCAAGAGGGAAGCAGCCGTCGATTGACCTAACGAATTAAATTGGGGTGCAACAAAGTTGGTAACATTTTATTAGTAACAATAAAACCAATGAGTGTGAGAGAGAGACAAAATTCCAACAGAGAGAAGACTATCGTTTTAGAGCAAATACGGCGGACCCTTATTACAGCTGATTTTATGTCAAATTTCAAAACCGAATGTAACCACCAATTACAGCTTAGTTTTCAAAACAAATTACCGAACTAATACGAGTCCTCCCAATGCCTGCCGATTGGTCCTTTTAATTCGGGTGCAACTATAATAATCTGTTAGAAGTCAAAAATAAAAAACAAAAACAAAAGTTACAATATAATAATAACTTATTATTTACATATAATTTTATACATTTATACATATTTTATATATCTATTACCTATCTATTATACAAGAAATATTCCTATGTCCGTGATAAATCTGAAACAGAAATAAAGTATAAGAAGATGTTATAGTTATTAATTATAAACTTACTTACGCCACTTAAGCTGTCTCCCAGTCAAACCTCTCCATTTCCATCCAAGATGTTTTAATTATCACTATAAATGTACTTACATCATCATCTGCCCCTTCCCACTCCTGTCTCTCTCGTTCCCGTTCCTCCTCCAACCGCCGCTCTTCTTCTTCCCGCCGCTGCTGTTGCTCGACTTTTCTGGCGGCCGGACACACCAGGGAGTGCGCGCCGAATCCAGAATCCCAATAAAAGATTCTTAATCTTTTTCCGCATGGGCAGTCTTTCTCTCTGCTATTTAATCGTTCTTTTATGCGGTCTTGCACGCACCCCTCCTCAAAGAGACTTAACTTTCACCAGAAGCTGACTTCAATTTTGGTGAAGGCCCTGTTCGCAGGCTCTTCCCTCACCACGACAGAAGAGGTCAGTTGGAAACCGCTATTCCAACCGCACACGAAGAAAGATTCTCCACAACGAAAACATTCACGCGGATAATTGTTAATCGCGTCTTTAATTTTTTTCGCGGGCATTTAATTCTTCGTGTTGATTTAACTCTTCCGTGAAATCAACTTCAAAGACGGACACATCCGGTCCAGCAAAAACTACTTTCACGGTGGAAGGAAAAACCGACACGTTTTCTTTTTTATAGTGAAGGGGATTAGCAAAATTGTACTATTTTTAAAACGCCAAATCTCGCTATATATAAGATTGATTTCTGAATATTTAATTTCCACCTCTATACAAATATTTCCAGACGTGTAAGTAATAGCAATTTAATAATTGAAAACAATTACCTTTGTTGTTTTATGTGCATGTTTAATTGATCACAAAGTGCATCCAATAAATTTTCTATTATATTAATAATGCATGTACACGTGTAGGGAAATACAATTTTCAAATTGAAAAACAAATCCTTTTGTTGTTTCAAGAATATGTAATATTTAATTAATTCTGAATCTCGCGGAAAGTTACACAGATTATCAATAATATTTGTACACGTGTAGGTATAGGTAATTGCAATATGTACACAAATATTTCCATACGTGTAAGTAATAGCAATTTAATAATTGAAAACAATTACTTTTGTTGTTTTATGAGAGTGTGCATATTTAATTGATCACAAAGTGCATCAAATAAATCTTCTATTATATCAATAATTCATGTACACGTGTAGGGAAATACAATTTTCAAATTGAAAAACAAATCCTTTTGTTGTTTCAAGAACATGTAATATTTAATTAATTCTAAATCTCACGGAAAGTTACACAGATTATCAATAATATTTGTACACGTGTAGGTATAGGTAATTGCAATATGTTAATTTGAAAAAAAAATGCAAATGTTTTTCAAGAAGATAATTTATTTGTAAATAATAAAGCAGATTGTTTTTATTTATGAATTAATTTCACTACACATAAACTGGGTACTTTACAAAAAAAATTACACGAACCGTATTCTTCACAGTATTTGTTGCGTCTTTTATATTAATTATATCATTTTTTTTCAATTTTTTTCCAATAATAGAAGGTACATGTACTCCATTAACATAAATATGAAATTTATTAATATCTTCACTAATTTTCACCAATAATAATTCACACTCAGCAATATGTATTATATATTTGTAACCGCCCGTGCTTAATCTAAGAAAATTTGTTACAGGCTCCTTATTTGGACCAATATTTAAGTTTATAATAAAATGCCCCTCAAGAGAGCGTAATTTTTTTTCAAAATCTTGTTTTAAACTATTTATTTCATTTGATATTAAAGAAGTTTTCGTGGAGTTTTTAGTGAATTCCGAAGCTAATTTATTATTAAAATCAGATTCTAATTTTTGAATTTGGCTCAAAAGATTGCCGGCAGGACTTAATGATTGCAATTTCTGTTCGAATTCATATCTTAGTAAATCAAGTTTTTTCGTTATTAGGCTGTCAATTTGTTGAGCTATATTAGAAGTTGTTGACACATTTTGTTTATTGGGGAGTGATTTTCTATGATCATTAAGATATTGCCTTACTATATGCCGACCGAACTTGTCGAGCGTCATGTTAAAAATGAATTGGGAAAAATAAAAATCTATATTTAAGTAAATAATCTGATTTTATTTGTTTATATTTGAGAACCAATTTTTACATAGTTTAACATTTTGCATTGAACAATTTAAATTATTAAATAAATGTTTTCCACTGTGGAATAAATTTATATTACCATTTTTAAGACTATTTAAAGATGGACAGTTAATATCTTCTAAATTAATTATAATATTTTTTACGTAATCACTCAATATGGTCTTTTTGACTAATCCTTTCACATAAATAATTTTATCACTTGGGATGTGCGTCGCCAGAAATGATCCAATATCTTCAAAATTAATTTCGGGATTTTTGGTGTTCCACTCTATTCCAGGTAATGTTTTTGTCAAAAAAAATTATGGGCTCGTTCTTTGTCGGACAAATCATAGTTTTTTATTGACATTTTGACAAATTGATGAATAAGTTCGTCATTGTCTGTTATAATTGAGATTTCTTTTATATAAAACGGATGTGTCTTTTTATATTCAAAACCTTGAATATCTACAAAATACATCTTGATCACAAAAAAAATATTCAAAACTGAGTACTAAAGAAAGGCCACCCAATTATATATATATATATGTCTTAATTTAAAACAACGTAAACTGTTTACGCTTAGTATTTGTAAATTGCACCGTAAATTAAATGATCTCACAAAGAAATTAAATATTCATGAAAATATAAATATGTATAATAAATATTAGCATTCAATCGACTAATTTTTAATGCACGTGTCTTCAATAATGACATAATAGAAACAAGTTACAAAGTATGTATTGTTTTGAATAAAAAACATAATTTTAGGGGAATATATATATGTATATATATATATATATATATATATATAGGTAATAACTGCACACGTATTCTGCAGTTTGAAATTGCTGTTTCTAAGCCGATAAATCCGAAATATGAGCGCCCAATTATTTGTTGATGGTGTTTGTTGCTGTTTTAAAACTACTGTTTATGTCAAATTATTTAAAAATTATGTGTGAGATAGCGGATATGACTTAAAAGTAAAAGAAGAATATATATGTAAAAAAAATGAAAAAATTTTGATTTTTTATAAAGAAAGAGTTGTAATTCCTTTAAATTACTGCGGAATAATAATTGCCAGATCTTCAACTAATTTGTTAGGCATTTTAAGAAGCGGATTGGTAGACCCAACATACAATGGAGAACTCAGCAGTGTGCTATCAAATATTTTGAGAAAAGCCTTAAATTATGGCTCAAGTGGAAAATAATAAAATAATGGGAATATGTTATATCAACTATTATGAACTTATTAAATTCATATTATACTATACCTTTATATTGAAAACAAATATAAAATAAAATATTATATAAACAACTGTTTTTGTTTAATTCGAAAACCCTCCTATTGCTGACAAATAGGCTCGTACGTATATACAGGGTGTTTCAGCTAAGAGCAGCAAAATTTTAATGGCAGATTCTCGAGGCCAAACCAAGTCGAGAACCCTATATACACTTTGCTCGGAAACGCTTCCTAACGGAGATATAGGCCATCAAAGTTCTTGAAAAAAAATTGAATTTTTTAAATATCTCTTAACTGTAATAAGTTGGAATAACCAAACTTGTCACAGTTTCTTAGGTCATTGTGGACTATGTTTCTGTAAAATATTAGAAAAATCGGCCACTCCCAATATGGTTTTTTGACAAGGGGGCGGCTTTTCATCATTGTTTTTTCATATGAAGGTTGTAAATTTTTCACTTTTTTTAAGTCTATTCTATGCCAAATTTAATAAGGAAACTTTTTTGTCTCTTGGATTTTTTTCGTACGACGCACAGTTTTCGAAAAAAATGCAATTTTATTTGAACTTGTCAAGATTTTTCGAAAATTTCTTAACTTCAGTGGTCCATAACTTTTTAGTTAATGAACCGAAAAATTTAAAAAAATTACTCCAAGATCACCATAGGCTACATACTATAATTTTTAAAAAATTTTTGTTGTAATTTTGTTTTAACATGCCGAAGAAGTTGATGGCCTCTATTTCCTCAAAGAGACATTTCCAAGAAAAATCCAATGAGTTTTCGACTAATGGTGACCCACCTAATCTGCCATTAAAATTTTGCTGCTCTTAGCTGAAACACCCTGTATATATATCCTATATACACCTATATAATGTGATGTTAAGATCTAAATCTTTACAGAAATAAAAATGAATACGATAAGCGAGTTAAGTTCACAAACTATAAAGTTGATATTTCAAATTATTCCTCTTATAAGAATTAAAGAAGAATGTGAGAAATACATAAAAAAAAGTTTAATGTGTGATAAATTTAATAAACCGATTTTTAAAAGTGAATTCAAGTGAATACATCAAAAGCACCGAAAATGCAAGTAAAATTGAAACAAACCTAGGGATATTAAAGGAACAACTTGAGACATTGAAGAATATTTTCATTGAAAAAAAGGGTGGAGGCGATGTATCAAAAAGTAATGGAAGACTAATATGGAAAGACCTTAAATCTATTTTTAAAAGTAGAATGTTAACCGGAATGGTCATAAATATATCATATAAAGACCCAAAATTATTTCTAAATAAGGCGTATCGCAGTGTTCAAATTAAAATTAAGAAAATATTAAAAAAAACTTAGGTGAAAGTGAACTTTGTCTTTTTGGGCAAATTTGTACTGCCTAGTACCGGAAAACAAGAGGTAAAATTATTTATGGTAGAAAATCATCTAATTGATAAAAATTCGGATTTCAAAACTATATATCAAACTATTGCAACAAAAATTTTAAATTATCTCGACGATTTTCAACAAAAAGAGAGCGGATGGGCGATAGAAAGTATAATTGGTTTAAAGGTAAATATTAATAAATATGAACCCATTTGTTTAGGACAATCTACTTATATTGAATTAAGTAACTTTTTAAAAAGAAAAAAAGCCATCATAAATGTTCATAATAACGACTCTCTATGTTTTTATATAGTACTTTAGCAGCAAAATTTCCCAACACGAATAATGCCAATAGAGTTTCCTCCTATAAACATAAATTAAAATATTTAAACTATAAAGATTTTACCTTCCCCTTTACATTTGATCAAATACCAAAATTTGAAAAAAAAATAACCTTCGAATAAATGTATACATGTATAAAAAAAAGAAGGTATACCCGATTATTATATCAAGAAATAATTCGGTCTTAAACAAAACAATACACCTCTTAGCCTTAACAAAAAAAGTCGATTATGATTACAATTTTCCCAATAAATCAAAGAAAGTATATCATTTTTGTTTAATAAAAGAACTTTCTCGTTTAATATCTAATCACAGATTCACTAGTAAACGATCTAAAATACATGTTTGCGACATTTGTTTAAATTGTTTTTTAAATAATTCTAAATATCAACAACACATAGAAATATGTTCTCAATATAATGATTGTAAAACCACTTTACCCGATAAAACTAATTCCACACTCAAATTTAAAAATTTCCAATTTCAACAATTACAACCTTTTGTAGTTTATGCAGACTTTGAGAGTATATTGGAGAAAAATATTGTAGAGGAAGACATTTTACAAAATCACCGCCCCTATAGTGTGGCCTTTTATTTTAAATGTTCATATCACGAGAACTTATCCAGATTTAAATTATATAGAGGATTTGATTGTCCCCGCTGGTTTGTTAAAGAAATGGTGGCATTGTCCTATGAAATCGATAAAATAGTTAAAACGCCCAAAGCTTTATTTTTAACAACACATCAAGAATACGAATTTAAGCATTGTAATATA
Source organism: Silvanus unidentatus (assembly GCA_963930825.1). NCBI lineage: Eukaryota > Metazoa > Arthropoda > Insecta > Coleoptera > Silvanidae > Silvanus > Silvanus unidentatus. Next base: position 8,659,620 of record OZ005757.1, on the reverse strand, counting down.
TGTCACATTTGTAAGGAACCTATTAAAGAACATGAGGTTAAAGTAAAAGATCATAACCATTTCAATGGAGAATACAATGGTCCCTCACATCAATTGTGTAACCTAAAATATAAAAAACAAAAATATTTACCAATCATTATTCACAATAGTTCCAATTATGATACACACTTTTTTATTCAAGAATTAGCTGAATATGATAAAGGCGGCGTCACACTAATTCCAAGTTCAACTGAGAAATACATATCATTTCAAAAATATGTAATCAATAGTAGCATTTCCCTAAGATTTTTAGATTCCTTCAAATTTTTGCCTGAAAGCTTGGACAACCTATCAAAAAATTTGGAAAATGAGAGAAAAATTATAACAAAGTCTTTTGTACAGATCGAGGATGGATTTAAATTAGTTTGTAAAAAGGGAGTATTTTGTTATGACTACATAGACAATATTGACAAACTTGATGACACCGTATTGCCCAGAATTGAATTATTCTATTCTCAATTATATGATAAGAATATTAGCGACGATGAATATAATCACGCATTAAATGTGTGGAATAAAATGAAAATAAAAAATTTGGGGGAATATATGGATTTATATCTAAAAACCGATACCTTATTGTTAGCCGATGTGTTTGAAAATTATAGAAAAACAAGCTTAAAAACATATGGATTAGACCCCGTACACTATTTGACAAACACCTCATTTTCCTTTGACGCAATGCTCAAATATACGAAAATTCAATTAGAACTCATTGTTGATACCGATATGTATAACATGATTGAGAAAAGTTTACGAGGGGGATTAGTTCAAAGTAATTGTAAATATTCAGTGGCAAACAACAAATATATGCAAAATTATAATCCCGAAATTGAATCTACATATTTATTTTACGGTGATTTTGTTAATTTATACGGATATGTAATGACAAAACCGCTACCATACGGAGGATTTCAATGGGTGGACCCAACGTTAATAAATCTAAAAGAGTTACCAGATGAGGATTCGCCATATGGATATATTTTCGAAGTGGACATAGAGACGCCACAACAAATGTTCGATAAACACAAAGATTTACCTTTTTGTCCCGAACACGCAATTCCCCCAAACGGAAAAGAGAAAAAGTTAATAACAAGTCTTTATCCGAAGAAAAAGTATGTAATTCATCATGCATAATTAAGACAATGTTTAGAAAACAATCTAAGAGTTACTAATATTCATAGAGTTATAAAATTCAATCAATCAAGATGGATGAAAGAATTTATTGAATTAAATAGCGAGTTAAGACGGAATGCGAATAGCACTTTTGAAAAGAATTATTATAAAAACTGTATCAACGGTTTATACGGCAAATCAATACAGTCTGTTAGAAAGTATAGGGACATAAAATTGGCAACGTCTTGGGAGGGACATTTCGGGTGTCATAGGTATATTGCAATGCAGCAATTTAAACGCTCTACAATATTTTCTGAAAATTTTGTTGCAATAGAATTGAACAAACTTGAAGTTAAATTAGATAAGCCTATTTATGTTGGTTTTGCAATATTAGATATTGCAAAGGAAACACTATATAATTTTCATTATAACTTCGTTCGAGAAAATTACGGGGATTTGGCAAAATTATTATACACCGATACTGATAGCCTTATTTATGAGATAAAACATATTGATATTTATGAAGAAATGAAGAAAAATATTCATTTATTTGATACATCATCGTATGACAAAAATAACCTGTTCAATATTCCAATAACAAAAAAAATTCCTGGAAAACTGAAGGACGAATTAAATGGGAAGATTATGACTCATTTCGTATCCCTAAGAAGCAAAATGTATAGTTATAAAATTGATGGAGAATATGGAGAACATAAAAAATCAAGGGTATTAAAGCCCAAAGTGTAAAGACAATTACTTTCGATGATTATTTAAAGGCTCTATTTAATGATCAAAGTATTAATGTTAATGAAAAACATATTAGATCGAAAAAACATAAAATTTATACAATAACAAGATCTAAAATTGCACTATGTGCACAAGACGACAAACGATATTTATTGGACAATAAAATTAACACTTTACCTTGGGGGTACCACGTGGATAACTCGGTAATAACTATTAGAATAATTAGTGGGGTATATATATTCTAGCATTTTCTTCTTTGAATTACAGTAGGTTTTGGTGTTTCTTACATTAACAACAACAACATATAATACACATATACCATTTGGTCTTAATCATCATGGCAAGCAACAACAATCTTGTTAAACGGTGTTGAAAAATCTTGGATAAAACTAAGTTATCTGGAAATTGGGAAGAAATACACAATTACCGGTAAGACATCTATAATGTTTTCTGTGAAGTACTGCCATATTTCCCGCCAGGAAATCAGTTGACAGCAGCTGCGCGGAAAAAGAACCTCAGTTCGATTTGACGTAGTACCGAAACGACGTGTTAAAAAGGACCAAAAATATTTCTAAAAATACTTACTTTTGGGAATATAGAACGTAATAAATACTTACCTTGATTAAACCTAGAGAAAAGTGTTTTATTGAACGTAATCGGCGAAAGGGCCGATCTAGCATTTTCGTAACTACATACATTTAGAGCTAAAAAAATTTGAATTTTAGCATTTCGATCACAAAAAACGAAATTTGGTAACACCTTGGTGGTTACATTAGATGACAACACCGACGATTTGTTTCCCAAGAGATATGCCTAAAAACTTGGAAATCAAACAAACACATTGAATAAAAACATTCTGGAGCAGCATATTTCATTTATTGTTGAAAATCCCGATGAGGAAGACGGATATTTGGAATTAAAATTTGTTAGTGAATAAGTATACACATATGTATTTTACATAATATACATGAACTAATAAATGTACTTATTTCAAATAAAATATAAAAGATATTGAATAACTATATATAACACAATTGTATTATTTAAAAATTCATTTTAAATCAATTTGTTTACTATGCATGTTAAAAAACAACCAATTACACTTTCCATTTAGAAACACAATGTTCTTGAGTTGACCAATAACAGTACTCGTCATTCTAGTTTATTTCCAACAGAACAAGTTAAAATGATTGTGGTGGAGAAGAGCGGTTGCGGAAAGTCAAACCATGTTATTAATCTATTAGAACATGAAACTGGATTAAAATTTGAAAATGTGTATATCTTTTCAAAAACCCTCTTTCAACCACTGTACAGATATTTGGCAAAATTAATAGAATCAGTCAAAGGTATAGGATATTATGAATATTCAGAACATAACAAAATAATTAAGCCTCTTGAAGCGAAACAAAACTCTGTTTTTATATTTGACGATATTGTGTGTGAAAATCAAAGCCCCATTAAACAATATTTTTCTATGGGACGCCATAAATTAATTGATTGCATATATTTAACACAGAGTTATGCACACACGTGTAAACACCTATTAAGAGAGAAAGCCAACTTTTTAATAATATTTCCTTGTGATCGAAGAAGTCTTGAACATATATACAATGATCATGTAAATACAGACATGTCTTTTAAGCAATTTTTAAATATATGTCATTTTTGTTGGCAAGATAAATATGATTTTTTAGTTATTTCAAAGGAAAACGATTTAAATAATGTACGGTATAGAAGGGGTTTTGACAATTATATACAAATATAATAGGAAAACGACGGTTATAAATAGATAAGTTGTTTTGCAGTACTGTTATTATTTAATTTTCCGCTTTAGTTATTGTATCGTTTTATTCATAAATATGGATAAAAAAATTAACAAAAAAGCTAATTAAAGCTCGTAAAAGTGTAAAACGAAAGTTTGATTTAATTAAATCTCAACGACAGGATGCTGAAACTTTTTTAGAATCAAAATATCAGCCTCTTAAGAAAATTTTAAAGGAGTCATTTGATCCTAAAACAATAAAATTAGAGGATGCTGTCAAGAAAGAAAGCGACACATATGCTGACGAATATAATATCAAGAAGGATCGCTCCTATAAATTTAGACCTAGCGATTTTCGAACGCTTTATATTGACGAGCCAAACGACAGAACAAATAATTTAGATACTACAACTATAAACGATGACCACGACGACGCGGTATTCGATGCACCGACCAAACCGAGACGAAGGTCATCTATTATGAGGACAACTCAAGCGGAGTCATTAGATAGGAAAGGCCCCTCGCCGACATCGCTAACATATCTGTGGTGTCACCATCAACACATTCATCAGAGCCTTCGAAAAATATATTAAAGGAAACATCATTCTTAGACCAAACAATGGAAAAAACATTTGAGCACATCCCCGGTGATGAAAGTTATATTTACGATGAACCACAACTGCAGACATCACCCGACACAGTACTTAAATCACCCGAGCTGGAACAAATGACGCAAGGAGGGCTTTATGAATATTTCGAACAATTTGATCACGAATTACCTAGATGTCTATTTTAATGATGTAAATGAATTAGTTGACAGATTAAAATTATTAATTGCAAGTAAACAAAGTGGGAACAACGGTATAATCGAGAACGAAATAGAATCGATATTTGAGGAATTGCGTGAGGCTAAAGTCATTGCATAATATTATTTATAATAATAATAGCTAAAACAGAATGAACAATAAAAAAGGTATTGTAATGAACCCATTTTTCTTCGCCTGAAAAATAAAAGAATTAATTGTTACAGTAGTATATATTTCAAGTACTTACCGCTCTCGTTGACCGCCGCCGATTTGGGATGTCGCCGGAAACCTGAAATAGATTACCGTTTAATAAAATATCGTAAATAAGTACCGTACTTACCGTATTTGCACTTGTTGCACCGGCATTCAATTCTTAGTGAGGTTATGATACACTTGTTTACATTGTAAACAAACACTGGTTGTCCGTCAACCAATTATACTGGTTGACATGTATTAGTTAGGTTATGTTGTCATTGTTTATAAATGTAAACAAACACTAGGAGTTCGGCAACCAGTTATACCGTTAACCGATTGCCCCGGGAATCGCGGCAATACAACATACCGTTTAGTACCGCATACCGATGTTGAAGGCGTGCATGACCGTCCCGCGGGTATATAAAGCGCCGAAATTTCCGTTAGAGATCAGTTCCGTTCCGAAGACAATTGAAGAACAACAAACAGCAATTATTAACAACGAATTAACAAGCAATCAACAAGTAAGTAAAAGAATACCAACCGGCATCAAGCACCGAAAATCGCCCAGCGACACCCTTGAATCGCCCTGTGAGAGAGTGAGTATTGGAAGCAGTGTTTGTCGCTTCAAACCACCGACGAAGGCTTCTTAGTGTGGGACCTTCGAGTCCATTCGCACGGAAGTATTTCTGCTTGGCAATCGCCTTGCACAGGACCTGTCAAATAGGTCTAGTGAATGCCATTCCTGGGCACTAGCGCTCTTAGTGTGGGATCTTTGAGTCCATTCACACGGAGTCGCCGGTTAACCAGCAGACAGGTCGCATTCGCAATTCGGTTGTGGCGACAGCTAGATCTGACATAGTCCATTCGCCGTTTCCTGTCCGAGACTGTGTGGCTCACACCAGGAACTAAGCGTTAGCAAATAAAGAGTGTCTTTACACTCTAGCGAAGTGTCTTAGCGGCAACGGTGTCGACTAATACACCGGGAAGCGACAAATTTGAGTGGAGCGACCAAAAGTCACCTCTCCAGTCCATGTCAACGGCTAGTTAGGCAACACACCGTGCTGAAAGCCACACATTTCCCGTTTTACCGTTACCGACCGTATTTTTTTTCTACCTTTTCCCACCGTTTATCATCCCGTATTCCAAAAACGGCCAACCGGACTATTTGAATATAAATTATAACCTATTTTTGGATTATTTTGTTGTAGTTTTGAGGGTTTAAATAAAATTATATTTTCTTTTTCTGGTTAATAATGTGCTTTAATTGACCCCTAGCATAGCCGTATCTCTATTGTGTTACCTGGGACCCGTTTTGGTTTCCTGTTTTCGTCTGTAAAAACAGGTGGCGCTCGAGACAGGCAAATCCGCCGAAAAATAAGCGTCACAATTTGGCGCCCGAGCAGGGACCGTAAAGAAAAGCACCAAGAAAATCACGAAGAAAACCCGTAAGACCAGAAGATGCCTGAAACAAACACCTCAACGACAACCGAAGATACCGCACCGAATACAGCATTTACCGTACCGAATACCGCACCTACCGCATCTACCGCTTCAAATGCTACCAGTGTTAACCCACCCATACAAAATACCGTACCGCCAACGACCAGTACCGCCTTCGGAAACATAGGATGGGGCAACATCCTAAGGGAAGCACCGTCAACGTTCGTCAATATGCTGACTAAAGAGCAGTTAATCGCGATATTGCAAGAAGTTGGTTTACCGCTGGGAGGCAGCGTGGAAGAGCTGCGAAGAAGAGTTCGAGAGTACCGAAACGAAGTCCGCCGTGCCCGTAGCCCCAGTCCAAGACGTGCTGATCCTCCTGGAGGACCACATTTACACGTACCACCGTCTACCACTCCCGTTGGCCATGTTCCACCGTCGACGGCCCCAATATCAACACCGACGACCGTCACCGCACCGACAGCAATTCCAACAACGTTACATCCGGCTCTGAAACATCTGCACGAGTGGAAAGTGCAATTTGATGGAAAGACCGATCCCATCGCGTTCCTGGAAAGACTAGACGAGCTACGAATACTGTACAGAATCCACGAAAATGAGTTGCTACCGGGAATTTCCTTATTGCTAAAGGATAACGCTCTTTTATGGTACCGAAATAACCGAGAACGATGGCAGTCTTGGGCCATGTTTGAAGACGAATTCAAACAGTTCTATTTACCGTCCGACTACGCCATTCGCCTGGAAGAGGAAATCGGTAGGCGAACTCAACGTCAAGATGAGCCAGGAACCGACTATGTAATTCAACTACATACACTACTTCGCCGAATACCGTCCCTGTCTCATGACAAAATGATGTACTGGCTCCACCGAAATTTAAGGCCCGATTACCGACAGTTCATTCCGAAATCCAGTGCCCGAAGTCTTTCAGAGCTGTTAGAGCGAATCAAGGAATACGAAGAGTTGAAGAAGGACCTAATACGAGTACAGTTTAATATACCTGGACCGCCACCAACAAGACCGTCGGGCTATCGTCCAGTGCAACCGTCTACAACGTACCGGTCAACAACACCGCCGCCTTCCAGCTACCGACCAGGCACACCGCCACCATCCGGAGACCGTCCACTGCCCCGAGCCATTACGTACCCACAGGCACCGCCCCGGAACAACAATCCGTTTCAAACGTCAACCAATAACAATTCTCAGTCACAAGGCCGCAATAACAACATTAGTTGCTTCCGTTGTGGCGAAAACGGCCATTTCCGAACAGAATGTCGCAATCCGCCCCGTTTATTCTGCTGCAGATGCAAACGACCGGGAATTATGTCACGAGATTGTGATTGCAACAATCTCCAACCGTCGGAAAACTAACCGCCAGCTGTCCATTCAGGGGGCAAGAACAGTTGGCAGAGAGTTTGGCCTCTATTGCAGTGTACGATAATCGCATTTTTCTTCCATTTACCATCGGAGGACACGAGTACCAGGCATTAGTTGACACCGGATCCGTTTACTCGTACGTAGGAGAAAAGGTGAAAGAAAGCAGCCGCTAACTGGCCGCCCTACCGGCCAGATCTACCGTCCGTTTAGCTGATGGAACCACGGTACCAGTCACCGCAGCATTTGAGCTTACCGGTAGTATCCTGGATGTGGAATATACCGGCAAATTTCGGGTATTACCATCGCTGACCGTCGATGTTCTCATTGGAATGGACTGGATGTATCAGCACCGAGTTATCATCGATTTGGACCGTCTGCGCTTATACATCAATGGTGATTTGGTGTTGTCTGCTGAAGAAGAGACTTCAGAATCAATGAACGACGTACACGTGATTGGCGAAGAAACCCGCTTGCAAGAAAGTGAACAACACCGAATTACCGTTATTTGACTGCATCACCGGACCGACGCCTCTTGTAGAGCACCACATCCGGTTGACCAATCCAACGCCGATTTAGCAACGCTACAGACCACTTAATCCGAAAATGCAAGCTGCTGTCAACGAGCAAATCGACGACATGCTCAAGAAAGGTGTGATAGAGCGATCCGAAAGTCCGTGGAGCTCGCCCATCGTAGTTGTTCCAAAGAAGGACGGCCGTTACCGCATCTGTGTGGATTTCAGGAAAGTCAATGAGGTGACTGAAAAGGATGCATACCCGTTGCCACAGATCAACGCTATTTTGGACCGGCTACGAGAAGCGAAATACATCAGCAGTATTGACTTGCAAAACGGCTATTGGCTCGTCCCGTTGACCGAAGAGAGCAAACCGATTACCGCCTTCACTATCCCTGGCCGAGGACTTTTCCAATTTAGGGTAATGCCGTTCGGCTTACATTCCGCACCGGCAACGTTTCAACGCCTGCTGGACCGAATCATAGGACCGGAAATGGAACCGCGTGCATTCGCATACTTAGACGACATCATTGTATTAGGCCGTACTTTCGACGAACATATGGACACTTTACGTGAGGTTTTCCACCGTCTTCGAGCCGCCAATCTAATTCTAAACGCGGAAAGTGCCAATTTGGAAAGAAATCGCTTAAATATTTAGGCCACGTCGTCACCGAAAACGGAGTCCATACCGATCCTGACAAAATCGCATCTATCATGGAAATGCCACCACCGAAGAATATCCGGGAATTACGACGATTTTTGGGCACCGCATCCTGGTACCGTCGCTTTATTAAAGATTTTTCCAAGGAAGTCGCCCCATTAACCCGATTACTTCGCAAGAATTATCGCTGGAGATGGGATGCCGAACAAGACCAGGCATTCAACACACTCAAAAAGCGACTGACCGAAGCGCCAGTATTAGCGTGTCCCGATTTCGAACTACCGTTCAATCTCCAAACCGACGCATCTGACTATGGACTGGGTGTCGCATTGACACAGAACATTGATGGACAGGACCGAGTCATCGCGTACGCTAGCCGAACACTCTCTCCGCCTGAAAAGAACTATTCGGTGACTGAAAAAGAGTGTTTGGCTATTGTGTGGGGTATTGAAAAGATGCGACCGTATTTGGACGGATATCATTTCACCGTAACCACCGATCATCAATCACTCCGGTGGCTGCACTCAATCAAAAGTCCGACAGGCCGTTTAGCGAGGTGGAGCATCTTTCTGCAGCAGTACAATTTCGAAATTGTGTACCGGAAAGGCGCATTAAACCGAGTAGCCGATTCATTGTCCCGGCAACCGCTTCAAGCAACCGAACCAGGCCAAGACACACCAGAAATCTGTTCTTTAGAGGAAGGAGAGAAGTGCTCCTGATATAGCAATAAACTGAAGGAAATTAGAGAGAAGCCCGCTGATTTTCCGGACTATTGCGAAAAGGATGGACGCCTTTATCGTCACTTCTGGGATTCGAAGGATTTGCGTGAGGAAGACATGGCACAGCCGTGGAAACTATGTGTTCCGAAGCCACTCCGTCAGAAAGTTCTAGAAGAAAACCACGATGTTCCGACCGCTGGACACTTAGGAGTAGCGAAAACGATTTCCCGAGTTGCAGACCGATATTATTGGCCCGGTATGTTTCGGGATGTATCCAAATACGTGAGAAAATGTCTCACATGTCAACGCTACAAAGTCAGCCAGCAGAAGACACCAGGAAAAATGCAGCCGTCCATCACCGTTCGACCGTGGCAAACAGTCAGCACCGATCTTGTGGGACCGTTACCAAGATCAAAAAAGGGTCACACGTACATGGTAGTTTTCCATGACCGTTTCACCAAATGGGTGCATTGTCGACCTCTTCGTAACGCCACCGCTCGCTTAGTCACCCAAGCGTTATATGAAGACATTGTCACGAAGTTTGGGTGTCCCGAAACGGTCATTAGTGACAACGGCACTCAATTTGACAGTCGTTTGTTTCGCAACCTGTTAAAGGACTTGGGGATAAACCACCGTTTTACACCGCCGTATACACCGCAAGCCAACCCCGTTGAAAGGACTAACCGGACGTTAAAGACCATGATCGCACAGTTTTGTGAAAGGGATCACAAAGAGTGGGACAGATACCTGCCTGATTTCCTATTCGCAATAAATTCAGCTCGACATGAGTCCACTGGATACACACCGGCCTTTTTGAATTTTGGTCGTGAGATGGACGTCCCAAAAGCCTTGTACCGATCACCACCAGGAAATACAGCCGATGAGACCGCCGATAATACCGCCGAGTTACCTGCCGTTGATCCGTCCCACCGACTTGTACAGCTCCACAAGCTCAGAGAGACGTTCGATCTTGTTCGCACTAATTTAGAGCGGGCCTTCACCGAACAGAGCAGAGCATATAACTTACGTCGTCGGGAATGGAGATGTCATTTAGGAGATACCGTGTTCAAAAAGGAGCACCATCTTTCATCCGCGGCCCAGAGTTTCGCGGCTAAGTTAGCGCCTAAATATTCGGGTCCTTATACCGTTACCAAAGTCCTTTCCCCCGTTGTGTACGATCTAACCGATGCTCAGGGGCGGCGGTGCAAACGAGTCCATATCAAGGACTTAAAGCCCGCGCCAGTCACTGGCAATGAAGAGTAACCGTTTTCTGTTTCAGTTAATCAGGTGAAGATGTCCGACATCGAAAAGGAAATGTTCCTAATGTCCGCCGGTCTCGACCAATGGAGTGATTCCCCTTTATCCGACGAGTCGTGGTTGGATTTGGCTTCATCGCCTCTCCCAGGAGACCCTGTTGCTGAATGGATGCGGGAGAATGAGTTGCCGATGTCTTCGCAGCCTGTCCTGGTTCCTGAACCACCAAGAATACCGTCCAAAATCGTACCGCGCACCATTGTGACCCGGGGACGCGGCCACGTTATGCCGATTACCGAAACTACCATAGGGTTACCCGTTTCATCCACCGTCAAACCCACTACCGAACATCGGGTGAGACATCGAGATCGAACACCGGAACTGAAGACAACGCGACCTAAAACTACCGTCAACACTAAACGCCACACGGAAATGGTGTATGAGCCTGAAGAAGAGGACATTCCCTCCATGAAGTTGAAGGCGAGTCGAGAGTTATCCGACCGAAGACGTTCTCGCCATCACCGTAAACCGTCGGAACGACATAGGAGCCATGACCGTGCTTCGTCAAAACGACCGAAATTGGTAGACCGTACGACCCAAACAAATTTCCCGACGCCAACGAGGATAAGAAATTGTTATAATCCGGACTGTTGTTGGCATTGTGGGCAGACAGGGCATACCAGAAATGAATGTCGAAATCCCGGAACCAAATTTTGCTCGAAGTGTGGAAAAATAGGCGTAATGTCGGACGCCTGTTGTCGCCGTAGGAGTGCCTCATAAACAACCGTACCGCTAACAATTCAACAATTTTACCGACCGTTGAATCCGCCATTTTAATAACTACAAGGACCGTCTCCTTTAACATTGGCCTTCCCACCGTTGACCAACTCCTTCAATACCCATTCCTATTACAATGATAATGGTTCTAGCAATTTCATCATAACTCAAATTGTCCTTTCTCAACAGTATGTCAAGTAGAAGACCACTATCCATGCCAAGTTTGGATCCAGACATGGACCCTACCATACGTCGGCCCACCCGTCCATCGCGGCCCATTAACCCCGTCCGACCTCCCACGTTTCGCGGACCGACCCAAGCAGCCAGTACACCCGTACCAATGCCCAAGGAAGATTTGATAAAATCCATGGTAGCCGCAAAATGGAGGGCATTAGTGGGACCCCCCGAGGCTAAAAGACTGATGGAAGTTGTCCAGGACATAAAAGGGAAACGGACAGCTGGATTACCGACGAAGAACTCGGGAAAATCAAGTGTAGAGCGCCCACGTCCGTTACCAGAATTATTGGTTAAAATCACTCCGCTGCCAATACATGCGCCACCAGTTGCTGAAGTCGCTCAGATACAACCTGTTGCTGACCCTTCCACCCCAAGGGAATCGCAGCGATTGTTCGTATGGCAAAATCATTCGCCGACTCAGATAAGGACATGGAAATTACACAACCGCAGCGAGGAAGGGAAATGCCTGTTCCCCCCTCTTAAGAAAGTTGCGCCAACCCCTCCGACCGTGATGAGCACCAAAATCCGTGTGCTCAGCAATATTCTCATCCGTCCAGCAGACCGAACCAGTGAAACCGTTGTGCCACCACCAATACTTTCTCCCGAAGTAGCGCCTGCACCAGCACCACCCGCTCCTCGACGACATAGGAGACGTCGCGAATCGGTTCGACTTCCTGGGGGCATGAAATATTGGAGGCGAAGGGACAGCATATGATTTTAAAATTATACCGTTGGGGAGAGTTTTGATGTTTTCTTTTTGGGGAAGAAAAGAGCGTTTTTGGAAAATTGAAAAGTTTATTTCATGTTAATAAGACTGAATACATTTTAAGTTATTGTTATTAAGTGTCTTATTGAAACCGTAATACAGTCCCAAACCATTGGCTATCACCGACTCTTCACCGTCGAATACCGTTTCACACCATTGGAATCACCGTTGGGTTTTGTTTCATCATCGTACCGTCACCGTTCTGAAAAGAGCAAAGTTCTTTTCTTCCGACGAAAGAGGGGGGTGTAATGAACCCATTTTTCTTCGCCTGAAAAATAAAAGAATTAATTGTTACAGTAGTATATATTTCAAGTACTTACCGCTCTCGTTGACCGCCGCCGATTTGGGATGTCGCCGGAAACCTGAAATAGATTACCGTTTAATAAAATATCGTAAATAAGTACCGTACTTACCGTATTTGCACTTGTTGCACCGGCATTCAATTCTTAGTGAGGTTATGATACACTTGTTTACATTGTAAACAAACACTGGTTGTCCGTCAACCAATTATACTGGTTGACATGTATTAGTTAGGTTATGTTGTCATTGTTTATAAATGTAAACAAACACTAGGAGTTCGGCAACCAGTTATACCGTTAACCGATTGCCCCGGGAATCGCGGCAATACAACATACCGTTTAGTACCGCATACCGATGTTGAAGGCGTGCATGACCGTCCCGCGGGTATATAAAGCGCCGAAATTTCCGTTAGAGATCAGTTCCGTTCCGAAGACAATTGAAGAACAACAAACAGCAATTATTAACAACGAATTAACAAGCAATCAACAAGTAAGTAAAAGAATACCAACCGGCATCAAGCACCGAAAATCGCCCAGCGACACCCTTGAATCGCCCTGTGAGAGAGTGAGTATTGGAAGCAGTGTTTGTCGCTTCAAACCACCGACGAAGGCTTCTTAGTGTGGGACCTTCGAGTCCATTCGCACGGAAGTATTTCTGCTTGGCAATCGCCTTGCACAGGACCTGTCAAATAGGTCTAGTGAATGCCATTCCTGGGCACTAGCGCTCTTAGTGTGGGATCTTTGAGTCCATTCACACGGAGTCGCCGGTTAACCAGCAGACAGGTCGCATTCGCAATTCGGTTGTGGCGACAGCTAGATCTGACATAGTCCATTCGCCGTTTCCTGTCCGAGACTGTGTGGCTCACACCAGGAACTAAGCGTTAGCAAATAAAGAGTGTCTTTACACTCTAGCGAAGTGTCTTAGCGGCAACGGTGTCGACTAATACACCGGGAAGCGACAAATTTGAGTGGAGCGACCAAAAGTCACCTCTCCAGTCCATGTCAACGGCTAGTTAGGCAACACACCGTGCTGAAAGCCACACATTTCCCGTTTTACCGTTACCGACCGTATTTTTTTTCTACCTTTTCCCACCGTTTATCATCCCGTATTCCAAAAACGGCCAACCGGACTATTTGAATATAAATTATAACCTATTTTTGGATTATTTTGTTGTAGTTTTGAGGGTTTAAATAAAATTATATTTTCTTTTTCTGGTTAATAATGTGCTTTAATTGACCCCTAGCATAGCCGTATCTCCATTGTGTTACCTGGGACCCGTTTTGGTTTCCTGTTTTCGTCTGTAAAAACAGGTGGCGCTCGAGACAGGCAAATCCGCCGAAAAATAAGCGTCACAGTATAATACAAGATGTTAAAAGAGACGTTGTCTTGGAAATTCACAAACCGGCCCGTAAAAATTTTACAAGGAGACAGGTGATCATGAGGGGCATTCGAGATCTTTATCAAATTGATTTAACTGAAATGAGACCATATTCGAAAATTAATAAAGGACTAAATTATATATTAGTGGTTATTGATACGTTTAGTAAATATGTATGGGCGCGAGGTGTGTGGCGTGTTTTCGCGGACCCGAGCCGTTTTCTCGAGCGCCAGGTGTTTTAAGGCAAAACACCAACCGTACCGCGGGTAGAAATGTCAGTGGAGAAAATACAATCCAGGGGTCAGTAACAATGTGATTAATTAAACGTACCGTAATTTTAAAAGAAATAATTGACAAGAAAATTGAACGGAAAATCAAATTTATTGAGACCAAAATAAAGAAACTAAACAAACACTCGTTATGAAATAAAAATAAAATAAACTCGAAACAACTTACAAAGAAAATAATAATAAATATGCGGAGGTACGTTATTAAACAATTATGCAGATACAGTATGCGGGTGTAGAATAAAATGCAGAAATACACAATGCGGAAATAAGCGGAGTCACCACAATTTCACAGCACTTAGACAAGTAAATTGCAGTAAAGTATAAAGAAATAACTCAAAATGAACCAAATAATAACTCGAAATAAACTCAAAGTAAAACTTATCACAATTCAAAACAGATCAAACAGGTGCGCAGTGCCAGTGAACAGACAGACAGACTTCCGAACAACACAGAGTTCCCGTTCGGAAATTTAACAGGCCAAAATTAATGAATTTTTAGGCACTTTGCAGCCGATTTTATATGCGGAAATCAGAGAAAGGATTCTGAGTACGCGCGGAAGAGATAATGACGTCAAAACACCCCAAAAAAACTATAGAATTCAGCGGTGGGGTACTAGAAGTACCAAAAGAGCGGGGGGTAATTCATGTAATTGGAATAATTAGCCCTGGCTAATTATTCATAATAAAATAAAAAAAATAACGTAATTCAAATCAAAACAGAAAATAAATGAACAGATTCAAGTAAAATAAAATGCGGTTGACGACATAATTGTTACCCCTTCATCTTCGAGGTTGATTCATAAGAATCCCCGAAAAGACTCAGAAACACATTAGAAAATATATGCAGATGCGGGGTAAAGTGCAGTAATATTCAGAAAATCAGGGGTGAACTTGGAAGCGGCGTGGTTGACCACATTCCAATGTTTAATATTCAGTAATTACGATTAAATTAGATAAATGTGACTTACTCTGATAAATGCGGATACATAGTAATCACAATGCAGTAGTAGTTAAGTCACAAAATATCAGAACAAATCAGTAAACCGCACTTTTGTAAAAAATGCACATGTTAGTACTTTTTATCACCAAATTCCAATCGTGATATCTGGATGCGGAAGTACTCTTAATCGATTACAGATTTTTAAATGCGGCGCGGGTGGTTGACTATGGTCAACCAATTAATAACTAATTAATTATTCAGAATCAAAACAAACATTTAACCTTAAAATAATGCAGCAGATTAAATGTTATAAAGCGGGAAATAATCAATTAATTAATCAGATGAAACAATTCGTAATAAATTTATATTAACGAATGCATTTTCAGATTTCAAAAATGCAGGTTCGTTACAGTTAAAACTATAAACAATTTCCTTTCATTGTTTCATGAATTATACATGCATTAGAGAGACAGTCCAAATTACAAACTGTTAAATAAATATTTCTGTAAACAAAAGAAAATTAATATGAAATGTAAATATTAAGATTCAATTAGAATTATCAGAGAATAATTAACAAAATAAGATTTTCTTAAACTTGCAGACAAAATATTTACTATGCGGAGGTACGTTAAATAGAATCACTATGCGGTAGAAATAAAATGCAGAAGATACACAAAGCGGAACTAAGCGGAGTCACCACAATTTCACAGCACTCAAACAAGCAAATTGCAGTAAAGTAGAAAGAAATAAACTCAAAATAAACTAAATAATAACTCGAAATAAAATCAAAGTAAAACTTATCACAATTCAAGAACAGATCAAACAGGTGCGCAGTGCCAGTGAACAGACAGACAGATTTCCGAACAACACAGAGTTCCCGTTCGGAAATTTAACAGGCCAAAATTAATGAATTTTTAGGCACTTTGCAGCCAATTTTATATGCGGAAATCAGAGAAGGGATTCCGAGTACGCGCGGAAGAGATAATGACGTCAAAACACCCTAAAAAAACTATAGAATTCAGCGGTGGGGTACTAAAAGTACCAAAAGAGCGGGGGGTAATTCATGTAATTGGAATAATTAGCCTTGGCTAATTATTCAGAATAAAAGAAAAGAAAATAACATATATCAGAATTAGAAAAGAAAATAAACTGACAGATTCACGTAAAATAAAATGCGGTTGACGACATAACTCACCCCTTCATCTACGGGGTTGATTCATACGAATGAATCAGGACTCAGAAACACACATCAGAAAATATATGCGGATGCGGGGGTTAAATGCAGGAACAATTCAGGGGAAAGAGGGTAAAACAGGGTAAAATTGGAAGCGGCGTGGCTGACCACATTCCAATGTGCAATGTACCCAAAAATGTAAATAAAATAACATAAATCAGACTTACCCTGTTAAATGCGGTTGTTCAAAGTTCAAAATAGCCAAGACGATGCAGTAATAACACTCAATAAAACAGTAAAACAAAATTGCAACACGTGTAATGCAAAATGACTTTTTACGAGTAAATTCCACTCGGCAATTTTGGTTGTGGAAGTACTTCCACCCGTTACAAATTTAAAAACGGGGTACAGGTGGTTGACTATGGTCAATACCTTAATTGGCAATTAATTATTCGGAATCAAAACAAACACTTAACCTTAAAATAATGCAGAAGATTAAATGTGTCGATAAATGCAGATAAATATTGAATGCAGAACAGAATCAACTAAGTTAAGCGGGAAATATTCAGCGGAAAGTAATCAGGTAATAAATCAGACAACAAATCGCTATTAACAATGTATTAACGAAATGCATTTCAGATTGCCAAAATGCAGATTCGTTACAATAGATTATGGAGAATTAAATACGATTACAAAGACGGATTATTTTCCTTTGCCCTTATTAAATTTAACAATTGATATGTTGTCTGGAAACAGTTTATTTTCAACAATGGATTTAGCAAGTGGTTATTTCCAAGTAGAATTAGATGAGAGAGATAAAGAGAAAAGTGCTTTCTTATGATCCTGATAATCACAACGAATTTGTGCGTATGAGTATGGGACTGAAAAATGCACTTGCAACTTGGCAACGTATGATGTATACGATTTTTAGTGGATTGATTGGACAAGAGTTTTAGTTATACCTGGATGACATCATCGATTACTCAACCAATGATATTGATGAGCATCTCGCACGATTAAAGAATGTATTTAAAAAAATGAGGGATAGTAATTTAAAATTCAAATCCACTAAATGTCATTTCCTACAAGAAAAAGCAAAATATTCAGGAGACATTATTTCCTCAAAAGGTTGTGAAGCCGATTCTGATAAAATTGAAGTAATTAAGAAATATCCACAACCGCGGAATGTAAAAGACATAAGAGCCTTTTTAGGACTTTGTGGATTATATAGAAAATTTGTACCGCAGTTTGCTAAAATTACACAACCATTAATTAAACTTACCAAAAAAATACATCTTTCTTGTGGTCCAAGGAACACGAAGAGGCATTTAACACAGTAAAAACAGCTTTAATTTCACCACCAATTTTTAAGTATCCATATTTTTCACGACAGTTTATACTAGTAACCGATGCTAGTGGAGAGGCCATATCGGGCATATTGTGTCAAAAATGCGATAATATTGAACACCCGATTTACTATACCAGTCGAACATTAAATAACGCTGAAAGAAATTATTCTACAATCGAACGGGAATGTTTTGCAATCGTATGGGCCATAAAACACTTTAGATGCTACTTAGTGGGCACACATTTTATAATAACCTAACCTAACATTTAGCCTGATGCGGGAAATTGTGGTCTAAATATACAAATTTAAGAAAACAAATTAAATCATTAGCTCGTAATGTAAATGATGAAGATAATGCCATTGAAGATCCCCCAGTACTTCGTCCATAATATTGAACTATCGAGTGACACTGATCTCTCGGTTCAGTTTGTGAAAGTCATTTGTAAACCGTGATGGAATGAAGTGGCTAATCATTGGGAAAAGTCATTTGAACACAGAATTATTTCGAGCGTTTTATTAGAAGAGCGTTAGAAGCGTTTTATTTCTAATTCCACATCATAAACATAATCATAAACATACATTTGGGTATCACGAGGGCTGCACAGGCCCCAAAACAAACACTAAGTTAATAGAGGATTTAAAAATATTTAGGGTTGCATCAATTGTTAGGGTTTTATCAAAGTTTAAATTTAACATTTTTTTGCCGATTTTGTAAAAGTCCTAAAAATGATCCTGTACGACAAGTATTATCATTGGATAAAAGTTTGTTAAGAAATCGAAATAATTTAAAAGAAGATTTAAATCTGAATGATGTAAAGCTCACTGGAATCAAAGAACAGTGTATTATTTTTAATGAAATTCCTTCATTTCATGTTACACAGAAAATTATTTTGTTGATATAATGCACGATCTGTTAGAAGGTGTTTGTTTATATATGTGATCTAGGTTTTTTGTTATACCAGTTTATAGTCGTTGACAAATATTTTGACATATAGAATATCTTAATCTCAAAATTAATTGCTTTTTCTATAGATTTGAGATCAAAAATAAGCCACCCTTAATACCTTATGAAAAAATTTAAAAAAAGGAGTTAAAATTGTCTGCGACTGAAATGTTGTGTTTTATGAGATATACTTCTGTATATTAGTTGGAGAAAAAATTCCTATAAATAATAAATATTGGAAACTTTATTTAACTTTAAGAGAATTACTTACATAATTCTTACATGCAAACATCTTCCACTAACTTGGACTAATAAGATATCTAAACTTACAGAAATTCATCACAAATTATATTTGCGGAATTATTTGAAAGCGATCTAAAACCTAAACATCATTTCATGCTCCATTATGAAGAAGTTATTCGTCAAACTGGACCTCCAGTACACCTTTGGTCGAATACATATTATGAATCAAAATAGCATAAACAATTAAAAGCAATAAGCCTAAATGTGGCGTCACGTATTATTAATATTTGTAAAACATAATATTGGGATGCATTAAACATAAGTTACAGTTTTGCGAGCGCATATAATAACTAATTTTGGATTTCATCGTTCTTTGACAACCGGAGCTTCAGTCAATTTGACGAACCTAAATTATTTTGATCAAACTATAAGGGAAAATCTTGAACAAAATGCTTTTATTAATAATAATTGTTTTACAAACATTACCAATTTAGAAATAGATAGAATTGCTTATAAGGAAAAATATTTTATTGTTGTGTGAACCAAAATGATCATCTATTTGGACTAATTGAACATACCTATATTACTAAGTAAAGACCACCAAGAATATGCTTTTGTTATGTTCCATTTATTTCAATTGAAATTAATACACATTTACAAAGTTACCAAAATAACTAAATTAGACAATAATAAACAATTAAAACTAATATTTTATGAAAACTTGAAAGACTATTATGATCAATAGTCGTATATGTTCCATAATACTCGATTTCAAATGACTCTACCCAGAAGCCGAAAGCTGTTTATTTAGAAAATAGAATTTATGGTATAAACCAATATGTGATAATATTATGTATTATTAACAATAAAAGACTTATTATTTCGACATTTTGTTTTTTATAATTCACTTCACCTATATATCATTCTTTACAAATACCTACTTCAAGTTATCAATACTAATCTGCAAAAATTAATAATACAAAAGTTCAATGGTTAAATTCTCCTGACTATGAAATAATTACAGCTAAAAAATGTGTTTAGTTTACTTCAGTTGTAGTGGTAAATCAAACTACTTCATAGTTGTAAATTTCATCAATTGGGATTTACTATTTTGTAGTGGTATTTATTAAGAAATGTCTTATTTGTCCCCTATTTCACCACTACTAAAATGGGTTTGGATTGCCAATTTTTTCTTTCAATGTGTAAGCCCATTACACTTAAATGTAGGTATAAATGTATTACATACCTAGGTAATACCTATACATATATTATGTTGAAATAAAACAATAATAAAAAGGCATATTTTCCATATACTTAAATTATTGAAAATCACATAGGTATATTATTTTGAAATGTGTTCTACGTCCCGACCTATTAGGAAGACTAAATCGTGGATTTAAATCCTTTTATCTGATGTTATCTTTTTATATGTTAATATATACATATACATATATTGTATATATATATCTTAACTCCCTCTATATAGTAATAATGACAATCGCAATAAATGTTCTTCTATTTTTCGTATCACAAAAGAATGTGGTACGTATGTAGGGGAGAGTAGTCTATATTTGACCACCACCTAATTTCGACCACGTCATTATTTGCTAAAATTTTAAGGGTGCAGAGGCATGTTAGCATTAAATTACCAAATTAGACTGTCTAACTACGTTTTTGCTTAAATGTGAAGCAAGAACTTGTTAATACACGCGCATCAAATTTTCAGAGTATAAATAATTTAAGTGTATTATAAATAATCTAATTTTCGGGGTGATTTTCTAGTGCTGCTCTATCCAATTAACGGTAAGAAACAAAGTTGTTTAGAGTTGCATGATGGTAAGTAAAGGACTAATTTGGAGAATTCATATCTTCATATTAGAAGCCATTGTAATAAAACTTTAAAAAAATTAAGTTCATTTTTCTGTTCGTTGTCAGAGTCTCCCACAAATAATTGATTTAACCTTTGAAAGTTGCTGCCCTAAATGGCCCATACACAAACAACATACACCATACAAAAAAGATCTTGAAAACCAGAAAAATCGCATTTAAGAAAGAAAATCGTACATGCCAAACGTCAAAAAAACTAAAAATTGATGGTGCAGAACCCAAAAAAAAATCCGCCTAGGAGGATGCTGATTGCTTGTTCTGCGACGACACATATTTGAGGTCCACAGAAGCTGTGAGGAGGGATGCTGGGTGCGATGCAAAGGATAAATTAGATGGTTCCCTTGAAGAATGTGTACGGACATTGACGACTTATATGGGGTATAGGTAACATGTGTCTTAGAACGTAAAGTCGTCCAATTAAAGAAACCGGTGATGCATGGTCCAAAATGGGAAACCGTCAACTGTCTCTTAAATTACACTTTTATTCGAAGAAATTAAATCTTTTTTCTAGAAAAAGTTTTATTGTTTCTGTTAGAATTTTCCATGTTTTCACTTTTATGTTGTATAATGGACAACTTGCATGAAAGGGGGATTTTGAAATAAACCATATGACTCGATAAAGGAGTAAAATTTATACGACAATTTTTTTTATTTTCATATTAGCCCACCGGTGTGAAACTGGCGACCCAGCAACCGCCCGACGGTCGGACGACAAATCGGATAAAAACTTTTTTTTAAGAAAATTGCATTTACTCGAAAACGGTAAGGTGTCTCACCATTCGATTGTACGGCACAAAATACATATAATTAATCTGTTTTTATTATTCTAATCGCCGTCAAAAGGGTAGTTGCGGGATGAAAATTCTCTAAAAACATGGAAAATCGCGTTTTTCTCGAAAACTATTGGGTGTCGCACTTTGCAATTTTTACCATTTAATTCTACGGCAAAAATACATATAATAAGCCGATTTTTATTTTTCAAATCGCCGTCGAAGGGGTGGTTGCTGGGTGAAAACTCTCTAAAATTATGGAAAATTGCATTTTTCTCTAAAACTATTAGGTGTCGCAGTTTGCAATTTTTACCATTTAATTCTACGGCAAAAATACATATAATAGGCCGATTTTTATTTTTCAAATCGCCGTCGAAGGGGTAGTTGCTGGGTGAAAACTCTCTAAAAATATGGAAAATCGCGTTTTTCTCGAAAACTGTTAGGTGTCGCACTTTGTAATTTTTACCATTCATTTCTACGGCAAAAATACATATAATGAGCCGATTTTCATTTTTCAAATCGCCGTCAAAGAAGTGGTTGCTGGGTGAAAACTTTCTAAAATTAGGAAAAATCCAGTAGGTAAGTTAGTTGTTTTTTTTCCACTCTCATAGTATGTGTATGCATACATAATAAAGTAGAATAAAAATAATGAATAGTTGACGGCTCTGGCGACGGTCCGTATGGGCGGCCATCCGACGGTCAGGGAATCATGATCCCCGGATGTGGAGGGTGCCATCTATAACCATCCTAAAGTTAGGGCACTGGTATATTTAGCATTCATTTTGATCACCCCTCTCGTCCCCACCTCACGTATCGTGACGCCGTGTTGCCTAGATGCTAAGTTAGAGGAACTCCAAAACTCCAATTTTTCCCCATAAAATGAATAACTGATATTGGTCCACTTCCGCGAACCTCATAAAATCTAAATCATCGGGAATATTTAAGAGATAATAATTTCAGTATATAAAATCGTTAATTTGATCATTGAATAAAAAATGTTGTATTATACATTAGGAATTGTTCGTCAATAGTCTCCATCTCTTTTTAAGAGAGGAGAAATATTTTGTATTTTGTTTTGGTGTTTTAAAGAACGTTTTAATATAAATAATAGTTTTACTCTTTTTTTAAACGTATTTTTCGGTGTTTCATTTAACTTTGCGTCAACCGTTGTACTTTAAATCCTAAGTACTGGCGGTTACATACACACAACGTAGGGGCTTTATCACCATCAGTGGTAAAGCGATCACAGCCAATTAAAGATAAAATTTTACTAACATTCGTTTCTCCCAATACATCAGCCAAACCATTACAATGGCATATTTACCATTATGGAGTGGTCTATTGCTAAATAGCAGTTCTCGCTTTAGTAATGCCAATGTCGAAAATTGGATTAATTTAATTAAAAATGTTGTACTAAAAGGCAACAGAAATGTAAAATGTAGTAGTTTTGTACGTGATGTTAGATTAAAAGTTTTGGGCATTTACAAAGAGGTCACATTAAAAATACCAAGCACTGGATTGGCAAGAAAGGGAAAAAGAAAACTTTTAAAAAATACTGATGCTAGTATGCAAACTTCTTATCCAGAGTTAGAAGAAGAACAATGGGCAAAAAAATGAAACCCACTATACTAAATGTTTTTCAGGGTCGCAAAATAAAAGAAATTAATACTTCGCAAAAGAGCTCACAATCATCTGATGATTCAATTCTTAATATCCAAGTGGGTTCACAACAAAAAACAACAGCAGATTCTAATTTGAATAATATTAATATAGATACAGATGATAAAGCAACTGGATCAAAGTTGATAGACTCAGGTGACAATTTAATTCACGCAAAAATTCTTGAAAATGGTTTATTTTTGAATCCAGATTTTTATTTAGTTAACGCTATTAATAAAAATACTTTCTACTTAGGTGCATATTCTTACAACAAACCACAAAATCAACCTCCACAGTTCTGATTTCATCACTTTATTGTCACGGCATAATATAACTTTTGGCGATAGTGATGGAAAAGAATATAAGAGCAGATGGTTAACAGATTATTGCATTGATGCCGCTGCAATTACACTAATTAAATATATCTTTAAATGCGAACAAGATGTTTATTATATAGATACAATTTCTGCATAAATTTTATTTAGCGGAGAATATAATGATAAATTTCAACCTTTGCGTCAACTACTCGTTGTAAATCGCAATCTTAAATATGTTTTTATTTCATATAATGTAAGACAAACACATTGGACATTAATTATATTATATATAACTAATAAAAAGATTATTATTCTCGATCCAAGTAAATTTACTCCAGTAGAAGCTGAACTCATATTTAAGAGAATTAAAGATTTTTTAATTAGGATAGTCATATTATAATATAATACAGAAAAAATGAATTATCCCAAGTGGGAATTGATCAAAGATCAAAATTGTTTACAGCAAAATGATTCGGAAAATTGCGGAATTTTTGTAATTTATTACTTAAGTTTAATATGTAAGAATAAATATATGGACCATAATGACACAATTTTTAATAAAGATAATGAATTTGATCCCGAAACTTTTAGAATTTCAATTCAAAATTTATTATTAATCGGATCCGAGGATATGTTAAACAAGTGTATAACTTGTGGTGATGAAGATTTCAAAGAGGAAATATTTATTGAGTGCTCAAAATGTAATCGGTGGATTCATCGATCATGTGCAAGTATTCAATCTTCCCTAAACATTTCCAAAATAGAAAGTTCTCAAACACATTTGATGGAAAAACGAAACATCCAATAAATGTAAAATTTAAAAATGAAATAGATTTAAAAATACACAGTAAATGTGTTGATTAACTTGATAAAACCCATTACCTGAAATATTGGTAATTGTAATAACACATCATGGGTGGTGGATGTTACTAATTCCTTTGGGTTGACCCCGTCGTAACAAATACCATATGTATATGTAGTTGATCCAGGTTTTTATGACCTGTACTTGAATATTTTTTCTTTTTAGATTTGAAGAACGAGACAATTTACTGTTTTAGATATGTAGGTAAGCATACATCTTTTTTTTTAATAATTAACCCACCTTTACCGTTTCTAACATTACCTAATCCCAGATCCCTACCCGGCAGGAAACACTTAACTGTCCTCGTCGGCCTGCTGGACAGTAATAATCTTTAATATTTTCTTATTGAAGTGATTAAAGCTTATTAAAGATTATTACTGACTAAGTTGAGTGGTAATTTTGTGGGTAGGTTTAAATTCAAATATCGATGGCGCAGAACACAATGGATGGCCAACTAGGTTTCTTAGCGCTTTATTACATAATTATAATTCAAATAATATATGAAATAAATAAATGCTTATTCTACAAATAGAATAAGACGCATTTGATATATTTTGATGCATACACATACTATCAGAGTGGAAAAAAAACAACTAACTTACCTACTGGATTTTTCTTAATTTTATAAAGTTTTCACCCAGCAACCACCCCTTCGACGGCGATCTGAAAAATTAAAGTTGGCTTATTACATGTATTTCTGCAGTAGAATCGAATGGTAGAAATAACAAAGTGCGACACCTAAGAGTTTTAGAGAAAAATGCAATTTTCCATGTTTTTAGAGGGTTTTCACCCAGCAACTACCCCTTTGACGGCGATTTGAAAAATGAAAATAGGCGTATTATATGTATTTTTGCCGTAGAATCGTATGGTGGAAATTGCAAAGTGAGACACCTAATAGTTTTCGAGAAAAACGCAATTTTCCATGTTTTTAGAGAATTTTCATCCCGCAACTACCCTTTTGACGGTGATTAGAATAATAAAAACCGATTAATTAAATGTATTTTGTGCCGTACAATCGAATGGTGAAAACCGCAAAGTGAGACACCTTACCGTTTTTGAGAAAATGCAATTTTCTTAAAAAAAAGTTCTTATCCGATTTGTCGTCAGACCGTCGGGCGGTTGCTGGGTCGTCTAGTTTTCGGGTTGCCAGTTTCACACCGATTATTAGCCCACTTACGGAGAAAATGATGATTTTCCAGAGCACTTTTTAAATCTACGGAAAGTTCACTAATCGGCAACGTTTTCGGCTATTTGTCTCAGTCTTACGCGTTAAGATCATTATGTTCATGCACACTCTTTTACAGATTAGTTAAGCGCGTAAGTATTTGAAATTCGAATTCAAATTAACCGGGAACTTAAACAAAGTGCGCTCCTCTGTCGAACCTTGTTTAACTCAGGGCTCCTTTTGGCCGAGAGGCGTGGTCTATTTGCGAAGTTGCCATATTGCAACTTTCCGTAACCTTGAAAATTTCAACTTTCAAAGTCAATTTTAGGGGCTTTATTGAACTTTAAAAAAAAATTGATGAATAAAACCCACCCCAATTTAGGGTCTATTTTCAGAATCTGTAATAAAAAAACTTCATGCAAGTTGTCCATACTAAAGAATAAATTGTTTCTTCTGTATGGAATTTGATTATTTCTAAAAGTGGTCCAATATAAATACTCTCCCCTATATGGGGAGGGGGTTTCCTAATGAATATTAAGAAACCTGTGCGCGCACTATCCGACTAGATAGATATGATAAAAAAAACTATCGTTTTAGTATAAAACAGAAAGAATTTCTTAATTTGACCTTTTCAATCTATCGCTATTATACTACTAGCTACTACAATATGCCAGATAATAAAGAACAAAACTTAAATAACGGTAAGTTAAAACTACACTTGTACTGTGTATTATCGCTAATATACAATTATTAATTATACCATTGTATAACTATTATTAATTATTATTAATTATCTTTTTTCTTTCAGACCGTCACATGGACGACGACACCACCAGCACGCTGCCGCCGCCGCCGCCACGATCGGGTGGAATCCAATTGGAATTAGTAAGTGTATTTTTCTCAAAAAATTTTTTCTACATATTTCTAACTTGTATTTTTTTTTCTAATCTTTCTATCTAAACACCACACACCGCGGTCGTGGTGGTGGCCGCCGCCAACGAAGAAACCGTTGGCAGCCATACAACGGCTGCACTAGATGGTGGTGGTACCCCCAGCAGAATAATGGTGGACGACGTGGAGGCCGTAGCGGCAGGCGCGGCGAAGGAAGAAGGGGAGGTGGAAAAGAAAGAAGAAGTGCACTAGAAAGAAGGAGACGATTGAAGCGAGAAATTAAGTACCGTTCAAATACGGCAAGAGCAGCTCAACGATTAGATCCGAACGTGGCTCGACCAGCTGCGGCAGTTTCACTGCAAATGATTTAAGAGTAGCTGCTGCTGATGCACGCAACAATGCCGGTCCTGCTGCTAATAATAATGCCAGGAACCAGGATCCACTTGCCAATGTAGCTGTGCACAATTTAGGAAGAATGAGTATGGTATGCACTCATTGCGGTGCATTGCATTTTCCATTCAACGATTTATGACAAACCTGTATTAGAATGCAATGGCAATGGTTCGGGCTTTGGGTAAGCCGGATTTATTTATTACAATTACGGCTCATCCGGAATGGCCTGAAATTGTAAATAATATTGCGTACAGTCATCGTGTACAATTTTAGCCGGATATTATTGTGCGTGTTTTCTATGGTATATTAAAAGCTCTGATGGACGATCTTTTGAACAGAGACATATTTGGCAAAGTTAAATATTACAATTACACCATAGAATTTCAAAAGCGGGAATGCTCCCACATGCCCACATTCTCCTTGCTCTGGAGGACAATTTCAAATTACGCACAGCAAACGATGTTGACCGCATCATTAGCGCCGAGATTCCATCGAATCGTGAACAAGATCCAATTTTGTTCGATTCTGTGGTGAAGCATATGTTCCACGGCCCCTGTGGCCCAGACAATATGAATTCTCAATGCATGAAGCAGGGCAATGTTCAAAGCAATTTCTAAAAGAATTTGCCAACGAGACGGTATATATTCCAAATTCATATCCAATATACCGACGCAAAGATGACGGACGCACTATCACGAAACGTGTTGCACGTGATGATGGTGGTGGTCGTCGAGACATTGAATTGGACAATCGTTGGGTGTTTCCTTACATACAGTCCATACATATGCAAAAAGTACAATAACCACACCAATGTACAATGTGTTGCCACCATTAGTGCAGTGAAGTATTTGTACAAGTACATCTTAAAAGGACAAGATTTGGCCAATGTACAATTCCGCACAATGGCGAATGCTGCTGCTGCTGCTAATAATAATAATAATAATAGTAATAATGATAATGGTGGTAATAATGTTGTAAGGCCTTTAGTAGTTATCTTGGGGTGATACCACGACCCGATGGCGCTTCTGATGGCGCATGCCATCAGCAGAGACCATCCAATAGGGGGTCTCCAGAAGGTCCTACAAGAATTTCTACAAGAAGTGCAAAAGAAGTCTTGTACGCGGTGAGACACTACTAGTCCTATTTGATGGCATGTATCCATCCTCAGGGCCCATTGAATAAGGGTGTGGGTATGGGGGGTGATCTCCAGAAGGAGACGGGGTCCAACAAGAAGAAGACGAAGAAGAACTTCTGCAAGAAATGCGCTGCAGAAGAAGTCTTGTATATTAGGACTCGCGCACACGCATGCATGTGCATGAGGATGTCAATTTCTACTTCCTTTTCGCAGTCATATAGCGATTGTATATCTGTTAACTCGTAACAGTTTTCCGACCGTTTTGTCAGTGTGGACGCTACTGCAATGTCCTCCACTTACAATTGACCATAAGACAAAACATGCTGCTGCTGAGATTCAGCAGCAGTTTCAACAAGAATTTTTTCCATTTTATAAATAAGAAATTGAGGAGTTTTCTTGTACTCTTTTAAATTGGACACAATCTCCTCCCAACGACATTGCCTGACATAAATGTCATTACAACACACATAATCACTGCCAACGCTCTTGGCATACGAATAATAATGTCCCCCATCTATGCGATGACCCACATGAACGCATATATAAAGGAGCTCATAGCCCTTACCGCAAATATTAATTTTGCGATTAATTTCGAATACATTACTGTGGAGTTCGTTCAACGATTCAGACACCAGACATTCCACAATTGCATATTGTGGAAAATGTTCCACCCCACAGTTGGACGGGTCGTCAGCCGCGTCACAAGCTGTGGAGCAATTTGCACATTTCATGGGCAATTGGGACATGTCGTGCTCAATTGCTGACTGTACAGAATTGTTGGCTATTGCGTTAATGTGTATAATTGGCAATAATGTGGGAGTTGAATCTCCCACAAAATTACAATTATTGCATCTGATGTTACCAAATAGTTTAAAAACTACCAAGTCAGAGAGCAATTCTGACTTGTCAGATGAAAAACCAAGGTCTAGAACCTTGTACAGGACCTCGCAAGGATCTTGTTGATCCTCGCTTGATTCTAACTTGAAGAGGCTCACAAGAGCCTCAACAACAGCCCTACCTTTATAGAAGGTAGCACCTTCGTCCATGATAGCCCTTAGGCTATCGTGCAATGGACCTAAATACGAAAATAAAGTGGCCTCTTTATCGGGATGAACCAATAAAGACAGCCCCTTCAGGAGAACGTTAAACCAACAATGGTTAGACTCATTCTCAAGTTCAACAAACAATGAACTACACACCTCCATTATAACGACACAAAAACAAAGAAAAATACAAACCAAAAATCCAAAAGATAAAAAATGTCCTTCTTAGGACAAAAAAAGGGAAAATACAAACAAAAAAAACCACACTACTCGTGGAAAAATAAAAAATGTCTTTCTTAAGACAAAAAAGAAAAAATCCAAACAAAAAAAAAACCACACTACTGGAAAGAAAACAAATGTCCTTTTCAGGACAAAAAATTAAATAAAGAAAAAATCCAATCCAAAAAAACAATTCAATAAAACCAGAAAAAAGAATAAATAACTGCACCTCTGACTCTGAGGACAGAAAATACAAAAAAAATTAAAAACAAATAAAAACTACTCGTAATACGAGAAAAACACACAATCGCACACGAATTTTTATGAAGAACCGTAAAAACACACTTTTCAACTTTTGATCGAATTTTTTTTTAAGTGTCGCTCAAGAATAATTTTCACTAAACTTGAGTTTGGTATATCAACTCGGTATATGAAACTCTTGAAATTCTGTCACCCATCCAAGTACAGACCTCGAATAAATTTCAAACTGTCAAAAAGTGTCAACTGTCAAAATGTCAAAATCTCAAAAAGTGTCAAATTTCAAATTGTCAAAAAATGTCAAAAGTCAAAATGTCAAAAAAAGTCAAAAGTCAAAATGTCAAAAAAAGTCAAAAGTAAAATTCATTAATTTCTTTAATCAAGATCATGTCTTATCGTATAGTTCCCCACCCTACACGGGCCCCTGGGACCCCCGATCCCGTAGGACAGTTCCATGTTTTACGAGTGGTCCGCTACGTGAAAATGAGAGAAAAATGACAGAACTTGTAACAATAAAAACACTTGTAAAAATTCAAAAAAAATTTAAAAAAAATTAAAATTAAAAAAATCGTAAAAAAAAATTGTAAAAATTATAAAATATTGTAAAAAAAAACTTAAAAAAAAACTTGAAAAAACTATATAAACCTGTAAAAAACATAAATTCATAAAAAAAATTGTAAAAATTATAAAAATTAAAAAAAACACGATAAAAAGACAGCTGTCCAATTACTCACCTTGCCGCTAAATGTCGCCATGAACTACATTTCACCAGGAACTTCAACATAAAATTCATAAAACTAGAGCAAATTCCAAGAAAATTTAATCCAAACACAAGTTGTAGTACATAGTACTAATATGGATAACCAATTAGAAGACGGAAACTTCACTGACCCGGAAGTGGGAGAAGACTTAGACGTCGAACACCTCGAAGACGAACTCCAAGGTACCGTGCCATGGTACGATCCAGAAGTTTGCCCGTGAGTTTAAATGGGCTATCAAGGGAGGAAATTGTGAAAGGTAAGTTGAACATTACTTAATTGTTTAACATATTAATTACTCTTGGTTTTTTTCAGTAATCATGCAATATATTGCACATATCCAAAGGAGAGTGGTCACCGGCATTGGGACAACCACCGAAACTGAAAGCGATTAATTATGTGCAATAAATGTTAAAAATATTAAAATTTTAAAACAACAAAATAATTACAATTTATTTTATTACGAAATTGTACAGCAGTTTGCCTAACTACCAGTTGAAAAAATAAAGTAAATCATAGAGTTTTTTTTAAATTTCAAGGTGTACAGCAGTTTGCATAACCACCAGTTAAAAATTACATCAAATCTTAGAGAAATTTTATTTCAAGGTCACACATTTTAGTAAAATTCATCAATTTCTTCAATCCAGATCATGTCTTATCGTATAGTTCCCCACCCTACACGGGCCCCTGGAACCCCCAATCCCGTAAGACAGTTGCATGTTTATTTTCTACCCACAAATGATAACGTTTCATTTAATTTTAATAAAGTTTTTAAACGATCAAACGGAATTATGAGACAGTGGTTACCTTATTCTCATGCAAAACCAGCTCTTTACTGTTTTATTTGTTTAGCATTTTGCAATGACAATGATAAAAGTATTTTCTTGTGTAGTATGTCTGACTGGAAACATGTTTATAAAAAGATTCATGAACATGAGGACAATAAATTACATGGAAATAATTCTGAATCATATATGCCTTTATATATCTTCGCAAAATGTCACGATAGAAGAACGACTTTTCTCCAACAGTATGAATCAAAGACGGATACAAGTTTCAAGATACCGTCAAACATTACAAAGAGTGATTGAGGTCATTAAACTAATTAGGAAACGTGGAATAAGCTTTCGAGGGAGTAAGAATGAAGCTGCTTATACATTAAATAATACCTCTATATATCATGGCAACTTTCTTGAAATTGTGATTATGTTTGAATTTCTGTGTTATAGGAGGTGGTTAAAGTCAATGCTTTAACAGTTATTTGAATAAAGCCAAACGCATTTCACCGTCTGTTTGGGGCTTCTTCTGTGGCTATTCATTTGGTTGTGGTGAATTGTTTGTTTTTTTAAAATGTATGTAACATCCATCGTTCAGATTGTATTGTTGTAATTGTGATAAAATAATAAATACATAAATAAATAGATAAAATGGTAAAATTCTTGTATAGATAAATGGGTAAAAGGTTAAAAACTGGTTTTGTAAAATGACTATATTTCATTTTTTTCACTCAGTAGTAAAATGGACTTCGCGTATATGTCAAATTTCAAAAATTCTGGCTTCTCATTGATTAATTCAAACGTTTTTTTCAAATCAAAAAATTAGAAGAACTTTTGCTACACGGAGAAAAAAATGGAGTATAGATATGTTTTGTATATAAATCAATGTATTCCCATTTGTCTATTAGTTGCAATTATTGTAAAAATTGTTGTTGTATATCTTATCACAGATTTGAGATTTACTTGTGTACGTGTTGTTAATTTGTCGTTTAATTTATACGTGTCGTAAATGTTCGTGAATTTATGGTGATTATTTCACATTCGCAATTTATTAAAAAGTGATTAAGTGATTCTTTATTCAATAGTGAAATTAATGAATAAGTGAATGTTGATGAAATTTTTCAACATAGACCTTAATCTTTAACCTATTTCTCAGAGAATGGAATTGACTTTGAAGCTTTCTCGATGTTAACTTGTGATGGTATAGTGGACCCATCGAGCGAGGACAATGCGCTCGATGAGGAGACCGAAAGACAGGGAACAAATTCCACTACCAATGTCCAAGTCAGCCGGGTAACGACATAAGCAATATTGCACTTCTGCAATATTCCATTATGTAGTTCTAGAGTAAACGTATATGTTAAGTCATCATTTCAGTTTTATATAAATAGTTGTAGCCAATGTGATATTAGAATTAATTATTTTTAATTTTCATTAGAAAAGTTTTATTCATCATCATTGTAAGTGTTAAGAACAAATAAACCACATCACAACGAAAAAAGTGTTTTGTTCTCTTCGTACTTTCACAATATATAAAAACCCTTCAAAAAACTTCATACAGTTATTACAATTGATGATATCATAAAGGAAATTGTACAAAAAACAGGTCCACGATTAAAATTTCTCAAGTTCTTTTCGGATACATTTAGAAGTACAGTTTTGGTAAAAATTAATAAATTGCATATTTCTTTTATTTAACACGATTTAACATGATTGTAGCAAAACCAATCCTGTAGATGACAATGGTACAAATTCGCTTATTGGTACTTTGGAACCAAGCTGTTCGTCGTCAAGTAATGTAACGCCAGAAAATGATCATTACAGTAATTGTAGCACATCAAATACCATTACATTTATTGAAGATGAAGAATGAGAATTCCTGATTCCTGATAAACCACCAGCCAAACGAGGTGAGTATGATTAATTACACTACAAGTTATAGCATTGTTTACTAAATTAATACTAACTTCAAACCAAATTTAAGTATCAAATCTAATAACATCGAATAAACGAATAGTAGTTTTAAATGATAATATTGCTAAATTTATAAAAAATATAGTCCATTTGTATTTTCTATTAGAAAAATTCTTAGAAGTACTTTTAATTTAATTTACAGTTACAATTTATCAAGAAACAGTATTAGAATAATGTTTCAGTATCTATTTAAAGCATCACTCGAAGCATAATATTGAATTTTTGTTGCAGGACAACTTATAGTTTTGTTTAAAAGAAAATATGTATTTATTTATAACCTATTATTTTTTTTTCTGAAAAGACTGTTGAATATACCTATTATAACTGAAACTGAAAATTTAATTTTTTATTTGGTATAAAATATACTTTTGATTTTGAATATATGCTTTGTTATTCATATTTGAATAAAAATGTTAACAAACATTGTAACTAGTTTTTAAGTATATTTTAAAATATTAATATCCCTCCCCAATATTTAAAATTATAAACCTAGATAGTAAAATAGAAGTTTTTAATAGTATGGGTTACTAAATTAATATAGTTAATTGTACTACTAAAATATTATTATCATTGCTATATGTATGTATCATGATATGGCAAAATTTAACTGAAAAATATACTTCGATTAGAAAACTTATATAGCGGATCCCATAAACAGTTATAATTATTTTTACAATACAGATAGTTTTTATAAATTATCAATATATTGTTGCTCGAAATATATAAGGTTGTAACAAAAAACATAAAACTACCATAACATTATAGTACTAGGAACTATTTATTTCGCAAAAATAGTATAATAATTTGTACAATATTACATAGTAAAAATTATTATAATTCAGTTAAAAGAAATTAACATATTGATATAGTAACCAATATAAGATTGCATTCTTGCCACAATACGTATAAGAAAAATTTTTAACATATATTAAATTTCCAGTAATATTCAACTTACTTTTTACTCCGGATTGGACATATTTTTGGAAAATTGGAAAATTTACGTTTATCTATTCTTAAAAGTAAAGTCAACCATTACATTGTGCCTTTGGGATTCATTACTCGTCCATGCAACATTCGGGCTACATTTCTGTTATATAATAAGCATTTCGAGGTTTTATTCCAATTTTGATGTTCAAATACTGCAAGGTAAGTTTTAATTCAAGTTGTTCTTGTGTCTACTATTTATTTAAATACGATGATTTTTAGAAAATGCGATTTTTCATTTTTAATATTCGATTTTTTATTTTGTTTACAAGATTTCTGAAACTAAAATGGAAAGTATTATTGGAGGAAAAACAGATATGGCTCTAGGTTTATATGAAATAGGTGAAAACTAGGTAACAATATTAACGAATTGCACTTATTTATTTAAATTTTCACTGTCATTTTCAGAACCAACATACTATGTACCTACTTTTTATGGAAAATCTACAATTGTTTAACTCGAAAAGTTCAAAGAAGAATTGGTATTATTTTAGAAGTGCCGATTAATGGATGTTGGTATTTAATGGTTCAAAAGAGAGAAGACTGGATTTGAGAATTTTTTATGTATGTGAAGTATTGTCAAATGTTTTGTTTTGTGTTGAACAAAAAGTAATGGAAATAAATATTTAACATACATTTAAACATTTTATTACATACACAATTGTAGAATCGTGTAAAACTCTTAATAATTACATGAACCCATTATGAACAAGCAGTAAAAATATAATAGGAATCTTCAAAAAATATATACTTGTACATAACAAAAAAGGAAATTTACATTTTTAATCAGTCATTTTTACTGTAAATACATGTAAAAGTTCATTTTAGTTGTGTTAATTGTTCATAGCAATCAAGGTAAAACTTGGATGTAATTTTACACAGCAGATGGTACTTTTACGGTTGCACTTTTAAAATTACATGTATATTGTTGTAGGCCATAAATTATTATAGATTTTTCATGTAAAATCACTAATCACTTTTTACTCTGTAATTTTTAAAAAATAAAAATCTTTCATTTCCTTTACATATTGCAAATTGATCATTCTTGTTACAACTTCACGGAGGCTTTAAACAACTACATAGTTAATAAATAATCTACGATTACGAGACGCCGAAGTATAATTTACAGATTAAACGAACTTACCTAAAGTGAAGTTCAATCTTAATTATACGAGGCTCCTCGTCCGAAATAGGTTATCTCCCACCCATATAAATTACCCTCATTGCAAAAGAATGGTATCAAATCAACTTTATATTGCAATAATTTCCCTATTAGAAGTTCAACAACAATCTATTCTCGATTGGCTGCAAAATGTGACCTTATTAATGCCCTCAATCGTAAAGTTAATAGGCGCTCGACGAAATCCCAATTTTGTTACAAGAAATTCGGAGATAAAGTTGGACTGCGAGCCCACTGTAAAGGTTTAATATGTATAATAACACAAGAAGGGTTCTGTGATGCACTTTTATTATCGCAGGAACTTATTGAATATACGTTAATATTACAATTTATTCTAATACCTAAAATCACAATTACTTACGAGTATACTAATGAATCTTGCTGACTAGTCCTAAACTAATTCAGGTCAGTTCCAAGTCCGGGGTGCATTGCTCGTCCACTTGCAACGCTTACACTAAATATTGCTTACGAACTAGTGATTGACTAGATAAGTGACACAATGGTACAAAGAACTATTATGCCACCACACAACATCTAACCAACATCGACACGATATTAAGTTACCGAAACCATCATGAATTTTTATTAGATCGGTGATCTTTTAAGCAATTGTTGCATAATTTCAATTCACGAATTTTCTGGTACCGTTCATTTGCTGTTAGTGTTAAGAATTCATCGCATTTATTTACATAATGATCGCGTTTGCATAACTATGAGATTTTACGACACGATAATTATTTGAATTAAATTTATTTTTCGACTCAATGCTTACTTTTGATATTGAAGGTTTGTTTTCAATACAAATATATTCAAGTATTCAAAGTAGAGCTGGGATTCGTATTTGAATTATTCGAATATTCAAATAACTAATGTATGATAATACGGTAAATAAAAATCTCAATATTTGACTAAATCGAATAATTTGAATATTCGAATATTTCTAATTATTCGAATAATTTGAATATTCTAATATCATGAAGTATTCGAATTTGGAATTTCAAATAATAGGTACTTGTAGCGGCATGTTTTAAACTTGCTAGTTACTAGATAATAAATATCATTTTCCCGTATATGCATTCACAGTTGAGTCTTGGCATTAGTTAGTTTTGGTTTGTAAGTTGTACAATGGCTCTACGAAGTGAAATTTGAAAATATTTTGAAAAACGGATAATAATGTAAGTAGTATAGAAATGTTATTTTTACAGTAAAAACGCCCCCCGCAGTACATCCCCTTAAGAAAACGGCTATAACTAGAAAAAAAGGGCCTTATACGTTACCCCTACCCCCCTGCAACATTTTCACCCCCACAACAACCCCCAATGACGTCACGCGAAGCTATCCCCTAAAAAACCGCCACTGTTAAAAAAATAAGTACCCAAATGACATCACTTCGAATAAAGGTCTTTTGTGCGAGGTTATAAACAGAGGAAATGCATTGAAGAATGTTAAGTGCATTACTTTCGCCTATCTATGACGCAACAGCATCACCTCAGGCTCTTACACGTTCAAGGTCGTGACAGCGGTGTTGGCAATAAATAGGTTATAGGAATACTAATGAAGAGACATGAATATAAATTTGTTATATATGTTTTTATTATAATAAGACATATAAGATTATAATTTAATTCTAATATTATTTTAAAGAACAGTCACTTATTTATACAAGAACAAAGGTAAATGGAAACAATAACATAATGAGGAAGTGACCGGTTTTTTTTTTATTTTTTTTTTTGTAATCTACATTAAAAATGCTTTAATGTGATATAACACATGTGACCTTTTTTTTGCCCCGTTTCGCCAAAAAAAAATTGCAAAGTTTAAACCTAAAATTTACCCGCGTTTTTACTACAGGTCTAGCCGCCATGCCTACTTTGAAATTTTTGTAGTTCAAGTAAATATTACTAGATGGCTATTAGTATTTTTCTTAGTAAAATAGTTAATTAGGAGGCTTTTCAGTATGGCACGCGCTTTCGGACATAAATAAAATTTAACAAATATATAGAATCTTTAACTTATATATACAAACTGTTACTAATATATATAAACTTTAACTAATATATATAAAATCTTCCTCATATATACATAATTTTGTTGGCATATATTAAAATTTACAAATATATATTTTTTCGTAAATATATATAAAATTCCGAACATATATATATATGGTTTGAATCTCTTCCTTAGATAATCAAAACTGCTTTCCTCGAAGTCGCAGGCATTGTCTCAACATGACAAAAGGTGACACTAGTCATCAAAGTGGCCAACTAAAATCTTATGCTTATACTCTTTCTTTGCTGAACTATAAATTTTTAATTAATTTTTTTCAATTAAACAGGAATTGAATCGAACACTCCATTATAGAGATAATATGTATTGTTGTAGATTCATAAGACCAAAGTACTGAAAACGTCCGTCATTCTTGAACAAATTCGAAAACGATAATTTTCAAACTCATTCGCTTTATTGCTTGCTGTACTTAAGTTTATAATATTACGTAACCCTAAATTGAAAATAAATAAAATTGAAAATTGTATGTACTTTTTGTTTAAAAGTTCAGCAGAGTTTGAAGACTAGTGTCACCTTTTGTCATGTTGAGACAATGCCTGCGACTTCGAGGAAAGCAGTTTTGATCATGTAAGGAAGAGATTCAAACCATATATATATATATATATATATATGTTCGGAACTTTATATATATTTACGAAAAAATATATATTTGTAAATTTTAATATATGCTAACAAAATTACGTATATATGAGGAAGATTTTATATATATTAGTGAAAGTTTATATATATTATAACAGTTCTTATATATGAGTTAAAGATTCTATATATTTGTTAAACTTTATTTATGTCCGAAAGCGCGTGCCATATTTCAGGGTGGAAAACAAATATAAAAAAGTAAGAAAAATATAATTAGTTAGTCTATGATATTTTTGATTTCAAAATTGACTCATAAACTATTTAAAATAATTATTTAAAATGACAAATTATTGTAGTTTGCCGCAACCCATCATACATAGCCGGTTATTTCCACTAAAAATACGCTCGGATAAGCTCTGACCAATCAAAGCTTGTTACGTCACCGAAGTGGTATAAAAAATTGTAAACAAAAGGTCATATGATAATTTTGAACTTTTCAGGCACTTTTTAATTTCAGTTTCTTCCGAAATTATGCGCTGAAATGAGTAACTGTTATGTTCAGTACTAATCATTTAACCTATTTTATCGAATTATATAGAAATTTCTGTGAATTTCCAACCTAGGTTACTTCCTCATTCTTAAATATACATTATATTTATTACATTAAGTGTAGCATTAATTAATTTTCCCAATATTTCATAATGTTACACAATAATTACATATTATTAATTGTTTTAAGTTTTTGCATTTTTAAAACAGCGGTTGTACAATTTTTAAAATTATTTTCAGAGTGATATCCACAATTTTGGATGGTTTCATCTTCCAACTCATATTTGTCCATATCGAGAACAATTGGAAGTTTTGGAATATACTGTTGCAAATATTCACTACATGCCCTATTTTTCACATACACCGTATCCGTGTTCAGTAATTCTTTTCTTAGAATCGGTATCAAATATTTGTTGTCAAAACAAGCTTTTCTTTGTTTCCAATTACAATTCCAATTTAAACCACATATTTGTCATGTATAGCTTCGAATTTCTTGTTGTACATCTTTATTTAGAAATTCAAACTTTGTATCCGGTTCAAATAAAAAATGTTTCATGTATTGTTCATTACATGTTATGCAACAACACTCACA
Source organism: Silvanus unidentatus (assembly GCA_963930825.1). Lineage (NCBI taxonomy): Eukaryota > Metazoa > Arthropoda > Insecta > Coleoptera > Silvanidae > Silvanus > Silvanus unidentatus. Next base: position 8,620,527 of record OZ005757.1, on the reverse strand, counting down.
ACTTTTTAAAATACTTAATTCTTTCAGAAAGAACATATTTCTTATATTAAACCCCAATATATCAATAAAAGCAACTTTAAGTTTTTCACAAACATAATTGTTAACATCTTTCATTGTGGTCGCTTATAAAGCTCTAACTGACTTTGTTAATGGTGAATACATATATGATCCGATAATATTATTGCATATGCCGTTGTGTGCAATTTAATAGCTCTTTTTGACGTGACACGTCAAATACAACTAAAGGCGCCACCTTGGCAAATAAATCGTGACTTAGTAACGGTTCATTTCTCTTTTCATAATATGAATTTTGGAAATTTGCATGCATGTCATAAAGAATTGCAAAATTATGATTTTCAAAGTCTACATGCAAGTTGTCATATGGATAACATTCGGAATTCAAGAATAATTTGATGTCCGTTAGTTTACAATGGTCAAAGGTTGCAAGGTTTTTATTTAATCGGTTTTTTTTATTCGTTGATAAACAGAAAATTACATATCTAGGTTTTTCTAATTGTGTTGACGATTTTACAACCCAATCAAATTCTTTAGATGTTTGTAATTCGGGTATAGTATATAGATTCCACTGTCGTGAAAATATAGATAATTCTCTTCCACTGTCAATTACTTTATAAAGTTGGAACTTACTATAATCAGTAAGCTCAACAATAAGCACCCTCCAATTAATTTTATTAATACTTAATTGCAACTTATCTGACCCCGATTCATATATAGCATTGGTGTTCGTATTACTTCTAATAAGAATCAGTTCCTGTTTCATATAAACAATAACTTTTTTGAAATCCTCAGCGAAACCCAATAAAGTTCGTAGAGGGACACAAACCGCAAACTGTCCTTCATTTAAATGATAAAAACAGTTTTCGTCTACATTCCATCCAGCGTTTTTAAAATAATTTATTTCTCCCGGTGTAAGCGACAATAGCCCTTTGATAGTGGATACGATTCCGGGTGAATGACAAGATTCAATTGTTTTACCATTTAATTCATATCTGATTTCCTCGAATAAAAACGGTACAAAATTATTTATTAATTTTCCAGTAAGAGACGGTTTTTTGTCTTTGATTCGAACTAACGATCCCTCCACATATATGTATGATTGCGACGGTATAGTTAAAATTTCCGATTGTGGGATTGTAATTCGAATTTCGTCATTCTCATTGAAAGGATTTGTTGCGTAAGGTAAATACGAATGTTTTTCTGGTTTAATAATTGAATTGTCAAATACTGGACCTTCAACTACATTTAGAATTTCATCCATTATGTTTTAAAACCTTTAGTACCAAGGATTTTAAAAATTTTATATTAGATTTAGTTAAACCACCTCCTCTATTATAAGATGGACAAGCATTACTATTTGTTTTTAAATCTTTTTCAATATTTATATACTTTTTGTTGTATTTAATTACCATTTTACAAAACTATTTTGATGGTTAATATTTCAATGTAAATATATTATGGATTTAGTTATAATAATTTTCACTCTTTTTACGTAGGTGTAATCTTGCTGTTACACGTTCACCTCTGAGATTAACAATATGACCGTCTTGATCAACTATTTTAAGTTCAATAAAATGAATTTTGTTTGAGTTAAGGGGATAATAGATAACATTTTCCTGATTAATCGTCTCACGGAACCCGAACGGGTTACTAAATGTAAAGTGGAATATTGAATGTCCTTCTTTACCATTATGAAAATTTCCTGTAGCAATATTACACTTATTACGTTAACTTTAAATATGTGAATTAATTTGTCTGATATAGCCAATACATTTGGTTGTAAAACAATATGTCTAAAACCTAATAAGTTCCCTATTGAATTTTTATCTGTGAAATCCACACTATGATCACATTTAATTTCTGATTATAATGTAATTTTATTAGCTGTTAAATCAAAGTTAATTTTTTTTGTCAAATTCTTATTTATTTCATTAATTTTTTTTATTATGTAGTTCTTTAGTTCCTCAAATTCATATGCCCCCTCAGGAATAATAATAGTCTCATTACCAATTTTAATAGTATTACAATTATTATCTATATTAGGCACACTATAGTAAGTTTCAAAATTCACTAATCCAATTCATTCATATTTTTCCGGTGGTTTTAAATAAATGGGTGGATCAAAGTAAGAGGTCAATATTGATGAATTTCCGTTAAATGTAAACGTTGTCATATTACGTGTTGTTATATAAAAATTTTAAACATAAATGTCCAGAGTTATACCTATTTAATTTTTGAAAATTATTATAATTATAATCTATTTTAGAAAATCCGTTAGAATTAAAATACTTTACTAAGATACTTGGTGGTGGAAAGCTACCAAAAGAATCAAAATATAACACCAAATTTTTGTTTTTTATAAAAGATACCCAATGAGTTCCCTCCCTCTCCACTATTTGAATCTAAATTTACAATTCCTCATTCTTTATTTTTATTAATTGTTGGAGGTAATTTATCTTTCATAAAAATACCCCTGAAATGTGGGATTTTTAATTGTTTCACATATTTTTCTAACTCAATATTAGTTAATGCATGACGTGGTAATTTCAGTGGAAGATTTTTTTAAATGCAATACCATATCCGTTTTTATAAGGTTTCAAATATAAACCTTTACCTATCTCAACTGATTCTAATTTTTGATTATGCCTTTTATTTTCTTCTAAATTTTCTTTTGCTGCGTTGGCTCTTTTTAAAGATGAAACAATATTCGCTACACTTCCGCCTAACGAACCCAAGAGAGAGGCGGCACTTAATTTTGGCAACAATGCGCCATTAAATCCGCCAGACTTAGGTATTGGAATAATTCTCGTTGACCTTTTCGCTTTCAAGTTTTTTTTATTAGCGCCTAAGGCAATTTTTACAGCTGCTTCAAGGTCTTTTGGTTTATGTTTCCTTAACGCTAATTTCGCTTTTCTAACTGCATTATTAAAACCTATCCCCTGTATGACTTTTGTTTTTCTTCCTTTTTTACGTCTCATAGTTTTTTTAAACCTCCCTCTCTTATCATATCCAAATCCTAACATTGTTTTTCCTTTCATGGCCCCCGCCACCAACAATGATGCAAACTTTTCTTTTAAATTTGAATCCTTTGCTTTAAAACGAGCAAGCGCTTGTTTCGTTAAAATTCTATCTGCTGATAGAATGATAATTATTGATGATATGTCTTTGTTTTTCCAATAAAAAATATCGTGTTCTTTACAATGCTGATCTAATTGATTTATTGGTTGACTATTTCTCGCAAGTCTATGTTCGAGTTGTGTATTAGGTCCACAAAAATTATAATTAAATATATACCACTCTTTTTTTTTAAGTTTATCAAATACACCCCTTCCCAACATGAATTGAAACTATACTAAATGTGTTTAATAAATTCCTTTTATTTATAAAGTAAAAATTATAAATTTATAATCTTCTTATTTGAAAATAGAAATAACATGTAATAAATATAATAAAAACGGAATACAATATATTTGATATTATGAAACCCGTCCTCCAACTCCAACCGGTTTGTGGGTCAATGGAGCAGGTCTGGTTGTGCTGCGATTGTTTGCCGAAAGCGTTACCCAAAGTACGTTGCCATTCATTAGATTCAATGACCGAACCACTACTTTGGAAATATTTTAATTTGTAATTTATTACGGATGTGTTTGTATTTTTTATGATGGTCTTATATATTGTTAAATTATATAGAGAGTTAATGTTTTCCATTCGAGTCCATGATGAAGGCCAATTATCATTTTTCGTACCATTGTAATCCAAACAGATTAAAGCATCGATTGTGTCATCGGGCACCACAACATAAAACGTAGAATTAATTGTTGCAGTGAAAAAAATAAAATTACTTAAGATCGATAGATTTGAGAACATGTTGTCACAAACCAAATAAAATCTATACTAAATCGCTTTTATTAATCCAACCTCTTTTATTTACTCCAAGAAATTTGACATACAATTTTCTGCCCTTTTGTTTTTTTCTTATAATTTTTTCATTTAAATGAAATTCATAAGATTTCATTTTAAAAATCTCGTTAGACCACGTTGGAGTATAACCTTTAGCGAATAGCCCACGATATTTACTTATTCTAACACTGTCGCCAACTTTAAACTTGTTTATAATTGTTGCACGTTTCAATCTTTTATATACAGTTGCCAAGAGTTTCTTCTCGACTTTTTTATTTACATGAATCGGTTTCATTTTAATTGTTGCATGATGTGTGTTATTGTATTTATTTATAATTTCTTGTAAGATGTCGTACCATTTATAGTTTCCTCTGTAACTGAATTCCATCCATAGGAGATTTTTCATAGTTTCAATAACCCGTTCAACTATAGAAGCTTTTGTTGTGCTGTATGTGGAATAATGATTTATAGTATATTTATTCATTAAATTTTGAAATTGCTGGTTATAAAATTCTTTTCCCAAATCGGACTGAATATTTTTAGGAATATTATCGGGTTCAATAATCGAAGCCATTGCCGGAACAACATCTTTTGCTGATTTTGTCTTAATTGGACGTGCCCACACATATTTTGAAAATGTATCAATCGCGATTAAAATATAGTTATAACCCCGATTTAATCTTGAATATGGACGCATTTCAATTAAATCTATTTGATATAAATCACGAATACCTTTCATTATAACTTGTCGCCTAGGGAAATATTTTCTCGCAGGCTTATGTAATTCCATAACAATTTCCCTTTTAATATCTTGACTCATGATTACGAATGATTAAATTTTGAATGATGTTTAAATTCGTAAAACCGCATAAGAATATATTAAAACAATCTTATAGAATGACTTTGTGTTCTCTTAGTTCTTCTAATATAGACTGAATTTCGTTTGTGTGAGCGTCACTTCCGCTTTGTGTACTGGCTACAAGCAATTTAAGCCTTTCTACAAGTTCATTCGCATCATCCCAATAGACATATTTCCTTTTTTAGTATTATAATTCAATGTTGTTTTAGATGGATCAATCGCAATAACTTTTAAAGGATTAGATTTTTTAAATTGATGTCCAGCACCACTTTGTGTTCGAGTTGGTTTTCGTAATTTTGATATTTGGGACATTTCTTCAGCTTTCATCATTGTCATAATAGGTTTAATTACAAATCTATACTTGTCACTACGGTTTCCCAGAGCTTGGTCATTAACGTTAAAATTTCTTTTATTCGCATTAGTAAGATTAATGAGTTTACCATAAATTTCTCGATCTTGTTGTGTAATCGAATCATCGTTTGGGTCATTCTTAAAAATTAATTCATACAATCCTCTGGTTCCTTTGAATTTTTGATTTTTAATAACCAAATCGTTATCTACAAAATCCATAACACTGCCTCCAAAAGTAATTTTGTCTGTATCCATGTCATGCCTAACATAATTTGTGTCATACTCATCCTTTTTGCCTCTTATTCGTCCCTTAATGAAAGGTCTAATTAAGTCACCAAATTGATTTAAATATTCTTTTAAACTATCATCAGTGATGGTAGAGTAATCTAACGTATTAGAGGGCTGTATCGGTTCCGGTTTATCATCAAAGTTACTTTCATTTGGCTGGTGAAAATAAGTTTCTTCTAATCTACTGTCCAAGAATTGGGTTTCATTATTCTTTTCTTTAAATGTTTGATTTAAATCTTCCTCTATAGTGGTACTATTTTTAGCAGTTTTGTTAGCAAAAAACACATCATCATCATCATCGTAGTCATAATTTACATTAGTTTGGTTTAGCGACCTATTTGGTTTCTTTATTTCACTTTTCACTTCGACATCTTGTTGTTCTTTTTTAATATTGGGTAAATTTAAATGTTTTGAATCAAAAGACTCCTTTAAAATTTTCTTAAGTGGTTGATATTGTAGGTCTAAATACTTTTCAGTATCTTGACGTTGTGATTTAAATGTGTAAAATTTTTTTTCTTACACTTTTACGGGCTTTTATAAGTTTTTGTGTTAAGTGCTTATCTATTAATAACTTTAAATGATACACTATGTCTGAACAGTATGATCAGACAGTATGATCAGTGTTTACTGTTATTTATTATAACGATTATTAATAATAATTAATAATCGTTTTTAAAACAGTAACGTATAACCGTTTATTTCCTTATATCTGTATATAATGATCAAAACCCCTCCTATAGCGTCCATTGGTAACAGGGTCCTTTTTCGATAATGCTAAAAAATCATATTTATCATTCCAACAAAATTTACATATATTTAGAAATTGTTTGAAAGACATATCGGTATTTACATGATCATTGTAAATATGTTCAAGATTTTTTCTCTCACAACAAAATATTATTAAAAAATTTGCATTATCCCGTAACAAATGCTTACATGTTTGAGCTTAACTTTGTGTCAAATATATACAATCAATCAATTTGTGCCGACCCATTGCAAAATATTGTTTAATAACACTTTGATTTTCACATATTATATCATCAAATATAAAAACAGAATTTGGTTTAGCTTCAAGTGGTTTAATCATGTTCAAAAAATTCATAATATCCCATTCCTTTTATAGATGATATTAATTTAAATAGATATCTATATAACGGTTGAAAAAGAGTTTTTGAAAAAATGTATACATTTTCAAATTTCAATCCATTTTCATGTTCTAATAAATTAATTACTAAGTTTGATTTTCCACTTCCACTTTTTCCAACAATGATCATTTTAACTTGTTCTATAGGAAATAAATTAGAGTGTCTAACACTAATTTTTTTTGTTACATAAAACATTATGTTTTTCAATATCCAAGGTGGTAGGTTGTTTTTTTACGGCCAGTTTTTCCATTTTAAACTTTTATTATTGATGTTACAAAATAGTTCTTAGAGTTTAATATAATTACAATTTGAACCTTATATTCATTGCTCTAAAGAGATATTTAAAGACAGGTTTGTGGTTACTTCTAACCAATAGAACTATTTTTATAAAGTACACCCACTTTATGTGTCCCCGCCTTTGCTAATTCGCTGACTAATACAAGGTACTGACCACCAGCCAGGTATTCATATAAATGACCCCTCTCTCTGTCTCTCTCTCTCTTTCTGTATAATTTTTGTTTACCTGTATTTATGGTTTCATTTAAAAATACATCCACGAACAAAATTAAACTTAAACAGATATATATATATATATATGTTTAAGTATTATGTTTTATTAATTTTTCAAAATTACAAGTAAAATTCAAATATAAATCTGACACGTCTAAAACATATATTAAAAAAGTCAAATTAAACATACCCTATCACTCATGAACATATAATTTGAATTTATAAACAAAAAATTAATTATAAATTTATCATTTAAAATATAGTTATGAAATTACAAATTTAAGATCTCCCATCACCAATGAACAATTAAATTGTTTCTTATTCTACAAATTTTAATTTTAAATATCCACCTTCTTCTGTCTCTGATGGATCTTCAATGAAAAAAGACAGATTTCCATCCCCCATATTCTTATTGATCATGCTGGTTTGACCACCCAACTTTTGTCCATACCTTTTAGGCAATAGCACCTCAGTATTGTCAGATAGTGTAATTATCATACATAATCCATACTTCATTTTTTGGGTGCGCACGGCTATTATAAAAGAAAACCGAATATAAATTATAAGTAATTATATATAGATATAAAAGTGGTATTATAGTTTATCTTACCTATAATCGTGTATTTTCATCGATTTTAAGATCACTTAGTTTTTTCCATGATGTTTCAACATTGTTGAACATGTTCAATAAAGACACAGAATTTGATTGGCTTGTCATTATGACTTTGGGTTTTTTGTGCGGTTGCTGTTAAAGACTAAAACCAACCGTAAAGAAAATTATAGAATTTTATGTTTATATATTATAGTAAACAAATAATTACCCTCTCTTTTAAAATCCTTCAATTTTATCATTTAGAATGTTTTGCACATATCCATAAGGTAATGTGTCTATTTTATTGGGTAATAATTGTCGTTTGTCATCGTTCGAACAAAGAGCAATTTTATTAGAAGTAATAGTGTATAATTTATGCTTCTTGGATCTTATATGTGTTTCATTTTTAGCAAGTTTTTTATCCTTGAATAACGCGTTGTAAAAGTCTTCAAAGGTGATTTTCTTAGAATATGTTTTTTTAATACCCTTTATCCTTTTACTTTCAATTGCTTCACCATCGATTTTATAGGCATACATTTTACTTCTCAATGATATAAAATGTGTCATAATTTTCCCATTTAGTTCATCTTTTAGTTTACCAGGCATTTTTGAAGTAATTGGCATATTAAATTTATTACTGACTGGATATGAAGAAGTGTCGAATAATTCAATGTTTCTTTTCATTTCTTCATAAATATCGTGTTCAGATATTTCATAAATAAGGCTATCAGTATCGGTATATAATAGTTTAGCTAAATCTCCATATTTCTGACGAATAAAATTATAATGAAAATCGTAAAGGGTATGTTTAGCCATATCCAATATAGAAAATCCTATATAAATAGGTTTGTCTAATCGAACCTTAAGTTTATCCAATTCTATTGCAACAAAATTGTTAGAAAATATTGTAGATCGACGAAAATGTGGTAAAGATATATATTTTCCACAACCAAAATTTCCACCCCATTTTGAAACTAATTTAATATCTCTATATTTTCGAACAGATAGAATTGATTTTCTATATAGAGTTAGTGCTGTTTTTAAAATAATTTTTCTCAAATTCACTTTTTGCTCTACGTCTCAGTTCGCTATTTAATTCAATAAATTGTTGCATCCATTTTGATTGTTTAAATTTTAATACTCTATGTGTCTTTGTGACAATAAGATTATTTTGTAAACATAACTTTAAATATGCATGATAAATAAAATACTTTACTTTTGGATATAAAGTTGTTAATAATTTTTTTTCTTTTCAATTTGGTGGAACTAAATGTTCTGGGCAAAACATAAATTGTGGTGTTTCTATTCAATAAGTGGTGTTTTTATTCAATAAGTTAAATTCTTCATCATTCTGAATAAATGATTTTGTAATAATTTTTTTCTCATTTTCTAAATTTTTTGATAACTTATCTAAACTTTCTGGTAAAAACTTGTAAGAATCTAAAAATCTTAACGAAACATAAGAATTTGGTATATATTTTTGGAAAGATATATATTTTTCTGTAGATGATGGAATTACAGTCACATTTCCTGATGACTTTTGAGCAAGTTCTTGTATAAAAAAATGTGCATCGTAGTTCATATTGTTATGAAAAAGTATGGGTAGAAAATGTTGTGATTTATAATTTAAATTACAATGTTGGTGTGCAGGACCTACATAATATCCATTAAAATGATTATGATCTCTAACTTTAATTTCATTATCATTGATCATTTTTTCACAAATGTGACACATACTACAATTTTGAAATTCTAGCTCTTGTTCGGGAGTCATAACAATCGATAAGGGATTCCGAATAATATTGTTTACACGGTACGCTAATGCAATCATTTCGTTTACAAACCAATTAGCACAATCTTTTCCTCGATACAATTTAAACTTGCATAGTGATGGGTCATAAGAACATTTAAAATAATAACCAACACTATATGGTGTGTGATTTTGTAAAACGTCTTCTTCAACAACATTTCTTTCTAAAATACTCTCAAAATCCGCATACACTATACTATGAATGGGGCTTTTTCTTTATGATGATAATTTTTAAATTTTAAAATAGAATTATTTTCACCTGGTAAAATGGTTTTGCAATCATTTATGCAATGGTTTTGCAATCATATTTATGACAATTTTCTATGTGTTTCCTAAATTTGTTATTATTTTGAAAAGTATTTAAACATATATCGCAAACATGTAATTTATTTCGATTTTTTGTAGATCTTTGACCATAAATTAAACGAGATAAATTTGTTATTAAACAAAAATGGTAAATTTTCATCGATTTCTTATAATTATGGTGGTTTATTTCTACTCTCTTTGTTAGTGCTAATAAATGTACCGTTTTCTTTGTCTGTGAATTGTCTTTAGATATAATTATTGGATATAGGGCTTCTTGTCTATATATGTAAACATTAATTCTAATATTATTTCTCTATTCAAATTCAGATATTTGATCAAAAGTAAATGGAAAAGTAAAATATTTATAATCTAAATATTTAAGATGTTTTTTATATGAAGAAGCAGCATTCTGATTGTTTTTATTCGGATATAAAAACGCCAAAATACAATAGAGGAAACAATATTCGTCATCATTTTTAATATTTATTATAGCTTTTTTCGACTTTAAATATTCACATACTTCAACATATGTTGACTGACCAACATTAATTGGTTCATATTTATTTATGTTTACTTTTAATCCAATTATACTCTCTAGGGCACACCCACTCTCTTTTTGTTGAAAATCATCCATTGAAGTTTCGATTTCTTTAGTAATTTCATGGTAGAACAAATTTACCCAAAAAAACAAAATTTACTTTTAAAGGAGATTTTTTGAGCAATCTATTTAATTTTACCTTAATACTGTTAAAGGCCTTATGTAGAAAAATCTTTGGGTGTTTGTATGAAATATTAACAACCATACCAGTTAACATTCTATTCTTAAAAATAGATCTTAAATCTTTCCATATTAAACGCCCATTCCGCCTAATAGACACTTTGCCTCTTCCGTGTTTTCCTTGTGAAATGATCTTCAACGTCTCCAATTGTGTTTTTAGTATAGCCAAGTTGGATTCAATTTTACTCGCATTGTCGTACTTTCGTATATAATCACTCGAATTTATTTTCAAATAATTGTTTATTAATTTTATTACACTTTGCACTTTTTTTTTATATTTGTCACATTCTTCTTTGTTTTTAATTAAACAAATTACTGAGAATATTAATTTTATGGTTTGCGAACTTAAATTTCCCAAAGTATTCCCACAGAATTTATAGAAAATGAAATGGTATTGGTGTATTGAAGGTTAAAGTTATAAAATGTTGGGTATAAAGGAATTAGAATAGATATTTATTCATGTAAACAGTATATCATATAATTGCGTATAAAACTCATGTTTTACTTTCCACTTGCACCATAGGATTTTTCCTCTCTGTCTAATCTTGGGACTGTATCCGGAGAAGGATAATAATTATAATTAATTATTTAGATAATTAATTGGTAATATTACAATTTGTGCTATTTTTCTTCCTTTTTCCAAGATCATATCATCGTCCGGGATAAACAAACTTGAAATTTCACCGCTATATGTTGAATCCACGACACCGCTTCGTAATGTTCCCAACATGTTAGTAGATGATCTTGCAAATATAAACCCACAGTATTTATATGGGATGACCACTTTTTCGTCATACGATAATTTAATTTTTTGATTTTTATTACAAATAAAAGTCTCTTTGAGTCTTAAATCATACCCAGCATCAGTTGAAAAGCTTTTAAACAATGGCATGTTTGAAAAAATTTGTGGTGAATACAAAAATTTAACAGTATTAATAATTTGTTCAATAGAAGTCTCAATATTTCTATGATCAATCGTTATAATTGGTAATTTAAAAAAATTTGCAAATAATTCCAAAATTATATGCTGCTTTTGAATGTAGTTTATATTTAAATCATCAATCCCGTTGTTTCGCTGAATCATAAGATTTAAAATAATGTTGTAATTTTCTTTCATCAGTAAAAGAATTAAAATCTTTGAATTGTCATCGATTAAGTTCAACTCTTTAAAAAAAGTGAGAATAGTAGTATTGTCAAAATTCAAAGAGGTAAAACAATTATGTATTATATAATGCAAAATTATTGTAAAAGAGGACCGATCAAATATACCACATCCCGATTTGTTTTTCAATGAATACATTAAATAAGAAAGAGTGGTTAGAGGATTTAATGGATATAAAAATTTGAATTTGTTCGAATCTTCGTAATAATCACCTAAATATAAAAACAAATTAAATTTAGCGTTATGCAAAGAAGATTTGACATTATTATTTACTTACTGAAATGAACAGGATACTCGGTAGACAACTTTTTTAGAGCTGATATTTTAAAACAACATGCCACACCATCAATAAATGCTTTAGAATTCATTTCGAAAATTAAATGCTATACTTGTATTATTAACTAACCGGTTGATAGAATAGTAATAGTATTCTATTTTCAACGTTCATTTATCGGTTTTATATATTATTTTCTGACCTTCTATTTTATTATTATTCGAGTGAACATATTTCTTACGCATTTAAAAAAAAATGCAAAACTTCAGTACTTTCTTAAGCTTTGTCTGGTAATGATGTATTTTGTAGATATTCAGGGTTTTCAATATAAAAATGTACACTCTTTTTATGTAAAAGAGTTAGCGATTTTAAAAGAAAATAATCAAACCGTTCATCAGTTCTTCACAATGCCACTAAATAAAGAAAAGTTAACTTATAGCGCAAAACGTTATATGGATTTTATTACAATCGATTTCATGGAATAGAATGGGAAACCAAGAACAATGAAATTAATTATGAAGAATTGTATAACTTCCTAAACGATAATATTCCTGCTGATAAAGAAATTTTTGTAAAGGGATTAAATAAAAAAGAAGTTTTACAGCAATACATTCCAAATGTGATACAAGATTTGTTGGAATTGGAATGCCCTTCTTTATCGGAACTAAAAATGAAAGATAATACAGCATCACACTGTGAAAAACATTTTGTAAATTCTTTAAATTGTTCTTTTCAAAATGTACAATTATGTAGAAATTGGTTTTTAAAAAATAAAATCGATTGAATAAATTATATAAATATTCAATATTTTATTAATATATCCCATTCTTACAATGAGTGTAAACAAGTTCGGTCAACATATTTCTCATTTTGTTTTTAAACAATATATCGAAAAAAATAATATAAATTCTAACATAACAACAGTTTCAACAGAAAGAATTCAAGAGCTGATAACAGAATCTGACAATAAAATTAAAAATGTAGGAGTAAATAATCCAAATGAATCTATATCTACGGAAATATTTAATGATTTTAAAAATAATATCAACAATCAAATTATAGCTGTGGAAAATACACTTAAAAAGAAACCAGATACGCAAACATTGGTAGATGATGTTAAAAAAGAGATTGAAATTAAATTAAAGTCTTTAACAGGATATTTCATACTTTACTTCAATGCCGGACCTATAAAACATCCCAAAACTAATTTTCTTAAATTAAGTACTGGAGGGACTGAATATGTTATTCACCTTAAAGAATGTGAACTTAAATTGCTAAATTCAAATGTAAATTTAAACTATTTTCAAATCTATGTAAATGACAACCAAATTCAATAGATGGATTGATATTAAAAAAGAACGATGTAATAGGTATTAAATTTCCAGGTCAAGCGTTATCAAAGGCTATCGAATTAATTTTCATGGTTAAGTACCCTATTTATGTGTAATATTTAATAATATATTACATATTTGCGTTGGTATGGATGTTCATTTACAATTATAATGCAATCTTAGATAAAACTTTTTTCATGGAATTCAATAGATATTCAATTAATTGCACATCAATGTTTAATTGATATTTCAGTAAAAGATGTCATATTTATGTACTGGTATCTATTATACAAATACGTGGGTCTGTTATTATATCATTAGTTTTCTTGATATTTCAACACATATACACATAAAATTTTATTACAATGTATGTAAATTGTACATGCATGCATTACCGTATATGAAATCAAAAATTTTTATTTGCAAAATCACATCCACAATAATGCATAAATTGTAAACTTTCCCTTCATCAGCAGTGGAAATTATGGTATATATATTCAGATCAATACGGTATTAGATATTCAGTTTCAAAGTTAGTAAATTGAATTATCATACAACATGTCCGTAAAACTCGTCCCAATTACCGATGTCATTTTTATGGTAAAAATATCCAGAAATATTAATTTAATTGTATTAATATATAATTTTTTTAACTAAAGGTGTGTCCCTACAACCACAGCCATTTCATCCCGGTCATGGGTATGGCCGAGCATGTAGAGAAATGCAAAAAGAATTACCCCGGGAAGGTGTTTTTTATATGTCGGTGTGAAAAATACATCGACATTATGGACATGGAAGACCACCACTTGGAGTGCCGGAGGTATTTAAAATACCTTCAGACATTTACTCCGCTGGTGGAATTCCAGGAAGATCGCAGACTGGGTCACCCGAGGGCTGAGGAAAATTGGGACAAGGATACTTAAAATTAATGACAAAGTAAGTTCATTTTTTTTAGTCGATTCCTATTTATTTTGTAATTAATGTTTTTTTTTACAGATATTCATCATAAGTTTATGTTTAAGATTTACTATTTTTTTATTAGTCTTATTTATTTTGTTTAGTATTAATATTTTAATTAATTTTATAATTATTTAAGTTGGTTTAAATGTTAAATGTTTTTATTTTTCATTTTGAAAATAAATAAATTAAATGTTTATAAATCTATTGTTTTATTTCCTTCCTTTTAAAAAAAAATTATCAATATGGCTTATAAAATTGTGAATTTTTAGTATAAATGTGCTATTTTCACATGTAAAATTCATTTCTACTTCGATGATTAGTTCGTATATTTTCACATATTATTAATTACTAATAATTAAATTAAATAATGTAATTTTTATAAATTTCGAAATTATTGAAATAAGAATAAACTTATAAACTACATATAACTGACTTATAATATGTTATATTTTACCCCTTCCTAATGAAAAACTATTTAAAGAATGAAAATCTATAAAGCCTTTCACTTTCTTCTTGTTAGTAGCACAAGAAAATATTGTTAAAATGGCAGAAAGTTTTGAAAAATGGTTAAATGATTTTCACCAAAAAAAGAGTTCGTTGCAGTGGGTGAAAAAATTAAAAATAGTGAAGACTACCTTTACTCTAAGGTAACTGAAGGTGGTCTACGGTTAGATGAAATATTACATACCATATTTGTACCGAATAAAGTATTTCGTGTTAGAAAAATGTCCAAACTGGATTATGATACCATGAAGAAATTGTTTGATAATAAAGAAAGATATGACTTGTTGATTGATAATTTGATACGTCATTTTTCCAATAAGGAAGTGAAAATTACAAAATTGGGTTTGATAGATTTTATAACTAACCCTAATTTGTTTGACGCTGATGAAGAAACAGTTAGGTATTTTGAAGCAATGGATCCGGATCATCTTCTATATTATTGTATAATTGTTTGCTCCGATTCACCAGATGATATCAATTTTGCAAGTGTTTGTGAAAACTTAAGTTTGGACAATATATATTTAAATTATAAAAGTCTATATTACTACATAGATAAGTTATATCTTGATGCAATTGTTTATACAAGTATTCCACTGTTAAAGAAATTGAGTGAATATAAATATTTCATATTTAATCCCTGTGACAATAAAGAACATAAAAAAATATTACAATTTCTCCTTGTCTGTATTAAGGAAAAAACTTGTTTTGATTAGAAAGATATACCTGATCTTATTTAGAAACAGTTTCCACACATGTCAAAGATTATGTAAAGACATTGAAATATGTTAAATCAGAATTGATGTGTATAAGAGTTTAATTTAATTTTTATATCTTATAGAATTATAATTAGTAAATTAACATATTAATTTGTATTTTAAGTTAATGGTTTAATTGGTAGCTTGTTAGAATTAAATTATAATCTTATATGTCTTATTATAATAAAAACATATATAACAAATTTATATTCATGTCTCTTCATTAGTATTCCTATAACCTATTTATTGCCAACACTGCTGTCACACGACCTTGAATGTGTATGAGCCTGAAGTGATGCTGTTGCGTCATAGATAGGCGAAAGTAATGCATTTAACATTCTTCAATGCATTTCCTCTGTTTATAACCTTGCACAAAAGACCTTTATTGCAAGTGATGTCATTTGGGGACCTTATTTTTTAACAGTGGCGATTTTTCTTGGGGGAGCGGTTTTTTAGGGAAACGGTTTTTTAGGGGATAACTTCACGTGACGTCAATGGGGGTTGTTGTGGGGTTGAAAATGTTGCAGGGGGGTTGGGGTATACGTATAAAGCCCTTTTTTCCTAGTTATAGCCGTTTTCTTAGGGGGATGTACTGCGGTGGGCGTTTTTACTATAGAAATAACATTTCTATACTACTAATGTACAGTGTAAATTGTGCCCTTATAATATTCAATATAAAAATAATACGAGCAATTTGTAATTTCATGATAGAAACAAACATTCAAGCAGTATTTCTAGGTAGGTACATCTTACATCATTTTGTTAAAATATTTTTCGGTAAGTTGATACTCGTATACCTAATTAGTAATATTATTTTCACTATTGCAGTTCTCAGACTCACGAAACAGATTTAGAGAATGAGTTATCATTTACGAGTGAAATTTCTGCATCAACCTCCTCCACTAATCGATCAGCACAGACTAAAGTCAACGAACTTTTCTGCTCTACCAAGATTACGGAACAAAAACAAGAAATAATTACTCAATTAATTACCAAAATGATATATTTGGGCACTCTGTCTATTCCTTTTATTGAAAATAAGGGTTTTGGGGATTTACTTGCATACGTTACACCAAGTGTTAGAGTTCCTTGCAGAAAAACAATTTCTTTTCGAATTGATGCTCTATACGAAAATCAGAAACAAAAATTATTGCCAAACTTACTACAGTCAAATACATTACTGTGACAACAGATTGTTGGAGTTCAAGAGCAAATGAGTCTTATATTACAGTAATTTGTCATTACATTGACAATGATTGGAAACAATATTCCTTTAATTTAACAACAGAAACATTTGCTGAATCGCCACTAGCGTAAATTTGAAAAATGTGCTAGAAAATATATTAAACGAATGGAACATAGCAGATAAATACGTTGCGATTATCCACGATAATGCTGCTTATATTGTAGGTGCCACAAGAGATATGCCATATGAAGCAGTTTGTTGCTTCGCTCATTCACTACAACTTGTGGTAAATAAAGCTTTCGAAGTACCTGGAATTAAAGCTGTTATTGACAAATGCAGTAATAACGTAGGGCGGTTTAATCATTCCAACAAAGCTGCAAATGATTTAACATCACAACAGAACCAGTTGAATTTACCAACTCATAAGTTGCTTCAGTCCGTCAAGACTCGTTGGAATTCCACTTACTATATGATAAGAATAATTGAGCAACGACAAGCTTTAATTTCAGTTTTATCTGATAGATCCATAATACCAAAAAATCAAGCTGCAGATCTTGTTCTCTCAGAAGTTGAATGGAATAAAATTAAAATTCTTATTCCACTCTTGGAACCTTTTGAAGTAGTCACAACTCTAATGTCTTCAGAAACCCAGCCTACGGTATCAATGCTCATGCCAATTGTTCAGTTCTTATTAAAAAATTTTATTCTTAAATACACGGAATATGAGGATTCTCATATAGATAGAATTCAATACATTCTGGAGCAACAGTTCAATAGTAGATTCAAAAATGTTTGTGGATCGCAATCTGTTTGTGAGATAGGAAATGACATCGGACTGTTTGATATCACTACCCTTCTTGATCCAAGATTCAAATGTTCAAAGATTTTTTGGATCAATCGCAAAAACTAAAATCACTTTGTAACGAACCTGCATTTTGGCCACCTGAAAATGCATTTCGTTAATACATAATTAATAACGATTTATTGTCTGATTTATTACCTGATTACTTTTCCGCTGAATATTTCCCGCTTAACTTAGTTAATTCTGTTCTGCATTCAATATTTATCCGCATTTATCTGCATTTATCGACACATTTAATCTTCTGCATTATTTTAAGGTTAAGTGTTTGTTTTGATTCTAAATAATTAATTGCCAATTAAGGTATTGACCATAGTCAACCACCTGTACCGCGTTTTTAAATTTGTAACGGGTGGAAGTACTTCCGCAACCAAAATTGCCGAGTGGAATTTACTCGCAAAAAGTCATTTTGCATTACACGTGTTGCAATTTTGTTAAGTGCAATTACGAGTGTTATTGCTGCATCTTTCCCGATTTTTGGTTGTGATCCACCGCATTTAACAGGGTAAGTCTGATTTATGTTATTTTATTTACATTTTATGTACTTTGAACATTGGAATGTGGTCAACCAATTCCAATTTTACCCTGTTTCCCCTGAATTGTTCCTGCATTTAACCCCGCATCTGCATATATTTTCTGAAGTGTTTCTGAGTCCTTTTGGGGATTCGTATGAATCAACCCCGTAGATGAAGGGGTGAGTTATGTCGTCATCTGCATTTTATTTTATCTTTTATCTGGAGCTTTTCTGTTATTTTCTTATTTTGAATTATGATATTTTCTTTTATTTTTCTGAATAATTAGCCAAGGCTAATTATTCCAATTACACGAATAACCCCCCGCTCTTTCGGTACTCCTAGTACCCCACCGCTGAATTCTATAGTTATTTGGGGTGTTTTGACGTCATTATCTCTTCCGCGCGTACTCAGAATCCCTTCTCTGATTTCCGCATATAAAATCGGCTGCAAAGTGCCTAAAAATTCATTAATTTTGGCCTGTTATATTTCCGAACGGGAACTCTGTGTTGTTTTGTTTTGAATTGTGATTTAATTAAGTTTCGATAAGTTTTACTTTGATTTTATTTTGAGTTATTATTTAGTTTATTTTGAGTTATCACTCTTTGGTTTATTTCTTTCTACTGTGCTACAATTTATTCAATTGAGTGCTGTGAAATTGTGGTAACTCCGCTTATTTCCGCTTTTGTATTTCTGCATTTTATTTCTACCGCATAGTGATTCTATTTAACGTACCTCCGCATATTAAATATTTTGTCTGTAAGTTTATTTTATTTTTCTTTTATTTCATAACAAGTGTTTGTTTATTTTGTTTATTATCAGTTTCAATAAATTTGATTTTTCTTTGTTCAATTTCTTTGCCAATTATTTTTTTAAATTTCGGTACGTTTAATTAAAAACACTTATTTTGACCCCTGGATTTTGATTTAAATATTTCTTCACTGAGTTTTTTACTTGCGGTACGGTTGGTGTTTTGCCTTAAAACACCTGGCGCTCGAGGAAACAGCTCGGGTTCGCGAAAGTACGCCACAACTTATCTCGCATAATAGAAGAAGAAAGAGCACAAAGTATTGCTGAAGGTATAATGGGAACATGGGGAGGCTATATCTATTTTACTTAAACTTGTTATAACTGCTCAATGTTTATAAATTTCTTAGAAATATTTTGGCTAAATAACACATGTTTCAGTTAAATGCAATGTTTAGGGTATTTCCTTTAGAAGCAGGTATTTTTGGTGACTGCTTGACTGGTCTTTTGGGCCACTTTAGGCATTAGATTTCAAACATCGAGGCAGTTAAGATCGTAGAGCTATAACATAGTAATATTTTTAATTTGTTTTAAAGATTTTTTAACTATATATTTTCCTATATAAGGTAAATATTCTGATTTGTTATTTTGATTTTTGCTATATATGTGTGTATGTATAAAATTAATATTATTTTTATTATAACATTAATTTGTTGTGGCGTATTTTCGCGGACCCGAGCTATTTGCCTCAAGCGCCAGGTGTTTTAAGGCAAAACACCAACCGTACCGCGGGTAAAAAACTCAGTGAAGAAATATTTGAAAATCCAGGGGTCAATATTAGTGTATAATTGAACGTACCGTAAATAAAGAAAATAAATGAAAAGAAATTTAACGGAAACCAAATGTATTTAACTGATAATATCAAAAAAAAATAAACACTCGTTATGAAATAAAATAAAATAAAATTTACACAAAAAAAAACAAAACGTTCATGCGGAGGTACGTTATTAAGAGATAATGAATTATGCAGAATACAATGTGCGGGTAAAAATGAAATGCAGATAATACACGATGCAGAAATATAAAAGCGGAATCACAAAAATCTCACAGCACTTGACCAAATACGTTATAGCAGAAGAGAAAGAAATAAACCAAATAATAACAATTCAAAACTAAAATAAAACTTCTTGAAACTCAAAACTCAAACTATTTACAGATGCGCAGTGCCAGAAAATAACAGTCAGACAGATTTCACAGGCAGACTTCCAACCAACACGGATTTCCCGTTTGGAAATTTTACAGTCAGAAAATAATGAATTTTTAGGCACTTTGCAGAGGATTTTATATGCGGAAATCAGAGAAGGGATTCTGAGTACGCGCGCAAGAAATAATGACGTCAAAAACACCCCAAAAAAAACTATAGAATTCATCGGTGGGGTACTAGAAGTACCAAAAGAGCGGGGGGTATTTCATGTAATTGGAATAATTAGCCTTGGCTAATTATTCATAATAAAATAAAAGAAAATAACATAATTCAGAATTAGAAAAGAAAATAAGTTGACAGATTCACGTAAAATAAAATGCGGTTAACGACATAATTCTTACCCCTTCATCTTCGGGGTTGATTCATAAGAATCCCCTAAAGGACTCAGAAACACATTAGAAAATATATGCAGATGCGGGGTAAGGTGCAGTAGTATTCAGAAAATCAGGGGTAAACTTGGAAGCGGCGTGGTTGACCACATTTTAATGTTCAATATTCAGTAATTACAATTAAATCGGATAAATGTGACTTACTCAGATAAATACGGACACATAGTTCACACAATGCAGTTGCAGTTAAGTCACAAAACATCAGAACAAATCAGTAAACTGCACTTTTGTGAAAAATGCACATGTCAGTACTTTTTATCACCAAATTCCAATAATCATAATTGGTTGCGGAAGTACTCTTAATTGATTATCAATTTTTAAATGCGGCACGGGTGGTTGACTATTGTCAATCAATTAATAATTAATTAATTATTCAGAATCAAAACAACCACTTAACTTTAAAATAATGCAGAAGATTAAATGTTATAAAGCATTATCGGCATTGTATCTAGTGCAGAACGAGGACGTCACTATACAGCAGTATGTTGAATGAACCCTGTAGGAACATTTGTTCCACCTGCATTTATATGTGCATTTATTAATGGAAGGTGCTCCACAAAGCAGTGTGGCATTCTGTCAAGAGAATGAGTGAATGAATTTGGAAGCATTTGTCACATGGTTAAAACACTTTACCGAATATGTAAAGCCTGTAATGAACCCATTATTGTCTTCCCCTAAAAAGGACAAATAAATTAGTCATTACAATTATTATTCCAAATACTTACCGATCTTCATGCTGTTGTGGGTCCAATCTCCTAACCACACTTTGGTGACAATAATATCTTCCCTGGAAAATTAAGAACAAGTGAATAAATGTACTAACAATTATTCCTACACTTACCAGGCCAGCCCAAACAAGTGCATTTCAAGCACTAAGTACAGTCAGTACCATTTTCTCCACCAGTGCAAGTGCAGCTGTCACAACATAACCACTTTTGGAGATTTAACCATAGGCAACCAGAGTCACTCAGGATGTTTGTTTACTTTTTGGACTTGTAAATAAAATTCACCAGTTGGACCCAAAAACTCAAAAATAAATCATTTTAACTTACTTTGATGACCCAGACTTGATTGTCTTCCGTCGTCCACCACGAATACAGCCGTCTAGGTTACCAAAACATTCCTGATGACTCCAATTTTCTTATTTTGTTCCTGTTCTCCGTCGGCATTTATAGTCACTTTTTAACACTTTTTTCTTCGGAAATTATTATTCCCTTCACATTTATGGTTTCACTAAACAAAAGAACGATACTTTCTTGTCACTAACATCCACCACCGCAACTATGAAAGTACACCGATTTCGAAAATAGGCCCGTTTACCGAACAACAACTCCCGACGACGGCAAAAGATCACTTAACCTACAAAAGAAATCACGAAAACCGTTAACCGTTTATATTAAACTTTCCGTTTTCGTTGAATAAACGGACAATTAGTAACGGGGTGTGTTCTTTAGAGGGCACTACAAACTATATCTCACTGCCACAACCGTCTTCGGAGGCTAGAGACGAATAATTTGAAGTACCGGAAAAGAAAGCACAGGTGGCACTAATTACTACATCTTACCAGTGTCCTTCCGGTTAAGCAGTATAAGCATTGGCCTGTTTTACCAAGAAATCAGTTCTGTTATAACTCAAATATAACAATCCACTGTACAATACTGCCAGCAGTAGTTCAAGTGTTCAAGTACCAAAGTTCTTCGAAAAAACGTTCAAAGCCGTTATTATACCGTAAGTACTCTTAATTTCTGACTTTTCCGCTCTACCGTGTTTCTGTTACGGACCGTTATTAGAATCACCGTGTTGAGCTTTTAATAAGACACCATTCTATACCCCCATTTTCCTTTTGGTGAGCGTCTGTGACGCCATACGCCATTCCCTGGTGGACATTTTATGTCATTCGCCACTCTATACCCCCATTTTCTTTTTGGTGAGCGTCTGTGACGCCATACGCCGTTTCCTGGTGGACATTTTATGTCATTCGCCACTCTATCCTAAATAATTTGTTTCACTCCGTCTGAGTTTTCGTCGTCAAAATTGATTTTCATCATAACCGACATTTTTACCATGCATATTACTCCGTAAACAGAATCACCGTTAAATGTTATGTGTTTTCCTTTTCTTTCCGTATTAATTTTGATTTGTATAGTATTGCTTTAACGACCTTTTGACAGTGTACAATAAAGAGGACTTATTTTAATTCTTATGAAATGTGTTTTATTGTCTTTATTTGACCCCTGGATACCGTATCTCCATCTGTGCTACCTAGGCTGACCGGGATTTTCCTATTTTTCTGTATAAAATAGGTGGCGCTCGAGGGCACCGAGGAAAAAGCGTCACAAGCCATCAAAAGAAAATAAAGTTCTTCTTATTCTTAATGGGCACAACAGTCACAAATTGTTAGAGGTGCTTGAATATTCCAAAGAACAAAGGTCCCGGGTTCGACTCCCGACAGAAACCGAAAACTTTTCTGTACATGTTTTATCTATTCTGTGGCGTACTTTCGCGGACCCGAGCTGTTTCCTCGAGCCCCAGGTGTTTTAAGGCAAAACACCAACCGTACCGCGGGTAAAAAAACTCAGTGAAGAAATATTTAAATCAAAATCCAGGGGTCAAAATAAGT
Source organism: Silvanus unidentatus (assembly GCA_963930825.1). Lineage (NCBI taxonomy): Eukaryota > Metazoa > Arthropoda > Insecta > Coleoptera > Silvanidae > Silvanus > Silvanus unidentatus. The sequence continues at coordinate 8,597,407 of OZ005757.1, read as the reverse complement.
GTACTTAATTAAACGTACCGAAATAAAATGAAAACAGAAATAAATTGAACTTCAAATTAATTTATTTAAACTGATAAATAAAAAAAATAAAAACGAACACTCGTTATGAAATAAAAATAAAATCCATTCGAAACAAACTTACAAGGAAGATAATAAATATGCGGAGGTACGTTACATAAAACAATTATGCAAAATAAACTATAACGGATGAAAATAAAATGCAGAAAATACACTATGCGGAGATATACAGCGGAATCACAAAATATCACAAGTGCCAAATTAACAGAAGAAATCAAACTAAAACTGTCACTCTTAATAAATTCACAAATAAATTAAAAATTCAGACTCAGTTAAAACACAACTCAAAACAGATTAAAGAGATGCGCAATGCGCCAGAAAATAACAGTCAGGCAGATTTCCAACTGACACGGATTTCCCGTTTGGAAATTTTATCGGTCAGAAATAAGGAATTTTAAGCACTTTGCAGCCGATTTTATATGCGGAAATCAGAGAAGGGATTCTGAGTACGCGGGGAAGAGATAATGACGTCAAAACACCCCAAAAAACTATAGAATTCAGCGGTGGGGTACTAGAAGTACCAAAAGAGCGGGGGGTAATTCATGTAATTGGAATAATTAGCTTTGGCTAAATTTATATTAACGAATGCATTTTCAGATGGCCAAATTGCAGGTTCGTTACAGTTAAAACTATAAACAATTTCCTTTCATTGATTCATGAATTATACATGCATTAGAGAGACAGTCCAAATTACAAACTGTTAAATAAATATTTCTGTAAACAAAAGAAAATTAATATGAAATGAAAATATTAAGATTCAATTAGAATTATTAGAAAATAATTAACAAAATAAGATTTTCTTTTGTTCTAATAATTGACATTCTAATCGGCCTCGGACAAGTCGGTCCCGCGAATTCCAAGAAAAAAAACCATAACACGTATATGTCACTTTTTTTGTTCTAATACTATTTCTAGGATTTGTAAAGGAAAAGACAAGGAAAGTGATGACCACCTGCTACTCCTTCTACCAAAAACCGTGAGAAAATTGCATATGTGCAGACCCCAGCTGCACTAGGTGAGAAATTAATTCTTAGAATAAACAATAGAAGAAGGGGACAGGAAGTCGTCTAGTATAAATAGGATGATTCTGTAAGACAAAATTTCTAGTGTGAAAACAGTGTCTAAGATATGAAGGAAAAGTAAATAAGTTGGCAAATCTTAAAAGTGTATTCCCCAGTCCCTAGTTTAGTGTAAACTTTTAGTTGTAATTGAAAAGTGTAATAACAAGTCTTCAAATTATATTAAACACTAAAAATCAAATTAATTCTTTAAATTCTAAAAGATCCCTTTAAATAAAATCATAAAATCAAAACAACACTGGTACTACCCAACAATGAATTCAGCAGCTACCCAGAGTGACGAACCCTCTATTGTCGTGGTACCGCACGTTCCGTACTGGCATCTTGCTGTATAGAGAAGCTTACAAAAGTGAGTACTGTACTAGTAGATAGCTTTGCTTGTGTAAAAACGGGCGAAGGCGCCGGTCACCATAACTGGTGTCAGAAGTGGGATTTTCGCTAAGAAAATCCGAAAAGAAGACAAAATCGCTCTGAGTCCGTGGAAAAATTCTGTTGACCACAACAGTAGACTTGATTCAATATGGGTGAAACAGAATAAACACCTAATCTATCTAATTTCTACCATACTAATGAAGAAGAAAACGAGAATAACGTACCAGAAGAGCCAATTCCAGGGCCGAGTCAAACGAAATATTTATTATTTAAATTTACTATTTAAATTTATTTATGAATAAATCATTACCAATTATAAGCTTAGAAAGTATACCATTTAATGACGGAACAACAAACATAAAAGAATATCTAGGGACAATTAATGAAATTTCTAAATGGGGTAACTGGGGAGATGAAGAGAAAATCTCAATTACTAAAATAAGGGATTTCATAGTCATTTATCGAATCGAACATCGAAATAAAAAATACGCGAAACTGGAATATATTCGAAAAAGCATTAATAGAACAGTTTAAAGAAATTCAAGTACCGGGGCAAAATTATATAAAATTCTTCAATTGCCGACAACAAAATGGCAAAACAGTTAAAAATTTTGTTGTATGACTTAAACTAATTGCCAATGGAATAAGCCACCATGATATTGAAATACTGATTCAATTTTTGAATGGATTAATAATGCCAATACAGCAACGAGTAATGTCTCAGCGACCAAAAACATTAGAAGAAGTCACAGAAATAGCAGAATCGGAAGAACAAATGACAAACCGACGACTAATAAGAGCTGTAGTGCAAACAGCAACCACAAATGAAAGTAATAAAAAGCAGGTAGAATGTTTTTATTGTCACAAAATAGGACATTTTGCTAGAGATCGCTATGCAAAGATGATAATGAATGGTAATAAAAACTAGAAATAATAATAATAATCAACAGCGAAACGGCAACAATTATAATGGTCGCGGAAATCGAAACTCTCGATTTAACAACGATAACAATCAACGAACATATAATAATTCGTAGAATAATGAAAGAAGGGAAAATAGAAGAGAAAATGGGCACTATCAAAGACAAATAAATGACAATAAAAGAAGAAATAGAGATTTAAACGAGAACGCAGCGAAGTTCATGTCCCGCAACGCCGCTGTCCAGCCGACGGAACAACAGCAATCAATCAAACACAGGGACGGGCTTGGGAACGTTGCTCCTCAATAAAATCTATTTCACAACCCCGCACGTCTATTCATATTAATATTAAAAATAAATAAAAGAAACAGAATACATTATCAGTCACATCAACATTAATGACAGCGAAAAGAACATAATTAGAGCCAAAACTACAAATATGATCAATAATTACAAACATAAATTAGATAACGACAAACTAACACAAAATGGAATTATCACCAAAAATTACAATACAATCAAGAGGTTTCTGAAAACAATCCGGACATCATAATAAGCAATAGTGACAAAGACAAAACAACCACAATAAGACAACAAAGAAGACTACATCAAACAAACAACCAAAATATTAGAACAGACAGACATACAGAGTACTAACAAAATACCCCACAACCCAATACACAAAAACCACTAATAAAATAATAAAAACAATATTAACAGACAATGAAATTGACCAAAATACATACAAAAAACTCATCACATACAACAGTCTACCACCCAGATTATATGCACTACCGAAAACTCACAAACAGGTAAAACCAACCCCATATTGACCAATAGTCAGCTGTTCAGACACATGCATTTACGAACTTTCCAAACACATACACAGTATTCTTCAACAAATCACAACAACCGTTCAAAACAATCTAAAAAACGCACAGCAACTAGTAGACATAACTAAACACATAGTCATCCCCAAAAACCACATTCTTATTTCCGTAGACGTCAAAAACCTTTTCCCAAGCATCCCAAAAGGCTTACTACTGGACATCATAAAAAAACACTGGACACACATTACAGCGTACACAAAAATAGACAAACCAAATTTAATTAAAATAATAGAACACCTGTTCAACACCAGCTACTTCAAATTTAACGACATGTACTATACACAACTTAAAGGTGTACCAATGGGAGCCCCAACTTCACCCACAATAGCCAACCTTGTCATGAATTACATAATAGAAGATGTAATGAACATCATAAACATACAAATACTATTAATCAAAATATATGTAGATGATCTAATACTAATCGTACCGGAAAACTCCACAGAATAATACATTTTAAATACATTCAACAAAGTAAACAAAAACATACAGTTTACAATGGAAAAAGAAAATAACAACAGACTCCCTTATCTCGATATCACACTAATTCACAACAACCACAAAATAATTACAGATTTACATAAAAAACCAACCACTTCAGACAGAATCATCAACTATCATTCCAATGCACCAATGTCACACACAGTCAGTATCATTAAAACAATAAAACACAGAATACAAACACTATCGCACCACTCTTTCCATAACAAAAACTACACAATAGCAAAGAAAATACTTAAGAACACAATTACCCAGCAAATATGATGAATAACATATTCCATAACACAAATAATAAACCAATTAGCAGTCCCAACACAACAGACAATAATCTACAATACCACAAATTCCCATACATACACAATTTATCCCACAATATACAACAAATATACACCAAATACAACATCAGACTCGGACCATACAAGGTAAAAAACAATAAGCAACCTATACACCCTCTTAAAAGACAAAATACCTACAACACAATAGAATATCACAACACAAAAACGACTGTAAACCCAACAAAGTACATAATGTAGGTACAACAGCCTTAGCACAACATGCATCGCAAACAATTCACACATTCAACTTTGAAAAGACGATAATATTAGATAGGGAAAAAAACCTCAAAAAAGACTCATTAGTGAAATGATACAAATAAAAAAAGACCAAAATGCAATTAACACACGAACAGATACAGACAACCTTAGCAACATATATGAATACCTAATTATACCAGTCCGACCCTGACAAAGGCAAAACAAAACTCCTTACTCCAACTACACATAGACAACACACAACTACAGATTGACACGTATACCAAATAAAGACACAACTGTGATAAAAATAAAATTATGCAACACATAAATAATTAACAAATAAGGTAAAATATACAAATAGACTGTTCAGGAAACTCACTAAAATATATATTTAAATTTATTGTTACTCTTTTCGCGCTAATAAGCTTGCAGATTTGTATTTATAGGCGACTTAATCATGCGTCGTTGGACCGGATCAAGAATTTATTTAATAGATCGTTTTCGTCTCGAAAAGACAACTTGTCGCTTTTCAAAGGAAAAATAGTATATTGTTTAACAAGTGTAGAAAAGTGCGTTTTCCATGCGAGTGATTGAGATTGCGCACGAGGCCGTAGGCCGAGTGCAGCAACTAGCACGAGCACAAAAAACCACTTTTCTACAAGAGTTAAACACGATACTTTATCTACGCCCGATACTAATCCCGATATTTAAATACTTATTCGTGGATATGTCAAGTAACAAATTTAATTTAATTTTTAATATCAAAGAAGCATGGCTCAAATTTAAAGTGCCTTGTTTCGCCGGTAGATGTAGTTTTATTTGTACACAATAAAAATGTATATTTTGCGTTAATATTATAATTTATCTTTTAAAAAGTGTTAGGAATGTTACAAAATGAAATAATTAGGGTAAATTTATTTTAATAGTACATGTTTTTATTAAGTTTTGAACAAAAATCTAATGCTTTTATAGTTGATCTACCGTCTGATAGAGTACGCTAGCTATATAGCGAATATAGCCTATATACATTTATTAATATGGTTATGGTATGAATTCATTGCATCACGAGAGAAAAAAGTGGGGGTTTCAACGCTTAAAAACAATGTAGAAATAGTACTATTTCCATGTCGGGCGTAGATAAAAACCCTTTGTCGTTTTCGAAGTAATAATTACTCAAATTAATCACAAACTTTTTCGTGCTTTTTTCGTTTCAATGCATATAGTCGTTGTGTACATAATCATTGCATTTGTCGTTTGTCGTGAGTGCATTTTATGTATTGACATTGCGGCTTTGACCATTTCCTTTGTCGGCGTGCACGTGGATCTTCAGTGAACCAGGGTTCCCACTGCACCGTACGAAGTCGCATCTTTACATTGTCGCCTGCTTGCAACCTTCCTATCGCTTGTCGCTTTGCATGCTGCACTTTCCTGCATCAAAGTAAGTCGCCATATTATTGTTATTACATGCAAGCTCTATCGTTGTTATCGCGTATATTTCTCGTTTTCGTATACATAGACAATATAAATAACATAACACCATTTCTTTTTATTTTAAAAACCAAAGGAAAACAGTCAGTATACAAAACGATAATCTAGTAAATAATTTTATATATACACCATTCATTTTAATTTATTTATAATTTTTTAATCACATTTTAACTATTTTATTTCTACATAATAATATATGACAATGAATGTGACATACACCCAATATCAAAATCAACATAACGCAACCAAAAATGAATAGGTAACGCTTTAACAATTTAATATATTTAAACATGTAACAAAAAAATAAATAAATACTTTATAGCCACTGAAGAAGCCCAAATTTAGAGCGAAACGCGTATGGCTTCATCCATAATAATTTGATGAAGTTTTACTTTAATGTCCTATAACCCGGAAGAAAACCTTAACATTAAAAATAAAACTTATAAAGGAGCATTAGATTCAGGAGCAATGGTATCCCTATAATAGCCAGAATTTGTAGCGGGAGGAAAATTAGAAGGAACAAATGTAAAATTATGTGATGTACAAGGATCTTAATGTTATGGGTACAATGGATATTGCAGTTGATTTAAATAAGCAGGAAAGAAGCCGAATATAATGAGAATTTATTAATCGGAATTGATTTCTTCGATGGTTTCGGTACAAATCTTAATTGGAAAACGGGCTTTATAAAAATTAATAACACATGGTTAAAACTACGAGAAGAAACATGGACAAAAATAACGGCAGTATTAAAAGTAAATGTAAATTCTGAGAGTAATAAAAATAATATAAAAGATTATGTAAATGGAAGTTCTAGAAGTAATAAGATTATTAGTAAAGATGATAATGTAAATGAAATGGAGTCGCATCAAAATGATTAAATAGAGAAAAATAGGGGAAATGAAGAAAACACAACGCAATTAATTAAGGAAATAAACGCTTTTAAAATGGAAGTAAGTAAAATTGGAGTAATATTGGAATTATGAAAATTGGAAAAATGGACAAGAAAAATGAAATACCTGATCAACATTTCAATCAACCTTGCCCGAAAATTAATAGTGACAAGAAACCGAAATTAGAAGAGAAAAGGTATCTTCTATTTTCCCTCTGATCCCTTCTGATCGAACATCATTGCAAAATAAAACTGAAAACTGAAACACCGTAAAAAGCGAAAATAAGGTACAGATGTTGTGATTGAATCGAATTTAATACCGGACCATGGAATGATTGTCGCGCGAAGTATATGTAAAAATAAAAAATTTTTACCAATACGAATAATGAATGTAAGCAATGAAGTGATAAAATTGTCAAATACTGTAAAATTAGCAGAAACAATGGAAAGAGATATCGAGTTAAAAAGTAAAGAGAATAAACGCATCGCAAAAATACAAAGACAAGACGTAGAAACTATTTTGAAACCATTGAATATAAGCGAACCGAAATCCTGATGTATAATGGAAACTAAGAGAGTTAATTGTCGATTATATTGATATATTTAAAGCCCCAAAGACGAATTGACTTGTACGAATAAAGTGAAGCCCCGAATTATAACTAAAGATGTACCGCCAATTTTGAAGAGACCGTATCGAGTATCCTATCAGCGAAAACAAATTTTAAATGAGAAAATTAAAGAATTATTCGATAATGGGATAATAGTGGAAAGCCAATCACCATGGTCATTTCCAGCAATTTTAGTAGAAAAACGTTTACATGAAGGAGACGATGTCGAGAACCGACTTTGTATAGATTATGGAGAATTAAATACGATTACAAAGACGGATTATTTTCCTTTGCCCTTATTAAATTTAACAATTGATATGTTGTCTGGAAACAGTTTATTTTCAACAATGGATTTAGCAAGTGGTTATTTCCAAGTAGAATTAGATGAGAGAGATAAAGAGAAAAGTGCTTTCTTATGATCCTGATAATCATAACGAATTTGTGCGTATGAGTATGGGACTGAAAAATGCACCTGCAACTTGGCAACGTATGATGGATACGATTTTTAGTGGATTGATTGGACAAGAGTTTTAGTTATACCTGGATGACATCATCGATTACTCAACCAATGATATTGATGAGCATCTCGCACGATTAAAGAATGTATTTAAAAAAATGAGGGATAGTAATTTAAAATTCAAATCAACTAAATGTCATTTCCTGCAAGAAAAAGCAAAATATTCAGGAGACATTATTTCCTCAAAAGGTTGAGAAGCCGATTCTGATAAAATTGAAGTAATTAAGAAATATCCACAACCGCGGAATGTAAAAGACATAAGAGCCTTTTTAGGACTTTGTGGATTATATAGAAAATTTGTACCGCAGTTTGCTAAAATTACACAACCATTAATTAAACTTACCAAAAAAATACACCTTTCTTGTGGTCCAAGGAACACGAAGAGGCATTTAACACAGTAAAAACAGCTTTAATTTCACCACCAATTTTTAAGTATCCATATTTTTCACGACAGTTTATACTAGTAACCGATGCTAGTGGAGAGGCCATATCGGGCATATTGTGTCAAAAATGCGATAATATTGAACACCCGATTTACTATACCAGTCGAACATTAAATAACGCTGAAAGAAATTATTCTACAATCGAACGGGAATGTTTTGCAATCGTATGGGCCATAAAACACTTTAGATGCTACTTAGTGGGAACACATTTTATAATAACCTAACCTAACATTTAGCCTGATGCGGGAAATTGTGGTCTAAATATACAAATTTAAGAAAACAAATTAAATCATTAGCTCGTAATGTAAATGATGAAGATAATGCCATTGAAGATCCCCCAGTACTTCGTCCATAATATTGAACTATCGAGTGACACTGATCTCTCGGTTCAGTTTGTGAAAGTCATTTGTAAACCGTGATGGAATGAAGTGGCTAATCATTGGGAAAAGTCATTTGAACACAGAATTATTTCGAGCGTTTTATTAGAAGAGCGTTAGAAGCGTTTTATTTCTAATTCCACATCATAAACATACATTTGTGTATCACGAGGGCTGCACAGGCCCCAAAACAAACACTAAGTTAATAGAGGATTTAAAAATATTTAGGGTTGCATCAATTGTTAGGGTTTTATCAAAGTTTAAATTTAACATTTTTTTGCCGATTTTGTAAAAGTCCTAAAAATGATCCTGTACGACAAGTATTATCATTGGATAAAAGTTTGTTAAGAAATCGAAATAATTTTAAAGAAGATTTAAATCTGAATGATGTAAAGCTCACTGGAATCAAAGAACAGTGTATTATTTTTAATGAAATTCCTTCATTTCATGTTACACAGAAAATTATTTTGTTGATATAATGCACGATCTGTTAGAAGGTGTTTGTTTATATATGTGATCTAGGTTTTTTGTTATACCAGTTTATAGTCGTTGACAAATATTTTGACATATAGAATATCTTAATCTCAAAATTAATTGCTTTTTCTATAGATTTGAGATCAAAAATAAGCCACCCTTAATACCTTATGAAAAAATTTAAAAAAAGGAGTTAAAATTGTCTGCGACTGAAATGTTGTGTTTTATGAGATATACTTCTGTATATTAGTTGGAGAAAAAATTCCTATAAATAATAAATATTGGAAACTTTATTTAACTTTAAGAGAATTGCTTACATAATTCTTACATGCAAACATCTTCCACTAACTTGGACTAATAAGATATCTAAACTTACAGAAATTCATCACAAATTATATTTGCGGAATTATTTGAAAGCGATCTAAAACCAAAAAAATCATTTCATGCTCCATTATGAAGAAGTTATTCGTCAAACTGGACCTCCAGTACACCTTTGGTCGATTACATATTATGAATCAAAAGAGCATAAACAATTAAAAGCAATAAGCCTAAATGTGGCGTCACGTATTATTAATATTTGTAAATCATAATATTGTGATGCATTAAACATAAGTTACAGTTTTGCGAGCGCCTATAATAACTAATTTTGGATTTCATCGTTCTTTGACAACCGGAGCTTCAGTCAATTTGACGAACCTAAATTATTTTGATCAAACTATAAGGGAAAATCTTGAACAAAATGCTTTTATTAATAATAATTGTTTTACAAACATTACCAATTTAGAAATAGATAGAATTGCTTATAAGGAAAAATATTTTATTGTTGTGTGAACCAAAATGATCATCTATTTGGACTAATTGAACACACCTATATTACTAAGTAAAGACCACCAAGAATATGCTTTTGTTATGTTCCATTTATTTCAATTGAAATTAATACACATTTACAAAGTTACCAAAATAACTAAATTAGACAATAATAAACAATTAAAACTAATATTTTATGAAAACTTGAAAGACTATTATGATCAATAGTCGTATATGTTCCATAATACTCGATTTCAAATGACTCTACCCAGAAGCCGAAAGCTGTTTATTTAGAAAATAGAATTTATGGTATAAACCAATATGTGATAATATTATGTATTATTAACAATAAATGACTTATTATTTCGACATTTTGTTTTTTATAATTCACTTCACCTATATATCATTCTTTACAAATACCTACTTCAAGTTATCAATACTAATCTGCAAGCAAAAATTAATAATACAAAAGTTCAATGGTTAAATTCTCCTGACTATGAAATAATTACATCTAAAAAATGTGTTTAGTTTACTTCAGTTGTAGTGGTAAATCAAACTACTTCATAGTTGTAAATTTCATCAATTGGGATTTACTATTTTGTAGTGGTATTTATTAAGAAATGACTTATTTGTCCCCTATTTCACCACTACTAAGATGGGGTTGGATTGCCAATTTTTTCTTTCAATGTGTAAGCCCATAACACTTAAATGTAGGTATAAATGTATTACATACCTAGGTAATACCTATACATATATTATGTTGAAATAAAACAATAATAAAAAGGCATATTTTCCATATACTTAAATTATTGAAAATCACATAGGTATATTATTTTGAAATGTGTTCTACGTCCCGACCTATTAGGAAGACTAAATCGTGGATTTAAATCCTTTTATCTGATGTTATCTTTTTATATGTTAATATATACATATATATTGTATATATATCTTAATTCTCTCTATATAGAAATAATGACAATCGCAATAAATGTTCTTCTATTTTTCGTATCACGAAAGTATGTAGGGGAGAGTAGTCTATATTTGACCACCACCCAATTTCGACCACGTCATTATTTGCTAAAATTTTAAGGGTGCAGAGGCATGTTAGCATTAAATTACCAAATTAGACTGTCTAAATACGTTTTTGCTTAAATGTGAAGCAAGAACTTGTTAATACACGCGCATCAAATTTTCAGAGTATAAATAATTTAAGTGTATTATAAATAATCTAATTTTCGGGGTGATTTTCTAGTGCTGCTCTATCCAATTAACGGTAAGAAACAAAGTTGTTTAGAGTTGCATGATGGTAAGTAAAGGACTAATTTGGAGAATTTATATCTTTATATTAGAAGCCATTGTAATAAAACTTTAAAAAAATTAAGTTCATTTTTCTGTTCGTTGTCAGAGTCTCCCACAAATAATTGATTTAACCTTTGAAAGTTGCTGCCCTAAATGGCCCATACACAAACAACATACACCATACAAAAAAGATCTTGAAAACCAGAAAAATCGCATTTAAGAAAGAAAATCGTAGAAGCCAAACGTCAAAAAAACTAAAAATTGATGGTGCAGAACCCAAAAAAAAATCCGCCTAGGAGGATGCTGATTGCTTGTTCTGCGACGACACATATTTGAGGTCCATAGAAGCTGTGAGGAGGGATGCTGGGTGCGATGCAAAGGATAAATTAGATGGTTCCCTTGAAGAATGTGTACGGACATTGACGACTTATATGGAGTATAGGTAACATGTGTCTTAGAACGTAAAGTCGTCCAATTAAAGAAACCGGTGATGCATGGTCCAAAATGATAAACCATCAACCGTCTCTTAAATTACACTTTTATTCGAAGAAATTAAATCTTTTTTCTAGAAAAAGTTTTATTGTTTCTGTTAGAATTTTCCATGTTTTCACTTTTATGTTGTATAATGGACAACTTGCATGAAAGGGGGATTTTGAAATAAACCATATGACTCGATAAAGGAGTAAAATTTATACGACAATTTTTTTTTTTTATTTTCATATTAGCCCACCGGTGTGAAACTGGCAACCCGAAAATAGACGACCCAGCAACCGCCCGACGGTCGGACGACAAATCAAATAAAAACTTTTTTTTAAGAAAATTGCATTTTCTCGAAAACGGTAAGGTGTCTCACCTTGCGATTTTCACCATTCGATTGTACGGCACAAAATACATATAATTAATCTGTTTTTATTATTCTAATCGCCGTCAAAAGGGTAGTTGCGGGATGAAATTTCTCTAAAAACATGGAAAATCGCGTTTTTCTCGAAAACTATTAGGTGTCGCACTTTGCAATTTTTACCATTTAATTCTACGGCAAATATACATATAATAAGCCGATTTTTATTTTTCAAATCGCCGTCGAAGGGGTGGTTGCAGGGTGAAAACTCTCTAAAAACATGGAAAATTGCATTTTTCTCTAAAACTTTTAGGTGTCGCACTTTGTAATTTTTACCATTCATTTCTACGGCAAAAATACATATAATAAGCCGATTTTCATTTTTCAAATCCCGTCAAAGAGGTGGTTGCTGGGTGAAAACTTTCTAAAATTAGGAAAAATCCAGTAGGTAAGTTAGTTGTTTTTTTCCACTCTCATAGTATGTGTATGCATACATAATAAAGTAGAATAAAAATAATCTTTTTATAAAGTATTGTAAATAGTTTAATTATTTACTTACTATAGAAAATGTACCTTTAGGATGCATATACAAGATGGTCTTTAAAGTTCCAATATAAAATGTTTACTCAACCAACGACATTTATGAACATCTCGCTCGATTAAAGAATGTACATTTTGAGTGATAGTAATTTAAAATTTAAACCAATTAAATGCTATTTTCTACAAAAAAAAGCAAAATATTTAGGCCACATTATTTCCTCAAAAGGTTGTGAAGCCGATCCTGATAAAATTGATGTAATTAAGAAATATCTACAACCGCGGAATGTGAAAAACATAAGAGCCGTTTTAGGACTTTGTGGATTTTATAGAAAATCCGTACCGCAGTTTACTACAATTATACAGCCATTAATTAAACTTACCAAGAAAAATACACTTTTCTTATGGTCCAAAGAACAGGAAGAGGCATTTAACACGCTAAAAACAGCTTTTATTTCACCACCAATTTTAAAGTATACAGATTTTTCACGACACTTAGATGAACACATATAAAACACTTTAGATGCTATTTAGTGGGCACATATTTTACAACAATTACCGACCATAGGCCCCCGAAATATTTATTTTAACTATAAAAATCCCAAGTAGCAGACTAGCCAAATGAGCAATGTTTTTAATGGAGTACTACTATAATATCGAGTACCGACCTGGGCGACTGAACACCAACGCTGACGCTTTATCACGTATAAAGCTGGACTATAATCTAAACAAAAGAAATAAGCAAATCGAACAAAAAGATAAAGAAAATAATGAAATACACCCTATCGCAAATGTAATCTGGACTATGGATGAAATAAAAAGGGCACAAGATGAAGATGAGGAAATACAATTAATTAAAGCCAATCTTACGGGAACAGACAACGATATTTATTATTTAAATGAAGAAGGTATCCTATATAAAATGCGTAGTCCAAACATTCTTAAAATATATCATAATTCACATTTATATGCACTCGGCGGTCAACACAACAATCGAGTTCACTATGAAAGATTTTTACTGGAAACAATTAGTCAAAAAAAAACTAAAGTTATTGTAATAGATGCCATTAATGCAATTTAAGAAAAACAAATTTTACAAAACCTCTTGAACTACAAAATTTTAAAGTACCGACTTTGGTGTTTGGAAGAATATCTATGGATATTATAGCACCACTTAATAAATAACGCAATGGTAATCAATACTTGTTGACATGTATGGACTATTTAACACGATATCCAGAATGTATACACATACCAAATATACATAGTGAAACTGTAGCCAAAGCATTTATAGGAAATATAATTTGTAAATATGGGGCGCCACGTGAACTATTGACCGATTGTGGTACACAATTTCTATCTAAGCTATTTAAAGAAATTTGTAAAATATTAGACATCCATAAATTACAAACACCCCCATACCGACCAGCATGCAATGAAGTGGTCGAACCAATGCATAAATCTTAAAAAACTATAATTTCACACCATGTCACTGAAAAAAACACTTCATGGTGATGAGGGGGTACCCTTTGCGCTTATGGCATATCGAAATCATGTGCACGAGTCCACAAAAGAAACTCCATTCGTTTTAATGTTTGGAAAAGATATAAAATTACCCCATCATTGTATATAGGTATGGGCCACAACAAGTCAAATATGACCTTGATGAAAACAATGTAACTGAATTGTTACTGAGAATTCAAAAAGCTCATGAATTTGCCAAATCTACTTTAGAAAATACCGCTAATAAGAAAAACAACCAATTTAATAAGAAAGCAAAAACTCGCGAATTCAAATTGGGCGATAAGGTGTATTTATACCCACCAGCAATACCGACTAAGGTAAATAAACTGTCCTCGAAACTCAATCCCAAATGATCTGGACCATATCGAATAATTGAAATAAAAAGACCAGTTACATACAAAATTAGAGTGAATTAGAAATCAACCTTATGAAATTAATTTACAAAATAGCAATTCGGAAAATATTAGCTATAGTCTAAATGAACAATTAGAACCACTTATTGCGTCAACGGTTGGTAGTGACGTATGCAAACTATCTGATTTGGAAGATTTTATCGACTTATCCAGTATTGACGATAAAAATGATGAAAATATTGTAACGATTATACCTAATAAAAAAAAAGGATGATAAGGAAAAGGAACCACCTGAAACCGAAAGGGTGACCGAGCCTCGTTATTGCACTGGATCACAGGGACCTGCCACTGAGCATCCCTGGGTTTTACCCAAACGAATTTAATAATAATTAGTTAAGATAAACATATAAACATGTTAAAATAAATATATAAAAAAAGTACTATAATCTTTTTGTTCCAGTGGGAAAACTACGCTTAATTTTATTAATCATAATAAATGCAATACAAAGAACTGATGCTCTAATTGCATACGATTGCACAAATTCATCGACAAATATCACAACTTGCTTGTCTCGTACTTCCCAACTTTTGTATTGACTATTAGAACGTTTAGTTTGCAGATCCGGGTTTCTCTTAAATTACTATTTTATTAAACATTTACACACCATTCTGCCCTTTGTTAATTTAATGCCTAGGACGAAAGTTAGCATATATACCTCTCATCGAGCGAGACATTGTGGGCCCGTGTCTTCAATAAATAAATACGAAAATAAATTCAAATTGCGTTTAAGTTAAATTAAAAGAAAATTTGATCCATATAAATAAAATATCGAAGATAATTGTTTATAAAATAGTTTATTATCAAAAAAACCTTTTACAAATGCATTAAAATTTGCAGTTTTTGTTTTTTATTGCTGGAATCTTTTAAGTTACGGTTCACTACTTTTAAAGTAGAAAATATTTTAAAACGAACATATAAACAAAGCAAATGGTCATATGGAAAATGTTTACATGGATGGTGAAATGTACATTTTTTTAGTTTTAATTTGATAAAATATCCTACTTTTTCGGAATTTGCAACATTTGGAAAATTATCCTGAAAATGATTATTTTAAACATTTATTTAGTGTGTAATCGTATATTAATGAATGAGTTGCAATCAGCAATACAAGCCACGATTGCCATAAAATGCTTTATGCAACGAATTCTTTATGCTACTTTTTGCATTTCGGTCCATTTTTAAAGATTTTATATGAAAAATGCATGTTTTCTTTAATTTTAGTGACTTTTTGTATTTTACGATTGCATAAAACATGCAACCAATAAATCAAAACAAGCACTTGTCATTTGAAATTTATGTCAATTATGTCATAGAGTTAGAGAATTACAACCTCAAAATAAAAAAATCAGTTTACAGCCGGTCGTGATTCAGATTCACGCTCGCATATGCGGACGTGAATGTGGTTCTTATGGTACCGAAATGCAAAAAAGTTTTTGGTATAACGCAAAGACTTCCAAAAGTTGTCTCTGTTGTGTTGTACGCCTTCAAACGAAGAAACAATCTATTTTCGTTAATAGAACTATCTTCCTGAATATATTTTATGCAAACTTCACAGCTATGAATTTTTAAACATTTTTTTAATAAATAGCCACAAATATATTCATGTGCACTTCTCTCTGGAATATCAAATGTTCGGTAATCCGTATCAACAACAAGAGTAGCTTTTTCAGTTTGTGGTTCTTGTATTAACACATCATACTTGTTAAGTCCTTCGTCACTTATGTCTAACAGCATACAGTCATCATCAGGCAGGCAGTTGGTATTGATGTTATTTAAATTTATATCCAAAAATTTTAAGTAAAATAGCTTTTTAAACGCCCGTTCAAATTGTATTGGAGTTGGATTTCTTGCATTCCCACCTTGTTGGCGGATTTTCCCGTTGAAGTTTTCCAGACAGTCTTGGTTGAGCCGCCTCGTAGGAATTGATTTACATTTTAGCTCCTCAAAAAGATCTAAAAAAGCATTGATTGTAACGATCTATCCATAAACAAATTTCAATTGACCTGTGACGATTTTGTTAGCGTGATCTTTAATTATTAAATTTTCAAAAAAATGTTTTGCATTCTGTAATATTTCCATTTGATTATCTGTTTTTGTAAACAATCGGTTTAACACTTTCGGGGAGAACTGAGATCTTGAATTCATCACATCGAAAAGACTATAAATAAGCCTTATAAATTTAATTCTTAAGTCTGCTTCTGCGGATATTATTCCGATTTGCCTTAAGGTTCTAGAGCCGCAGCTACGGTGTGGCTTAAAACCTGCGCAGCAAGTTTCACCTTCATTCTTGCGAATGGAGATGGTTTCATATCTGATATTGATAATTTTGGGGCTAACTTTAGTTCACGTGAAGAATCATATTCGAACAATTTATCTACAAATATTTTTCTTATTTCTTTCTTTCAAAAACGAAAACGTACTTGAATAAATTGTTGCTAAATCTAAAACAACTAGGTACAAGGACAAAGGGAGACACTATTGTAAGGTGTTTTAATTACAAATGTATGTCTTCTCTAAGTCCTTGCACTACACGCAAAAGTAATGTTTTCATTGCCAGTGGGCAATTTTCCCTTTGTCCCATTTCTTTCTTTTGTTTTGTCTCTCACGGGTTGTTTTTTGACTTATTATCAAGGCAACCCAGGCAGACATGCGCTATTTTGGCCCCACTTTTCTACTTCCCAGCGAAGGAGAATTTTTGACGGTCAGTTGATACTTGAATGGTTGATGTATTGTGGTATTGAAATTTTATTAATTTCATGAAATATAATGCATATAGAAGAAATTGTTTCAAAATATATTAATATTTTTAACAATAAGATTCATTTATGTGTAGTTAGATATAATAAAATAAAAAAATTCAATGATTCATTGTAATTAAACAATATCATATGTGCAGACCTTACAGTCTTGCGTAGAAAAATTCGTAAACACAAATTTGAGAAATCTGGAAATATGTATAGACTTGAAGATTGATATTTTTTTAACAATTGATTTTTTGTAAATTTTTTATTAGTGGCTTTGTGTGTTTATAATTCGATGTTTAAGTACCTAACCACACTTAGCCAAAAATCACCGATTTTCCAGGACTTCAAAATGTAAATAAAACTAAAAATAAGGGCCAAACAAAAAACGAGATTGGAAGTTTGATCCTCTAGTTATTAAATATATATTTTTAGAATTTTTAATCGGTCCATATTTCTACAATTTTTGTTTTACAAAACGTTTATCTCCTTCAAAATGAGACAATATGGAGGGCTAGTTTAACCTCCTCTTAAAAAATAGTGGAACCGGCTTCCTGTATTAACACACCAATAGCTTATTTAAAATAAATTGGTCCGCCGCCGACCATTCAACCCTCTCTCCCTGACTATAATGCGTCTACCTGTTCCGTTATCCGCAATCGCCACGATGTAAGGACGGTCACACAGTTTGCGTTTTACCGCTTATCCGTCAAAACTCTAGCAATGAAAACTAATTGATGACCCTTGCCTGCATAAGATGCAATGTATTTTTGCTGTGCCGGAATGGGGTTGTAGTAAGTTTCACAATAGCGTTTAACATTGACATTTATTGCTCCAAGGAATATTTTAGATCTAACAAAATATATATTACAACAAGTAATTTATCACCATATCATTCATATCCGGAGAATATGAACAAAATAGTCTGCAAAAAGAAATAGGGAATATACTAAAAGAAAGATTTAAATTTATCTGTGTTAGACACAGATTTTTGTATACGTGTCTTTAACTTATTGTGCGGGGGGGATAGTGGAAGGTGTTGTGTTAGTTGGTCGTCTGGTCAGGATCGGACTAGGGCAGATTAAGAATTCATATATATGGCTAAGATTGTCAGTTCTTGTATTGATGGCATTACGGTCTTTTTTGATATGGATCATTTCGCTTATTAGTCTTTTCTTTAAGTTAGGTTCTCTGTCTATTATTATGGTGTTGTCGAAGTTGAATGTATGGTTTGTTTGAAAAGCGTTTGGTTTACAGTCGTTTTTATGTTGTGTTATTCTGTTATGTAAGTGTTGTTTAGTTTGTCCAATGTATGTTGCGTCGCAGTTGTTACATGGAATTTTGTAAACTATATGTATTTGTTGGGTTATTGGTACATTGTCTTTGAATGGGGTGTATAATTTGTTTATTTTTTTAGTGTTGTGTGGCGTACTTTCGCGGACCCGAGCCGTTTTCTCGAGCGCCAGGTGTTTTAAGGCAAAACACCAACCGTACCGCGGGTAAAAAACTCAGTGAAGAAATATTTAAATCAAAATCCAGGGGTCAAAACAAATGTATTTAGTTAAACGTACCGAAATAAAATGAAAACAGAAATAAATTCAACTTCAAGTTAATTTATTTAAACTGATAAATCAAAATAAAAGAAATAAAAATGAACACTCGTTATGATATAAAAATAAAATTTACTTAAAACAAACTTACGAAGAAAAATAGTAAATATAAATATGCGGAGGTACGTTATTAAAACAATCATTCGGAATAAACCAAGCGGATAGAAAATAAAATGCAGAAAGCAAATGCAGAAAACACAAAGCGGATTCACGCAATTTCACAAGTGCCAAATAAACCAGAAGAGAATTGATCAAACTGAAACTGTCACTCAATACAAATTCAAAATGCAAAACTTTTAGGCACTTTGCAGCCGATTTTATATGCGGAAATCAGAGAAGGGATTCTGAGTACGCGCGGATGAGATAATGACGTCAAAAACACCCCAAAAAACTATAGAATTCAGCGGTGGGGTACTAGAAGAACCAAAAGAGCGGGGGGTAATTCATGTAATTGGAATAATTAGCCTTGGCTAATTATTCAGAATAAAAGAAAAGAAAATAACATAATTCAGAATTGGAAAAGAAAATAAATTGACAGATTCACGTAAAATAAAATGCGGTTGACGACATAACTCACCCCTTCATCTACGGGGTTGATTCATACGAATGAATCAGGACTCAGAAACACACATCAGAAAATATATGCGGATGCGGGGGTTAAATGCAAGAACAATTCAGGGGAAACAGGGTAAAATTGGAAGCGGCGTGGTTGACCACATTCCAATGTTAAAATGTTCATAAAAGTATAAATAGAATAACATAAATCAGACTTACCCTTTTAAATGCGGTTAATCACAACCAAAATGTCAAGAAGATGCAGCAATTACCCACTAATTACACTTATTACAAATTTAGCACGTGTAATGCAAAATGACTTTTTGCTAGTGAGTAAATTCCATTCGGCAATTTTGGTTGCGGAAGTACTTCCACCCGTTACAAATTTAAAAACGCGGTACAGGTGGTTGACTATGGTCAATACCTCAATTGGCAATTAATTATTCAGAATCAAAACAAACACTTAACCTTAAAATAATGCAGAAGATTAAATGTGTCGATAAATGCAGATAAATATTGAATGCAGAACAGAATCAGTTAAGTTAAGCGGGAAATATTCAGCGGAAAGTAATCAGGTAATAAATCAGACAACAAATCGTTATTAACAATGTATTAACGAAATGCATTTTCAGGTGGCCGAAATGCAGGTTCGTTACAGTTGTACTGTCCTAGTCTGATGTTATATTTGTTGTATATTGGTTGTATGTTGTTAGTCATCTGGGGGACATGTGGGAAACGGTGGAAGGTGTGTGTTGTATCTACGTGGGATTGTTTTGTGTGTTTCCGGTGGTGTAAAATATGTGGTTTATTGTTTTTTTTTGGGTAATTGTGTTTTAGTAGGATTTTCGTATATGTGTCAAAGTTCTTTTTCTGAAATGATGGGTGTGATAGGTTGAGGATTCTGTGTTGGATGGATTTTATTATGCTGGTTTTGTGGGATGTAGGTGCGTGGGATAGGTAATTAATGACTCTTAGGAATGTTGATGATTGATGGTTTATTGTCAATTGTATGTCTGGGTCGATTGAATTAAAAGTTTGTAATATTTCATTAGTTTTGTTATTAGGAATCACCATAATTTGGGCGAAACGCGTATGGCACTATTCAGATAATTAGTGCAGTTTTTACTTACACTCTCCTACAACCCAAGACATCAAAACACGCCAAATCTTATACTGTTGATAGAGGGTTTATGTACTGTAAAACAAGATGAATTACCTCTTCCTAATATGTATAACACTCAACTTCATAAACATACATTTCCGTGCACTAAACGTGGTGAAAGTAGTTGTAGATTTAATATACCGTATTGGCCAATGAATTCAATTTATGGACAAAATTCCCTTTATCCCATATTATTTGAATTGTGTTGTTTCCCGCGGTCTGTTTTCTGTCTAATTCTCAAGACAGCCCAGACAGACATGCGCCATTTCGGCACCCCTTTTCTGCTTCCCAGCGAAGAAGAATTTTTCACGGCCAACAAAATTTTTTGACACTTAAATGCTTGATGTTAAATTACAATCACATTGTACCATTTAACTATTCATTTTTCATTTTTTATCTTCTTACCTGTGTTTTACACAACTGCTATTTTTTTAAACCCTTTTTCTAACTATTAGTGCACGTGCTAATTACTTGTGTGCTTTGCCAATCATTAATTAGTGCTTTTTTGCTTGATCGTGGTGCTTGTGCATATTTATTTTCGGCATTTGCCTTTTTTGACTGCTTAAACCGAAAAAAAGACGCCAACGAGACGCTGAAGACGCCGTTCCGAGGGTATAATGTATTGCTGTATAAACATCATCAGACTGAACAATTACGGATAGCTGTTCCAGACAATTTACAAGAACTGCTTTGTTAGCATTATCATAAGGAGTCTGGACATTTTAGTGCGAATAAAATTTATTCCTTAATGAAGAAATATTTTTTCTGGAGAAATATGTCTCGATATATACACCGCTTATTAAGAAGTTGCGACATCTGTCAAAAATCTAAGAAACCAAATAAAAAGTATGTGGGACCCGTTCATGCCATAATCTCCGAAGAAGTTGGTGAGTTAATGACAATTGATTTCTTTGGTCCATTACCAAAGAGCATAGGTGGAGTTACTTACATATTGGTGGTAGTTGATGTTTTTTCAAAATTTTGTAAGTTATTGCCAATGAAAAAAGCCAATACGGTAGCTGCACTTAATCGTTTAGAAAAGGAAGTGTTTCCAATTATCTACCCAAAGAAAATTTTAAGTGACCATGAATTGCAATTTACTTCTACACAGCAACTAATCCCTTATTTTTAAATATTTAACTTTCTCAGTCTTACACAATCTGTCGAGCAAGATAAATACAAAATTGATTTCTGTAGAAGTAGACCCTCAACTTAAAGACCCTCGAGTTATAAAACCAAATAGAAGTGGTCGTCGTATAATGGAATTAGAAGTGCCAACTACCCTACGAAGTTTATATTTATTTTCATCTTCACCCCGAAATATGCCACCTTTAGATTTAGATATTCTAGATTTAGGTCTGAATTGTGAAGAAGAATTGGAATCTTCGCCAGCGCCTCCCAGACTTTCTTTAATGGTGCGTTTGCCAATTTCGGTGTATCATAAATATTTAGATGACGAAGTAAAGAAAAAAAAGGAGGAAATTAAAGAGATTATGGATATTTGTAATGAGATAAAAATAAATGTAAAACCAGTGTCACCTCTTCAAAAAAGTCCACCACATTCTGAACAAGGAATTAAACGTATGCCACCCCATCAGGCAAGATATTTATTCGGAATGTGCCCTCGCCGTCCGGGATATTCATCGCAAACAACATAATAAATTGCGACGGAAAGTTAAAAAACTTAAGAAAGTTCTTAATAATTGGTAATTTTGTTTTTGATTATTATTATTTTTCTTTTTCTTTGTTAGAGTTTTATTTTAAATTAGTTTTAAAGTTTTGTTTCAATTGTTTCATTTTTTAAATATATTTTATATTCATTTTTTTGCTTACTATTTGGCTACTTATTTCATCTTCCTTCCGTTTTCCTTCAGGAATTGAAATAAGTGGGGGAGACTGAGTGTTACAGACCCCAGTCTCTAATAAAACTAGATTTTAAATTTGAATTTGAATTTCTCGCGCTCTGATCTTAAAATTTAAAAGTTTTTTCCTAATTTGTATAATATAGGTAGACCACTAACAACAGTCTTCCTACACCACATCGCTGGATGCTGAGTTAGCGGATTCCTGTTCTAAGTCAGAGACGGGGTTTATCGGCTATATAAAGCGCGCACTTTAATTCGGAGAACACTTGGTCTTCATTCCTTGAAACCAAGATGCCCCTGAGGTCTTGAGACACGTGCTGGCAATCTAATCCTTCTTTGACGCCCCTGAGGTCTAGAGACTCGTGCTGGCAGTCATTCCTTTCATTTATCTTTTTACTTTTTTGACGCCCTTGCGGTCTTGAGACATGAGCTGGCAGTCATCTCCATAGACGCCCCTGAGGTCTTGTGACTCGTGCTGACAGTCTTCTCCATAGCTTATATACCTTTAAGACGCCCCTGAGGTCTTGTGACTAGTGCTGGTAGTCTATTTTTACCTTTCTTTACCACCGTGTCTAATATTAACGACCAAAACGACCAAGAAGTACCAGCTGCAGCTTCAGGTTAGTTTTCCATACATTGTAAATTCTATTATTGTAAAGATACACAGCCCGGTCCTGTGTTCATGATTTGGGTAAAGCAAAAGGGCTGATGTTAAAGAAGTGTTGAAGTTCGACGTGCGCATAGACACATAAAAGTGCATTTCGTACTTTCGCTAGTTTGGGACATTCAGTTCCTATTTTGTATGTTGAGCATTGTGAATGGTTATTTTGTGAATTGAATAATAAGAAATAATTGGTGAGTACGATATTCTCACATAGTTTATATTGATTATTTTAAAGATTCACATTTATAGATTGATAAAAGAATATTCTTTTTAATATTTTATTAAACATTGAAATTGAACAAGATTTAATTTCTAATTTATTAAATAATGTCAATGTTAATGACAATTTGAGCCCTATAACTGGATAATGGCCTATAGGTTTCTAGTTATAGTGTGGCTGGATTTTATAAGCATTGTGTCGACTTGGTAGATTCGCAGAAAGAACTACTAGTCAAAATGCCCGTGCATCCTACGGGACAGCCTGTGCACCGTTGGGACGCCAACAAGACGCATTAAGACGTTAGTGCGTCCAGAAAGAGAGTTCCTCATTAAGCCATAAGGGAAACTTGGCGAGGTTCTTTCGTTAATGTTTATGAATCTTAGTCAGCGCTTTCCAAATTTTGTTATTTGATAGATTTTATGGACTTAAATAAAATTAATAAATATAAATGCAAAAGCGCAAAAGCCCAAAAGGATATGTCCATATATAATCTATAATTAAATGTTTTGTTCAGCATAAAATATGCAACTTGTGCAATTTCAATGTAATTGTTATTGTCAATGTTAAGTGCGTTGGTCAATATAAACTAACGTACTCTTTTAATATTTATTTGCAGATTATGGTCTTCTTCACTCAGAACCGGGTCGTGCATTCTTCTGTTTTATAATTTTATGTAAGACAGGGGTTTGTACTATTACAGTGTGCCGTGTCCCAAAGAGTGAAGTTATTTTCTAAAAAGACCATAATTCTGTTTATTTCAAAATCATTTTAAAGTTAATAATAAAAATTTAAAATCAAATTGAATTTAATACTTTTCAAATTTTACATATTTGCGACGTCGAACTTGAACACTAAAATAAAATTGTTTGTCTCTTAACTCCGGACGTAGTAAATCTTGCGTTATCGATATTTGTTTCTATAAAGAGCACGTTTTAAGTCATAATAGTCTCCGAATTTTAATTTCTTTTATGAATAATATGCTTGGTGTGAGCAAGTTTTTCAGGAAATAATAGTACAATTTTCTTAATTTTAAAATTATGATATTGAAAATATTCAATGTTGAATTGAATTTAGTATATATGCATAAGCATATAAACTTCTCATAAATTATACTTTGCATAGTTATATTATTTGAACAAATTATTTATTGTTTAAATAAATAAAAAGTTTTTTTTAAATTCATTTTAATATTCTAGAGTTTTTTTTTTACATCTGTGTGTATTCTAAATGTTATTAAATAACAGCTGTCCATTTCGGTTTGCCTGCCATAAAGTAATTTGCTTGTAGTTAAAATATTTTCTGCATTTATGATAAGAGTGTGAGAGTTGAATGGGTCGACCCGATGACTGCTTTATTACTTCTCTAGCATGTTTTTGCTTTAAATTCTATACCTGCTGGAGGGCAACTTAAATGGATAAGCCCAATTTTAAATCTTAATTTCTAGGAATGTACCCTAAACATTTTGTTCACTTTTATGATGATAAATTTGTTTCACACTGTGCATAATCCGGTACGTAGAACAAACACAACGTAGGAAATTCCCAAAGAAATTTTTAGTACTAGAAAATAAGAAAACGAGTATATTTATAAGTTCTTTCGAAAAAAAAAAAATCACTAATTTAATGAATATAATTTAAAAGCTGATTTAGTGAAAATGTTTCAAACATATAAATGATAATTCCGAGATTGGTTCATTGTGACAATATAAAAATAAGTGTGTTTATTTGCAAATTTTAAATAATCACAATTTTGTTTGAGTGTTGTCTGTGAAGTTCAATTATATTCAGTTTTGTATAATTGACAGTATATTTAGTGACAATTTTTTTTTTAATATCAGTGATATTAATAAGTTTTTTTTTTCTTCTCTTTCTCTTACATTCGTGTAGTTCCCATTGAAAGAAAACGAAGAAAAAATTTGGTAAATCGAAGACCATAAAAAAAAAATTCTGAACATGGATGAAGTCGTAGAGAATAATAATCCAAATAACGAGCTAGATTCTGAAAGACAACCGGGGGATATGGAACGATCCACGTCTGAAATAGTTGAAGTGCCTAGAAAAAGTACTCGAAAAAGAACGAAGTCGACAAAACCACTTCCGGCAAAAAGAAAACAATCGGCAAAGAAAGAGCAACAAATTATAGAAGAAACAGCAGCGTCTTCTTCCCAAGTACGTACTGGAACAGAACCTGCTCCTTCAGATATGCCAGTCTGGTTTGCCACTTTTCTTGAAAATCAACAAAAAGAAAAGGAAAATGCTGCGAAAGCCCTAGATAATAGACTGCAGATGATGGAAAATTGGGTACGTACGATAGTTCAACCTCCTCAGACGCAACATCCTGTTGGAAATCAAGCTCCTGTAATGCAAGAGATCTCACGAGAGCCTCCACAAGTGCCACCACAAAACAATGTGCCATTAACACCACCTCCAACGACAATAAATGAGTCAACAAACCTGGTAACACCAGAAAGAGCAACAACTTCAACAGAGCCAGTTCCGTCTACGTCACAACGTGAGGATAATGTAGATTTACGCAGATTACTACTTAGTATAAAAAATCCACTACCGGGAACACCAGAAAAACCAACGTTTTCTGGCCACAAAAAGGAAAATCCAGTCCTTTTTCTAAATAACCTAGAAGATTATGCGAAGGCATGTTATGTACCCGAAAGTGATTGGATAAAATTAGCTACGAGTTGTCTTACTAAAACTGCAAAAACTTGGATAACCATATGTGCAAGAGAATGGAAAATATATGCCGACTTCCGTAGAGATTTTTTAACCACATACTGGACAATGGATAAACAGCGGGAAATTAGATATAAGATTTCCAATGATATATATGAAAATATAACAGGTAAGACTATGCTTAGTCATTTTGCGTATTATGTAAATTTGGCCAGTTTTTTGAAATCTCAATATATAGAAATAGATTTGTTAAATGAATTAATAAGACACTTTCTAACCGACATTCAAAATCAATGGTTTTCTAAAGAACAATCTACAATTAAAGATTTTGCATTTTTTTTTAACAAAACATGAATCGGTTATGCAAAATACTGGTATTCCGAAGGTATACGAAACAAAACCAATATCCAGTTCCCATTGCTCTTAGATCAGCAGTTGAAAAAACATTATTTGAAATGGAAAATAATGGAATAATTGAAAGATTACCGTCAATTTAACTAAAACTGAATTTTGTAAATCTGAGGTCAAATTTTTAGGGCATCTTTTGTCGAATAAAGGTATTCAGCCTGACCCCGAAAAAATTGAAGCAATAAGAAAATTTCCTGTGCCACAAAATATTAGACATCTTCGTGCGTTTTTAGGCCTGTGTAACTATTATAGAAAATTTAGCAAGTCTTATAGTCAAGTACTATTACCTTTAAATGAGCTTCTTAAGAAAACTGTAAAATGGAGATGGGGTAAAGTAGAAGAGGATGCTTTTAATTCAACTAAAGATCTCTTTTTATCAACAGTAATTTTAAATTATCCAAATTTTACTAAACCTTTTTATGTACAGACTGATAGCTCTGGTTATGCTCTAGGAGCAGAGTTATACCAAGAAGATGAGCATCATGAACATAGTCCTATAGCGTTTGTAAGTCGCTCTCTTCATGGTGCTGAATATAATTACACGGTTACCGAGAAGGAGTTGTTGGCTATTGTTTATGCACTTACAAAGTTTCGTACAATAATTTTTGGAAATAAAGTAATAATACGCACAGATCATAAGGCATTAGAGTTTCTACAAAAATGTAAATTCCACAATGAAAGAATGACTCGTTGGATTTTATTTTTAAACACCTTTAATTTTGCCATAGAGCATATTAGTGGACGTACTAATGTCGTCGCTGACACTCTTTCCCGTTATCCTTCGGATATGTCAACAATACCAGACCAAGCAACACCTCTAGTTGCATACTTTACTATACATGTCATTAAACAACTCGTTCCTTTTAAAACTCAAGATGAAATTACCAATAAATTAAAAGAGGCATTACAACATTTTAGTGTAGAACAAGGGTGAGATGATCCCGTATTATTACAAAATTTTAAATATCTTCAGACCAAAGAATCTGTTTCGATGATCTTTTCTTTTGATTACTTTCCTTCCCGTAAGATTCTTTCTAAGTGTTGAAGATTCTCCTTGCAAAATAAATCCTTATGGTTTTTGCAATGAAAATCTGCGGGGAGAATGTAAAGATACACAGCCCGGTCCTGTGTTCATGATTTGGATAAAGCAAAAGGGCTGATGTTAAAGAAGTGTTGAAGTTCGACGTGCGCATAGACACATAAAAGTGCATTTCGTACTTTCGCTAGTTTGGGACATTCAGTTCCTATTTTGTATGTTGAGCATTGTGAATGGTTATTTTGTGAATTGAATAATAAGAAATAATTGGTGAGTACGATATTCTCACATAGTTTATATTGATTATTTTAAAGATTCACATTTTTAATTTGATAAAAGAATATTCTTTTTAATATTTTATTAAAAATTGAAATTGAACAAGATTTAATTTCTAATTTATTAAATAATGTCAATGTTAATGACATTTTGAGCCCTATAACTGGATAATGGCCTATAGGTTTCTAGTTATAGTGTGGCTGGATTTTATAAGCATTGTGTCGACTTGGTAGATTCGCAGAAAGAACTACTAGTCAAAATGCCCGTGCATCCTACGGGACAGCCTGTGCACCGTTGGGACGCCAACAAGACGCATTAAGACGTTAGTGCGTCCAGAAAGAGAGTTCCTCATTAAGCCATAAGGGAAACTTGGCGAGGTTCTTTCGTTAATGTTTATGAATCTTAGTCAGCGCTTTCCAAATTTTGTTATTTGATAGATTTTATGGACTTAAATAAAATTAATAAATATAAATGCAAAAGCGCAAAAGCCCAAAAGGATATGTCCATATATAATCTATAATTAAATGTTTTGTTCAGCATAAAATATGCAACTTGTGCAATTTCAATGTAATTGTTATTGTCAATGTTAAGTGCGTTGGTCAATATAAACTAACGTACTCTTTTAATATTTATTTGCAGATTATGGTCTTCTTCACTCAGAACCGGGTCGTGCATTCTTCTGTTTTATAATTTTATGTAAGACAGGGGTTTGTACTATTACATTATTGTTTTATAATTTTTCTTTTGTAATTAGTTTATTTATTTAGCGGTGTAACGAAGCTGCATTTTGGCCACTTGAAAATGCATTCGTTAATATGAATTTATTACGAATTTCTCTTTCTGATTAATTACCTGATTATTTTCCCGCTTCATAACATTTCTTCATAACTTCTGCATTATTTTAAGGTTAAGTGTTTGTTTTGATTCTGAATAATTAATTAATTATTAATTGGTTGGCAATAGTCAACCAACCGTGCCGCATTTAAAAATCTGTTATCAATTAAGAGTACTTCCGCAACCAATTATGATTATTGGAATTTGGTGTTAAAAAGTACTAACATGTGCATTTTACACAAAAGTGCAGTTTACTGATTTGTTCTGATGTTTTGTGACTTACTGTAACTGCATTGTGATTACTATGTGTCCGCATTTATTTGAGTAAGTCACATTTACCCGATTTAATGGTAATTACTGAATATTGAACATTGGAATGTGCTCAACCACGCCGCTTCCAAGTTCACCCCTGATTTTCTGAATATTACTGCACTTTACCCCGCATCTGCATATATTTTCTAATGTGTTTCTGAGTTCTTTCTTAATTTATCTTTGGTTTATCTTAATTTTGTTTTAACTATTTTGCTGCAATTCACCTGAGTGTTGTGAAATTGTTGTGTTTCCGCTTTTATATTTCTGTATCGTGTATTTTCTGCATTTTATCCGCTTATTTCTGCATGATTATTTCTTTCAATTAACGTACCTCCGCATATTTACTATTTTTCTTTGTAAGTTTAATTTTATTTTTTTCATAACGAGTGTTTTATTTCTTTTTTATATTATCGGTTAAATAAATTTGGCTTCTGTTCAATTTCCTTTCGTTATTTTTTTTAATTACGGTACGTTCAATTATACGTTAATATTGACCCCTGGATTTTATTTTCGGCACTGAGATTTATCCGCGGTACGGTTGGTGTTTTGCCTTAAAGCACCTGGCGCTCGAGGAAAATAGCTCGGGTCCGTGAAAATACGCCACAGCGGATGTCACTTTAGCTATTGCACACTTTAAGAGTTTTACTTATTCTTCGTTAAACTGTGTTTTGTTGTTTCCTTTGCTGTTGTCTTTCAATTCAGGACAAATAGTGTCACTGAGGTACCTTTCATCGAGGGAACTTGATGTAATAGTCTTCTTCGTACACAAATATGACAGCCAGGCCACACATATCTTGCCTTTACATTGTAGGTACGGGATTGATATACAGACACAGCACTAGGTCTCTATTGAGCCGGGTTTTTGGCATCCTAATTTACTAACACCTCTAGAGTGTTCAATATGTACAGAACTGTTGTTTCGCGTATTTAATTTTTCAATGTCATTTTCTTTTCTACATTTCAAACTTATTATTTTGCACATTTTATTTGATTATGTACTTTTAAGTACTATATTACATTGATGATCGTTTATTTCTTATTGTGTACCTCAGTTCAATTTCATTATATATTTGAATTTTATTCTGTTATAATGCTTTGGACTTAAACAGTGGCATAAACACCTTACATTGTGGGCCCGTGTCATGACAACCATATGCCCATTGCTTAACCTCCTCTTCGAACACAAGGACCGACTTATTGAGCTCTAGGTTCAGGAGGGTGGTTTTGTCATAAAGTGTGGGGCTTATATACAAATTATATTGTTTCTATATTTTCATTATATGTGGTCATCTCATTTTCATTTCATTTTTTATTGTTCTAAGAGTATTTGTTTTTATTTTGCCGCTTATATTTGAATTTAAATATTTCATGAAATAGTTCTGGGTGACATCTGGCTATAGTTGTAAGAATGATTTTGTATTTAATTTGATTCTTACTTTTATTTGTTCACTGGCAAATTTCAAGATCTATTTTTCGATTTTACAATATATATAATTTTTTATGATTAATTTTGCGTTTCATTTCCCAGGCTACACAGAACTCTTTAAGAATCGGGTTTTATTTTAACACAACGTAGGAATTTTTAATTTTTTATGTTTAAGTATATCGGCGGGAAAGTGTTTCAATTTAAAATCATAATTAGCCGCCCCCGGTATAGCTTCGACAGGTAATTTGCACTTTTAGCATAAATAGCGAGAATTACGAACTCGCTTACAGTACGTTGTGTACCGCGTATTCGGGTAAACGTAAGTTTGTCACATCGTGTTGGGAAGAGATTCTGAATGTCAGTTTTAAGGGCAAATCAGCTTTAAGGACACTCGTTTTCACGGTGAAATAAAACATGTCCATGTTGGCGGCTCAGGGTTTTGTGATTAATGCTTTCGCGGATTTTATTTTGCTTCATTTGATATCCAATAAGCTTGATTTGACGTTGCGTGAAGCTCTTGAACGTTCTTCTTATTTGACGTTGATTTCCTTTCTACAAGACACATGGAAGGCCTTTGAAAGTGCAGGTTCCCTTATTTCGCGTGCTAAGACTGCTAGTTCGGCCAAAACTGCTTCTTATGCCGCCAACACAAAGTCAGAAAAGGAATCAAATGCACCAGCGGTCAATTCATCTTGCCCTTCGTGCAAACAAAATCACCTGCTATTCAAATGCCCCAAATTCACTGAGCTAACGCCCTCGCAACGACTGTCTTTCGTTCGTCAACACAATCGTTGCACCAATTGCCTTTCAAACAACAAGATGGAGAATTGCGTATCGGTAAATACTTGCCGTAAGTGTTCAAAAAAGCATTACACTATGATACATTTAAATAATTCTGAGCCGACCGTGTCCAAAAACGTTGGTACATCATCCTCTGTGTCGTCTTGTGCCGGACAATCTATCTCGTCCACAGCTAATTCGGCCCTTCCTTTGACTGCCCTCTTGTCCGTGCTCGATCGTTTTGGTCGACGCGTTCAAGATAGAGCCTTGATTGACCCCGGTAGCCAAGCTTCCTTCATCGTAGACAAAATTGCCATTCGGCTTCAATTACCACGACATAAATCCACTGTGCCCATTTCCGGAATTGGAGAATCTTCAGCAACTTCCTCTTTAGGTACTATGCGCGTCACACTTAAACCGTTACTTTCTGACTTGTTGCAAAATAATTTCATTATCATGCCAACGATTTGTTGTGATTTGCCTTCTGTTTCGCTATCTCCATCATTGGCTAATTGTTATCGATCGCTTCGTCTTGCGGATCCGTTCTAGCATAAACCAGGAAAAATTGATTTACTCATCGGCGCCGATTCTATATAGCGCCCTTCTATATTAAAAGCCAATTCCATTCATAAACAGTTGACTTTTCTAGCAGCGGTAAAACTGTTTTCGGTTGGATTTTGGTAGGCCCAACTTCCAACTCGGCTACCGCCCTTTTATCAATGCATGCGGGGTTTGATTTAACTAAGTTTTGGGAAGTTGAACAAGTTGCACCATGCAAACCACCCTCGGTGGACCTGGAAGTCGAACGTTATTTTAATTCGACGAAATTTTGCCTTCCTTCAGGTCGCTTTGGAGTTGCTATGCCCTTTAAGCAGCGGGTATTTTCATTTCCGGCTCCCAAGGTATTGCAGATCGCCGACTTTTGTCGCGCAAATTCGCTTCTAATTCGGAATTTAAGCGATTATATATCGATTTTATGCAGGATTATCTCTCGTCAGGGCACATGTTATTGCTTATACAGCCATTTGACTCACAGCAGTCATATTTTATTCCTCATCATTTATTCTCGATTTATTATAAGTATGAACAAATGTTCTTAACTTAGATATCGGTGTTAAACTATGGTTATGATTGTGATAAAAATACATAATATTCGCTTAAGATACTTCATTCGCTTAAGATATTTCATTGGCTTATGATAATACATTTACATGTTACAAAGTGTTAAATTTTAAGGTTATAAATAAATTTGAAATTTATTCCAGTGTTGTTTTATTTCCCAATTTGGTTGATCATCTTGTTCGGGTCATCTTCCAATGGTTGATAGGTAGAACTTTGCAGTGGAGTTGTTAGCAATCTCTTTCAGGGACTTCACATTCATTTTGATACGGAATTGCTTTGGATTTTTCTCTGGGCTGTGTCGTAGTGGTTATATTTTGCAGTGGGAGTTGTTTAGACATTGTTATTTCGGTATATATTAATTATTTTTCGTGTGTTGTTTAAAAATTCAAGTTGCTGTGTTTGAGTTGATGGTAGAGAGCAAAATTGAATTAGCATGTCGTCTATTATGCTTGATAGTTGATTCATTTGATTGTCAGTCTGAGCGTTAATTTCTGAATTGTTCGTTGTGGGACTTGCGGTCATTTTCAGGGGTACTGACCATGCATTGGGTATTTTTACTTGAACTTGCGGCGTTTCCTTTTTAGTTTTCGGGTTATTTGGGTTTTCGGTGCAGAAGATGTAAGCGGAAGTGTGGTCTCCACCACAGTTCGCGCATTTGGCAGTTGTTGTTCTCGGTTTATTACACTCGCGAGTTGAATGTGTTTCACCACATTTGAGGCACTTATATTCTGCGTGACAGTTTCGCTGGGAGTGACCAAACAATTGGCAACGATGGCATTGTATTATATCAGATTTGATTTTCAATGGTTCCACTATAACCCACACAAATTTGATGTCGTAAAATAATTTGTATTCCTTGCTCAATTCAATAAGTACAAGGGGCGCTGTTTTTTTATCACGACCTAACATACGGCTGTATTTAAGTACGGGATTACCTTGTTGGTCTAGATCGTGTATAATTTCTTCCTCTGTTGCTTCCTGAATAAGGCCACGCAACACAATTTTTAGGTTTTTTTCACTTTTTAATTCGTACGTGTGAAAAAGTGCATTTTCTTCTTTTAGAAATTTGTACATTTTCCTATAGTCATCTTCGGTTGTCGGAAATACACGAATGCCTTCCGATGTACTTTGGGCTTTAGTATAGTTAATGTTGTTCGATTTAAGACCTTTTGCTAGATTTGTCCACTTTGTTTTGTCTCTGATGACCATTGGTGGCGGTGTATGCTGTTTTTGTTGTTGATTAGATTGTTGATTATCTGCAGTCGGTTGTGTGTTTGATGTATTTGGCTGGGTGTTTGAGAATTTGTTGGAGAGTCGCCCTTCGACAATATCTCGAACTTATTGGCTGTTTCGATTACCGTTACACTGTCGTTTGTATTTTTACGTTTTATTTTACGTTTTTTTTTGTGGTCTTGTTGGTTCAACAAACCCTTCGGAGTGGTTTTGGATTTCGTTGAATTCCATTGCTTCATTGATGGTGTTAGATTCTTCTAGATTGGCTGTATTTGTACTTTCACTATTTGGTTTGTTTATTTCACTATTGTCATTGGCATTTTTGTCTGTTGTACTTTCGGGCAGTTCAATATTGTATTTTTTTGTATGTATTTCAATATTACACCAGATTCTGTGGATGATAGATTGGTAAATATATTTTCCAGGACTTCAATGGCATCAGCCATTGTGATAAATGTCACAAAATCACTATGTCGTGTCTATTTCACTGGTTTTAATACAGAACGTCTATTTCGTTAATCAATTTTATTAATTACACTGTTTAAACACACACAGTAGATACATACACATTCTTCATTCGAAAATAGCACGCCGATATTCCTCATCACGGCATTTTCAAGTCTGATCCAACAGACAAGAAAATCCGTGTGGTTTTTGATGCTTTTGCGCATGCACAGAGCAATTTGTGCTCGAACATCGTCAATATCAGCCAATTCGGTGGCGTTTTAATGGAACAGATGCCATCCAGACCTATCAATCGAACACGGTGACGTACGGAGTGTCAAGTGCTCTTTATTTGGCTCTCCGCACTCTAGTCGAATTGGCTCGCCAAGAGGAATCGTCTTTTCCACAAGCAGCAGTCGCAATTCGCAACAATGTTTATGTTGATGACATTATTTGCGGTGCTGATTCTGTCAATTCGGCTTTGTCTCTTCGTGATCAACTAATCGGCCTTCTTCACTCTGGCTGTCTTGAATTGCGTAACTGGACAAGTAACAACACGGCTCTCTTTCGCGGTTTACCATCTGACCATATTTTGCTCGATCCTTTGACCATATCTTCGGATAATTCAGATTATGTCACAAAGGTTTTGGGTCTTCGCTGGCATTTACGTGATGATATATTTTCTTTTCGCACTTCGCCTTTAGTTAAAACGTGTACTAAACGGCACATTCTCTCGGAAATTTCGCGGATTTACGACCCGCCTGGTTTCTTGTCCCCTTGTAGGAACACGTTCAGAGCCAATTTTCCGGTTTGTCAAACGTTTCCATTCCACGTATTTATTTCCACACAACGCACTCGAACTGCATGCGATTGGCGATGCTTCTGAAGCCGGTTATGCGGCCGTCTTGTATATTCGCAGTTTTGATGATCGTGTAGTCGACATTCGCATTCTAACTGCGAAATCCAAGGAAGCACTCTTAAAATCGCTTTCAATTCCACGTTTGGAGCTTTGCGGTGCTGTCCTTCTTTCAAATCTTGTGCTTTCGGTTCGTGACACACTTCCCGAACTTGCCAATGCACCATTATTTGCGTGGACCGATTCCACAATTGTTTTTCATTGAATACATTCCCATCCGCACCGGTTTAAGTCCTTTGTAGCCAACCGAATTTAACACATTCAAGAGCGCATTTCTCCAGATTGCTGGTATCACGTTCCAACCAGTGAAAATCCTGCCGATGT
The DNA here is from genome assembly GCA_963930825.1 of Silvanus unidentatus. Classification (NCBI taxonomy): domain Eukaryota; kingdom Metazoa; phylum Arthropoda; class Insecta; order Coleoptera; family Silvanidae; genus Silvanus; species Silvanus unidentatus. The sequence continues at coordinate 8,562,201 of OZ005757.1, read as the reverse complement.
CGCTTCCCGCGGTCTCTTACCCTCCGAACTACTCGCGTGTTCGTCATGGTGCGCGGGTCCACCATTTTTGAGACTTTCTAGGAACAATTGGCCTGTGCAACCTAGTAATTTTTCGTCAACTGACTCTCCTGCGGACTCGTTCGAAGTTCGTGCGACTGGTCTCTTAGTTCGGAATAATCCTGACTTTTTTCTTTCATTATTTACCCGCTTTTCTTCTTTGCGGACTATCCAGAACATAGCCGCTTATGTTTTGCGTTTTATTCGTCGATCTCGCCCTGCTTTTCGGACTCTTTCTGCAGAAGAACAGTCTGCCGGACTGTTGATTCTCGTTAAGTCCGTGCAACAATCTACTTTTGTAGATTTATTATCTAATAGCAGTCGGTCTAATAAATGTTTTCAAATTTGGCCTTTTCTTCTAAGCATCCCGCTTTGTTACCGGCCGACCACCCTTTAACCACTCTAATTATACGCCAAATTGATTATTCGAACTGCCATCCGGGAATCAACACCACTTTGTATCTATTGCAACAGAACTTCTGGGTTTTTGGAACCAGAAAGATTATTCGCCACGTTATTTCAAAGTGTTTCAAAATCTCCATGGCTGATTTAATTTCTTTTCGCGTCTCCCAAGTCAAGCCATTCAGGGGCCGGAGCACGTAAGTTGCTGGACAATAGAGTAAAGCATAGAGCAAAGAACATAAATCGAAAGAATAGAGGAAGAGTAGTGATCATGAAAGTTCGCTATGCGCTCGCTCTACCTCTTCTCGGACTCGTTCGGCTTTCGTGTACTATTCTTACCTATTGGGGTAAAAATGTTGGCTATCTAGTGATATTTTTGGGGATTTAATAATTTCTTGGTTGTAAACAGTTTGTAAACAAGAATTTAAAGTTAAATATACCTACATGTTGTGGCGAAGTCACTAGATTTTCCGTCTTAAGTCTAGTATTTTAAAATTTCAAATCTAGTTTCGCAGTTTCCAAGAACGGATATAATGATAAGCGCAGGAACGCGAAAAAGATCAAAGGACCAGGTGCCGACTTTGCGTGGGAAGGAATTTTCGGAAGTAGGAGAATCACCTCTGACCGATAAAAGGCCTTTGACTTGTCAAAATCGAGAATTTTTATACTCATCCGTACAGGAAGCGTACTGTGAGTCGTAAGAGCGATCAGCTGTGATCTACCGTTGTTATTCACCGAAGTGTTAATTAAGTGTTATAAGTTTAAGTGCTTTTGTTATCAATACCGGTAAGTGACTTGATTCTGGGTGGAAGTTGTATGAGGAGAGAGACGCGGTTTTAAGGAAAGTAAACGATTTGACTGTTTGAAAGTAGAGTACGATCCGTTCCTTGAGGTGTAACTGTTGGTGAGACCCCCTATTTACCGCCGGCTGTTGCATCTCCGTCTAAAGTGTGCTGTTTGTGAACGTTCATCAGTGCGATCCCCTATTTACCGCTGGTGAACAAGTTCTATCTGTAATCTGTGCCGTTTTTATGTGCAATTGTCAGTGTGACCCCCTATTTACCGCCAATAGCGGTACAACCGGAACAAAAGATACCGAGGGGAACCGCCGACGAATGTAACGTACACAACAACGTACTGAGGCTTTCCAACGGCATCGAATGTGCCGTTTTCAACACCGGGATGCCCTGGTGCACTACCACCACGATCCGGGAAATATAACATCAAATTCGATGGACACACCGATCCAGTCGCATTTTTAGAAAGCATAGAGGAAATTGCGACACAGCTAAAAGTAGTAAAAGAAGAATTAATTCCCGCCTTGTCCGAAGTATTGGAAGGATCAGCACTATTATGGCTAAGGAACACCCCGGATAGATGGGTGACTTGGGCCGATTTCTTGAAGGACTTCAAAACGTTCTTTCTCGATCCAGAATACCAGATCAACTTGGAACTGGAAATTAGCCGCTGGAAACAGAGAAATGGATAAACGGCTTTTTCGTACATAATGGACATGCAAACACTGATTCGACGTCATGGAGCACTCTCGGCCGAACAGGAATAATTCTGGATTCCCGAAATTTGCTCCCAGAGCACGGCAATACATCAGAAGGGGTTCGTTCGCCGACATACTGCAACTAATCGCCCAAGTACGCGAGTTGGAGACAATCCGAGAGGAGGCGAACTTAACCGCGAAAGTGAGGGCTCGACAAGCGGCCGTCGACCGCCCCAACTACCCCTAACCACCCCGGAAACAGCCAGCACCGGCAATAAGGACCGCGGAGCCCACTTGCTGGAGATGTGGTCAAGTCGGGCATTACAAGACAGAATGCCGGCTGGAAACACCACGCCAGACCACCGAAAATGACACCCTCTGCTTTAGATGTGGAGAAAGAGGACACGTGAGGGCACAATGTGTAAATCCGGCGAGATTATTCAGTTCACGCTGTATGAAATCGGGAGTTATGTCCAAAAATTGCCCGTGTGATCAGAATACCGGAAACAGGGGACGTTCTACGGAAAATAGAACGCCACCCCCTAACACTACCCCCGGGGGGATGAGAAATTTCAACCCCGGCCCCGCCATTCCGTCTACCAGCAGAGGGAGGACCGTTACTTTTCAAGAACCAATGGATACGTCATCTGCACCCTATATGATGGTAATTCCCAACACCGTTGTTATTGGAGTGGACCAAATTAAATCCAGGAAGATTGCACTGGATTTCCAGAATGACACGATCACCGTGGCTGGACAAGTGGTCAGTAGGACCGCCATCGTGCATATCATCCGGACCGAAGGCCCACCCCCGCAGGTAAAGCCCATTTCTCTTGTCCAGAGCCTGAACCATTACGAAGAACGGCGTTTAGCCGAGTTTTTAGGGCAAGAACTGCCGAAATTTGAAGGACTTGCTGGACCGACACCGTTAACAAGACACCACATTAAACTTAAGAACCGGGAACCGATTAAAAAGCGATATCGTCCACAGAATCCGGCAATGCAACAGATAATAAATGATGAAGTGGACCGTATGCTGGAAGAGGACGTAATTGAACCGTCACGTAGTTCGTGGAGCAGTCCGGTGGTGATTGTTAAGAAAAAGGACGGAAAACCGAGATTTTGTGTGGATTTAAGGGAATTAAATAAAGCGTCACATAAAGACGCGTACCCACTGCCGTTCATTAATGCGATACTGGACAAGTTAAGAGAAGCTCGTTATATTTCTAGTCTGGACTTGCGACAGGGATACTGGCAAGTGGCTTTGACTGAAGAAAGTAAACCGATCACCGCCTTTACCGTGCCCGAAAGAGGGCTGTTCCAGTTCAAAGTAATGGCGTTTGGGTTGCATTCCACCCCCTGCAACGTTTCAGCTATTATTAGACCAAATAATCGGGCCAGAATTGGACCTCATAGCATTCGCATATTTGGACGACATAATCGTGTTGGGAAAGACATTTGAGGAACACTTACACAATTTACAAACAGTGTTCCACCGATTAAGGGAGGCCAACTTGAAATTAAATCCGGAAAAGTGTGAATTCTGCAAAAAAAACACTGAAATATTTAAGACACATGGTAACCGCTGAAGGAATAGGCACCGATCCTGATAAAGTACAGGCAATATTGAATATTGCCCCACCGACCAACGTGCGGGGCCTAAGACGATTCTTGGGCGTCTGTTCGTGGTACCGCCGGTTTATTGAAAGGTTTTCGCAGATAGCACAACAACCCTTAACGACTCTATTGAAAAAGGGACGGAAATGGCAGTGGGCTGAACCACAAGAGGAAACTTTTCGACAGTTAATACACCGTTTGACTGAAGCACCAGTCCTGGCCTGTCCCGATTTCGAACGACCATTTATACTACAGACCGATGCATCCGACAAAGGGTTGGGAGCCGCCCTTATTCAGCATTTAGACGGAGCCGAACACGTGATTGCTTATGCGAGTCGAACTCTCAGCAGTTCAGAACAAAAATACTCCACCACCGAAAAGGAGTGTCTGTTATAAGCGACCATCAGTCCTTACGGTGGTTACAAGTGATGAAAGAACCCTCCGGAAGACTAGGCCAATGGATAGTATTTTTACAACTAAGACTTTTACATTTAGACTTTCCCGACTATAGTATAGGAAAGTTGTAACGCCATTTCTGGGATAACAACGACTGGACCGAACCAGAGTCGACCGATCCTTGGAAATACTGTGTACAGACACCGTCTCGGCTCCGAGTTTTACAAGAAAATCATAATGCACCGACAGCTGGGCATATGGGGTGGCTAAAACGATAGCAAGAATTGCTAAAAGGTATTATTGGCCAGGCATGTTTAGAGACATAGCAAAATATGTTCGCAGCTGCGAACAATGCCAACGATATAAGCCGTCCCAACAACAAGCACCAGGGAAAATGCAACATTTGTACAACCGTCAGCCGTGGGAAATTGTCAGTATCGATCTGGTTGGACCACTTCGACGGTCGAAAAAGCGACATAATTACATGCTGGTGATGCAAGACCGGTTCACCAAATGGGTACAATGCTGAGCTTTACGAAAAGCTACTGCTCAAACCGTTTCGGCTGCATTAGTGGAAGAAATAATTTGCCGTTTTGGATGCCCGAAGGTGGTAATTTCGGACAATGGAGTCCAGTTTGACAGTAAGATTTTCCGAGGAGTTTTGGCCGAATGGGGAATAACACACCGCTGTTCACCGCCGTACACCCCGCAATGTAATCCGGTGGAGAGGGCAAACCGAACATTGAAGACGATAATTGCCCAATACTGCGAAAAGGACCACAAGACTTGGTCAATTAGTACCCCAATTGACCCTTGCAATCAACACCGCCCGACAAGAATCAACAGGATTCTCCCCGGCTTTTCTCAACTTTGGCCAGGAATTACAGCTTCCGAACGCGTGTTTAACGACAACCAACCGTCTCCGATCGAAGGGGATGAAGGTACGACGCTGATACCAGAACAGATGGACAAATTGGGAAAACTCCGTGATGTTTTTGAGCTAGTACGTATCAACATCGGCCGTGCATTTTCATCGCAAAGTTAGTACTACAACCGCCATCACCGTGACTGGACTTGTAAGGTAGGGGACTTGGTAATGAAACGCGATTATAATCTGTCATCCGGTATCCGAGGTTTTGCCGCCAAGCTCGAGCCTAAATATTCCGAGCCGTATGAAATAAGCCGTGTTGTCTCTCCGGCAGTTTACGACCTAAAGTCTAGAAAAGGCCGCGGATTACGCAACATCCATGTACAAGACCTGAAGCCGTATTACCAGGCCGTACCGGGGAAAAACTAATGCAACGTTTTTTTAGAATCATGCCAGGAAACCGACGTGCCAAAGACGATCCTCCCCGGAACGCACCTGTGCTATCCGTTAGGAACCCCGAAGAGGACCTACGAGCCAGGCAGCGCCATAAGCGGGAACGGGAGGATCTTGTGAAGAGAGCGGCGGCCGAGATGAAGCGGCGCAGGAGGGCGCCACGTAGGGGGAACCGGGCCCTACGGTTCTATGACCGCTATGACGTCGGGGAAATTTTGGGGCAGGGAGGCCAGGCCGATGTCCGAGAATGCTTGGCCCTCGAAAGTAGGGAAAGTAAGGCCGTCAAGATATTCCGTGCGCCGTGCGTTTGGGCAGTCCAGGAGATCGCACTACTCGGCCGACTAGAGCACCCCAACATAGTGCCCTTAGTGGAAGCGTTCGACGATCCGGCGGGGCAGGTGCTGGTATTCCCCTTGATGAAAGGGGGGATCTGGATGCGGTGCTCCAAGAGACGCCGAGTGGCGAGCGGCTAAATTTAGCCCCGAAGGTGGGCCGTGCCCTATTGGAGGCGCTACAATACATACACGGCCGGGGAATTATCCACCGAGATGTGAAGCCGGCGAACTTACTATTTCCGACGAGGGACCGACAGGGGGTGGTGCTGAGTGACTTTGGTTTGGAAACGGAGGTGGGTGCAGCCGAAGGGTATGCTGGCACCACCTATTACATGGCACCCGAGATAATAGAAGGACGGCCGTACAGCACACCGGTGGATATCTGGTCCACCGGAATGATGCTGTTCCAGATAATTACTGGACATCTCCCGTTTGAAAATACGGATCTGGATCAGTTCCACGAGGCTATCAAGACCGAGGAACCGGTGTGGGAGGAGGTACCAGCCGAAGTTCGGCAACTGTTGAGCCGGATGATGTGCCGTGATGCCAAGCAGCGAGCGACAGCGGCAGAGTTATTGGCCGACCCCTGGTGGGAACAACAGGAGGTGCGAGAGGAGCCAAGGGTGGTAGAGCCAGCAACGGGGATAGACTACGGGCCAATTGGGAGGACAGAGTGGGTGCTGCAGATGCTTGGGACGCTTCCGGCCAATGCGGTCTTTCCGTCCCAATTGAGGTCGGTCCTGCGCACCTACAGACGTTCTGGGTACACCGGGAGGATTAGGAGGAAATTCCTAATCCCCGGTCATGGCGCGGTACATGTAAACATCCCCTAGACATGCCCGCTGGATTAGCCTGACTTTCCGTTTTCGTACAAAGAGCTTCGCCCCACCTCGCCCGGAAGAGGCCCTCCACCATGTGCCGAGAGAGCCCCCACCACCATCGGGGCTCCATATAATTAAACGGCCGGCACATCGGCAATTCATTCATCATCTAGAACCGCCAACGACCAGTGGACAATGCAGAGACCAACAGCAGCACATGGTATGAGATACCAAGACGACCCGCGATATCAGGAATTGATGCGAAAGTTGCCGACACCGACTATTAGACTTCCCGGGATGTACCAGCCAGAAAAGGTCTACCTGCCCATCCATCTGAACTTGTGTTGGAGATATGGACAACCGGGACACGATCGCAAGACATGTACAAGACCGCCATGGCTGTTTTGCTCGCAATGTGGATAACTGGGAGTGTTGACCAGAAACTGTGAATGCCGAGTCCCAGAGTATCCAGTTCCGGAGCAAGTGAGATTGAAACCGATGAAGGTCCGAGATCAGTCAACGCAGAGGCTGGACCGCCTCCAAGCTAAGAAAAATGTCACCCACCGGGGCATACAGTCCGATGTCCTGATAGAATTAACATCAGAGACCGTTGCTGAGCAAACACTGGAAACAGCACCAGAACCAACACCGAAACCAACGCCGAGTGTTATGGACCGACGAAATCGAGGCCGACACCGTAGTTACCATGACGGAAGAAGAACTCCTCAACGATTTTGAGGTGACCGATGCAGAGTGAAAAGAGACTCACTTAAAACCCGAAAAAGAAGTATCTGGTCGGAACACCGAAAAAACTTGGTTAATTTGTTATTACTGTGTTACCTGAGAATTACTGTTTATTTTGTTAATAAAAAGAAAAACGTTTCATTTGTAAATAAAATCGTTTTTTTTTTCGAAGAGGGAGGGGTGTGTGACGAAGTCACTAGATTTTAAAATTTCAAATCTAGTTTCGCGGTTTCCAAGAACGGGTATAATGATAAGCGCAGAAACGCGAAAAAGATCAAAGGACCAGGTGCCGACTTTGCGTGGGAAGGAAGGCCGTTGACTTGTCGAAATCGAGAGTTTTTATACTCATCCGTACAGGCGTACAGGAAGCGTACTGTGAGTCGTAAGAGCGATCAGCTGTGATCTACCGTTGTTATTCACCGAAGTGTTAATTAAGTGTTATAAGTTTAAGTGATATTGTTATCAATACCGGTAAGTGACTTGATTCTGGGTGGTAGTTGTATGAGAGAGAGAGACGCGGTTTTAAGGAGAGTAAACGATTTGACTGATTGAAAGTAGAGTACGATCCGTTCCTTGTGGTGTAACTGTCGGTGAGACCCCCTATTTACCGCCGGCTGTTGCATCTCCGTCTTAAGTGTGCTGTCTGTGAACGTTCATCAGTGCGATCCCCTATTTACCGCTGGTGAACGCGTTCTATCTGTAATCTGTGCCGTTTTTATGTGCAATTGTCAGTGTGACCCTCTATTGACCGCTGGTAATTGCTTCCATAAGTGTTTTCTGTGGCGTTTTATGTGCGGTTGTCAGTGTGACCCCCTATTTACCGCTGACAGTTGCTTCCCTGATTGTTTTCTGTGCCGTCACCTTGTGCGATTATTGGTGTGACCCTCTATTTACCGCCAATAGATTGAATTCCCGCCCCCGTTCTGTGTGTAAATGCTGCGAGTGACTGTGGTACCGATTTCAGTCAAATTTTGTAATTATCCCGTACTGTTAGAGTTAAGGAATTTACTCTCTCTCTGTAACTTGCCGCTTAGTTTGTCGCTTTTTGCTTCGCTGGGTTATTTTCTGTACATTGGTGTTTGCACTTCGCTCGCTAAAATCGCACCGTATTTATTCTATCATTCACTCCGCTTTGCACGTTCATTGTAGTAATTGTTTAACCCACCGAATTTTAATTTTAACTTGCTTGACCGTTTTGCTAGTACTTTTTGACTGCACATATAATTGTAGTATTATTTATTATCTACCGTAATTAATCGCTTGGCTTTCTGTTCTTGGTGTGTGTTTAAATAATTAATAGTAATATTTCCATTTTTCCTAATATAACCGAATCTAGGTGATTTTTAGACTTAGTACTTGAAGTATTAAAATTCTAGGTAATTATACCTGATATAATTGTTCTTTAAAATAAAATCAAATAAACTAGAACTCCTGGTTAGAAAATTGGCGCCCGAGCAGGGACCGTTTCTGAAAAACCGTTATGGAAAAACAGGACGAAAGAAGGACCTCAGAAGAGGGAGAAGGCGGAGAACGCCGAGTTATTTGGATTTACCGGCTAAATAAGACCGTTTTCGAGGACATGTTGGAAGAACATGAAATTGATAACACCGGAACTTTAGAGGAACTACATCGCCGTGCTGTACAAGCAGCTCGACGGGGGATCTTTCGTTCCCCCGGGGCACAGGCACCGGAACCATCCACAGAACAAGAAACGTGCCCACCGGAACAAAAGATACCGAGAGGGGAACCACCGACGAATGGTATAGAAATATTATTTTATACGAAGCATAAAGTATCTATTTTTTCTGTTATAATCCCCTCATTATCCCATTTCTGGAATAAAATGCCAGCATTTAATAATATGTTTAACAATTCGAAGATTTTGCATTTCACTAAATTATGTACATTCAATTATTTTAAAGAAATTAACTCGATAATTTCAAATTTGTTAGATTAATTCAAGAAGAACGGGATAGAGAAGCACGCGCGTCATTAATTCAACATAGAGTTAAAGTTCGGCGAGAAAATGTTGCTATGAATTAACTGTCACATGTCATACTGTTACATTTCACTGTCTGCCATGAAGACCATGTCCAAAAACACGGTAAAAATGGCACAGTCACTGTCTGCCATGGAGACCATGTCCAAAAACACAGAAAAAATGGCAAGGTCACTCTCTGCCTTTTTTCAGTGGTTTAAAGAGCGGAAAGATGATAATATTTAAGAATGTATTAAGTTTATTTTATTTTAATGTAAGTGTAATTGTAATTAAAATTGACTTCTTTTTATTCAACAGGAGCGGCCCACCATTTATCCATAGAAACACATAAATGTATATAAATAAAATGTTTGTTTTAAAAATGTTGTAGTTTTAATTTTTTTAAAAATCAAAAGTCCAAGAAACACCTCTAGATGTGTTTCCTCAACTCCACTTTATCCTTTACGCGGACGAGTACGAACGCTGCCGGCAGAGTCCGACAATTTTTACGTGCTCGTTTCTTTGAAATTCTGGCGCATGAAGCATAGAGTTTTCTCTAAGTTAGCTTACATGCTCCGGCCCTAGTTCTGATGGTGTTGATTTTGCCGGCCCTTATTCTGTCACAGAAAATGCAAAGTCTACATTTGCATTTTCATTTGCTTGGTTGTAAAGGCTATCCACATCGAATTTGTGTCCAATTTATCAACGGACGCCTTCGTAGCTGTCTTGCGTCGTTTTGTCTCCCGACGCGGATGTGTTTTGCACATTTATTGTGATTGCGGCACTAATTTCGTGGACGCGTCGCAGGAATTGAAACAATTATTTCGCTCCGCTACGGATTCCGAAGCGATCCACTGGCATTTTTATACACTTTCTGCCCCCCAATTCGGGGGAATATGGGAAAATGGTGTAACATCCATCAAAACTCATCTCTCTCGCGTTCTCGGAGACCAAGTTCTCGGTTATAAGGAGCTTAGCACCCTTTTGGTGCAGGTTGAGGCTCTCCTCAATTCTAGACCGCTATGTCAAATTAGTTCCTTCCCAAACGATTCAACACTACTCACTCCGGGTCATTTTCTATCGCTCGAGCCGCTTACGACAATTCCATCGCATGAATTGTCAATGTCCTGTCTATCGCGTTGGCAGCTGATTCAACGCATGCGCTTAGACTTTTGGAAACGGTGGCATCAGGAGTATTTGCATACTCTAACTCAGCGATCTAAGTGGCACAAGCCGTTAAACGTCACGCCCGACCAAACTGACATTCTCGTTCTCATCAAAGAGGATAATTTGCCCCCCTTGCAGTGTAAATTAGGGAGAATAATTCGTTTTTACCCGGGAAAAGACGGTGTATGTCGCGTTGAGGACGTAAAAACTACACATGGGGTGCTTAAACGGCCTCTTGTAAAGCTTTGCCCTCATCCTCTTTACTCTTGATGTAATATTTCTATTAGGTCTGTTGCGGCTTTGCCCATTATCATCGTCAGCATGGAGCAGTTTTTGGTGATTTTAAAGTCGTTCCAGCGGCGGATGCAAGAACAAGACGAGCGAATGAGGGAGGGGATTGACTTGTATGTGGCTCATGGTCATCAGAAGAAGATGGTTCAAGGGATGGCAGAGAAGTATTCCATGCTGACGTTGGATTGTATCCATGAGGCCTGTGCGGCTTCAGTTCCAATCGCTGTTTTAGCACCAGGCTCATCAACTGCTTCTCTAGTTGGTATTGTTGGCTCGCCAGCAGTATCAACCGTGATCAAGAGTGTCGCACTTCCATCGCGACCTCTTTTCCGTTCCGGCGTGGTCTACGTCTTCCCCGTATGGTCATCCAGAATGTCTTCAAAAGGGTTTCCAAGCCCACTTTCATGTGGGCGTTGAGGTCGGAGAACAAGCGCAATTTCCCTGATGATTCATGCGTCACTGCGGTAGGTATCTTAGGCACTTCCGGTGTATCCACCAATGTGATTTTGGAACTTCATCATACTGTTCGTAATCGAATCGTCGCGGAAGGGAACTCGGTTACTGTCTTTGGCCGTCGTCATAGGTTTGTGGATTATGTGCGGGTGATGCGGTGTCCACATTGCCTATTTTTTGGCCATGGGGTGGATGGTTGCCAGCAGAAAAAGAGGGGTAGTCCCGCACGTTGCCGTCGATGTGCTGGACAACACGATTCGTCGAAATGTGGTTGGACCAGGCTGATGCCGCTATGCCACAATTGCACCCGCTATCCACGGTTGTCCCGCGATTCTATGAATCATTTTGGTGACAGTAACGAGAGCCCACTGTACCTCCAATCCTTCCAGTTGCAGCTGGATCTTATCGATTACGGGCAGTTCGATCCCAATAACAGTGCCGCGAGCCTATCCTTGCTGTCTTCTTCTCGTACTTAAGCTTGTTCTCCACTTTGTGCCCCCTTTTTTCTTTATTTGTGGCTTTGCCCTTTGTTTCTTGCGTTTTTGGACCTCTCGGTCCTTCTTTTTCATCTTGCTTTTTCTATTCGCTCTTACTGAAATCAACCACTGTTGTTTTGGTGGGCGGCATGAACAAAATTTTCTTTGTCCCACTTTATTTCTATTGTTTTGTTTCCCGCGGTCTGTTTTCTGTCTAATTCTTAAGACAGCCCAGAGAGACATGCGCCATTTCGGCATCCCCTTTTCTGCTTCCCAGCGAAGGAGAATTTTTCACGGCCATTAAAATTTTTTGACACTTGAATGCTTGATGTAAAATTACAATCACATTGTACCATTTTACTATTCATTTTTCATTTTTTATCTTCTTTCCTGTGTTTTACACAACTATTTGTTTCAATCTTTTTTCTAACTAGTAGTGCACGTGCTAATTACTTGTGGGCTTTGCCAATCTTTAATTAGTGCTTTTTTTGCTTGATTGTGGTGCTTGTGCATATTTATTTTCGGTATTTGCCTTTTTTGACTGCTTAAACCGCAAGAGAGACGCCAACGAGACGCTGAAGACGCCGTTCCGAGGGTCAAACATTAATTTAATTTGAATTACATTGGCTACAATCAACGTAAGTGCTTTCTTTTTCTTTACTTTCTTTATTTGCTTGCTTATTTGCCGTTTATGCACCTTTCTGCTCTTGCTGCGCAGTTAAAATTCATGTTTTTGGCCCATCGCGGTAAGGTAGTTTAGTTTTAATTTAATTTTTACCCCCGCGTTGTCCTTAAATGTTACTTCCATTGACTAAGGACGACAATCGTAGATCGAAATACAAACGTTTAGGCCGAGAAATAAAAGCAATGCTGAAAAAAAATATTACAATTCATTGGAAGAATTTTTGAACGATGCAAACTGTACAATGGAAAAGTATAAAATGTAATTAGAGCAACAATTTGCCGAGCAACATATTTAAACATAGTATAGATGAAATTTATACACATACATTTAATCCTGGGATGGCAGGAACAGTAAATTCTAATATGGATTTGCAATTTATATTGGACGAATATAATTGCGCATCTTATGTAGTAGAATACCTAAATAATTCCAATCGAGGCATAAGTTATTTACATCGAGAATTATTAAAAATGAGTGAATTGCACCCGGAAGCAGGTTATAATTCACTAGTTAAACAAATTGGAATAAAACTGTTGAACACTGTGGAAATGTCATCGCAAGAAGCAGCATGGTACCTTTTACGACAACCAATGAATTACCAAAAATATTATTTAGGGTTATGAAGAGAGGCCTGCTAATTTAGAACATATTTATTTGATTGTACGCAAATAAAGAGTCACAAAAATATAAACGGAGAACGCTTACAAAAGTTACAAAACGTTACGAAAAATATGAAGACACAATAAATCACAAAAGATAAATGGTGTTGTTATATATTCTCTTTAGAAATGAAATAATCGACGTAGTAGACAGGAATAATTTTTTTTAAATATATGACAATAATATAGATATCATGGAACGACGAAAATTGTACGAATCGAACTTAAAAATTAAACATGTTTTAGATAAAATAACAAAAAAAATTGTAAATCAAAGCGACTTATTGGATAAAGAGGAAAGGGAACAAACGAGAAATGAATTTGTAAACAGTGTATTTTTAAATGAAGTTGAAAATACTGATGACTTAATGTCAATCGAACACTCAGAAGTTATAGGCATATCGGCAGTAAAAAAGCGTGAGAATATGTTGCCTAAAATGAATATTGTGAATTGTTGAGGTCAACTAACAAGGAACAAAGGGATATAATCATTGAAGTAATACACCGTCTACATACAACGGACCGAAAACCTATTCAAATTTCTTTTTCATGACCAACAGGTTGGTGAAACGTACGTCATGAAATTATTAATGGAAACTTACAATCAATACACTCAACAGCAAAATAGTTTATGAAATGCATATGATGTTTGTGCATCAACAGGAAAAGCAGCTGTAAATTTGGGTCGAACTACTGATCATTCTGCGTTCAGAATTACACATTCGAAACGTGTAAATGTACTATCAACGGAAATGCTGCATAATTATAAAAGTATGTTTAATGGCGTTAAGTGTATAATAATAGATTAAATTAGCATGATAAAAACGGATATATTACACAAAATTTATTCTCGTTTACAAGAAATAACATTAGAAATCGATAAAACATTTGGTGATTTGGATATAATATTTTTTGGAGATTTTCGACAACTTCCATCTGTCTCCACCAAAAATATGATTGGTGGAGCAGTATTATGGCAAACACTGTATTATTTTCCATTGATACAAGTCGAGATAAACAAGACAAACAGATGAAGATTTTTCAACAATACTTTCCAAAGTTGGAAATGGAGAGGCATTAACACAAGAACATATGAATTTCATTAAAAGTCGATTTAGAACAAAAGAATGGTGTGATAAAAATGTCCCAAGGGCAGTAAGACTTTTCCATCGAAATTTTGATGTAGATCAGTACAATGCAAAAGTTATCAATAACCCTGTAGAGTGCATAGGAGAAGATCGCATTACAGGTTACACACATAATAAAAAATTGGCCAGAGTAAGACGCACATTACATCAAATGAGTGTAATGAAAAAATGTGGATTATCATATAAGATTCCTTTGGCAATCAATTTTCCATATATGGTGACTACAAATGGGGATGTTTATAATGGACTGGTAAATGGTGCAATTGGTATCTTAAAATACATTGAAGAAGTAAATCCAGAGGAAAATGAAAATAGAGGTGGAAAAACAAATATATCTGCGATTAATGCCCGATTATGGTTTGATTTTAACAATTGATCGGATTGGAAGAAAACTAGAATAAAATGTAAACCAGAAATATTAAGCAAAAAACGTACATATTTCAAAGAAAAATTGGACACCAATATATAGAAGAACTGCAAATTTTTCAGTTAATAAAGTGCAAAAGAATTCAATTTTTTTTGGTGCCAGCTTGTGCAATGACAATTTGTACATAAATCACAAGGTGGGACTTTTGATGAGATCGTGTTTAAATGCGATAAAAAACAACAAAATCAACGAGTATATGTTGGCTTAAGCAGAGTCACAAATATACAAGGATTGTACATTGTAAATGAAAAAGATGACCATCAATTTTATCAACATCAATTGAAAACCACAAGAGCTGAAGTAAATCACTTTATTGAGGATGATTTAAAATATTATCTGCACCTATCTACATATATAAGTAGATAATTTGAATTTTCAGGCATATAGATTCCAACCATAAACTTACATCTTTTAGGTTTGTTTTCCATGGTTCTGTTGACGGACACAGTCGGTTGACAATTTATTTAGAATGCCTACCGGATAATTTATCGAATAGTGTCTTAAAATTATTCAGAAATGGAGTTGATAGTTATGGTATCCCTGTTAAAGTGCTCGCAGATCATGGGACAGAAAATGTTGCAGTGGCTGAATATATGTTGAGGGAACGTGGTATTAATAGAGGTAGCTTCATAACGGGTCGTTCAGTCCACAATCATCGTATAGAACGTTCATGGTCAGAAGTAAACAGAGTTGTATCAAAAAATATAAACAACTGTTTATTTGGATGGAAAACGAAAAACTATTAGACGAAAACAACGAAATTGACCTGATGGCTTTATGGTATGTTTACTTACCACGCATCAGAAAGAGTTTAAAAATAATCATAATTTAAGCACAATGGGGGGCTACTCTCCTTTGCAATTGTCGACAATGGGTTTGTTAGGGAATGATTCTCGTATGCCGGAGGACAATTTGTATACCGAAAATCCTCAAGAGTATGGATTAGACCCAGAAGGACCAATAGATATCGAAACCAACAACAACATTATTGTGCCTAGTCCTGCCTGACCCGTTGTCTGATGACAGAATGCAAGGAGTATTATTTTATATCCATGCTAGATAATTTATAAATACAATAATATCAAATTAGCAGAATGTAAAATAAAGTTTTAATTTTTTTCTACTCGAATTACATGAAAAATTTAACAAATAACAATTCGACCAAACAGGGAAAAACCAAAACTCGTCTGATATTAATTTAGTAGAATCTACAAGAATACATAACAACACCTGTAACCATGTAAGCTACCGGTTTTTCTCCATCTGAGTGTTTCTGAGATAAGACGGCACCTAATGCGAAGTTTGACGCATCTGTAGTGAGGAAAAAGGTTTTTCAAAGTCGGGATATGCTAGGAATTTGAGTTCATTGAATGCATTAAGAAAGGTGTCGTTGTGTTCTGTTAAGCTGATTCTAAAAATAATGATATCATCCATGTAAACAAGGCAAATTATGTTGATGTATCCTTTTAATATTTCGTCCATGAGTCTTTGGAATGTTGATGGGGCGTTTCTGAAGCCAAACGGCATTCGTAGGAACTCGTAGTGACCTCTCTCGACGCTAAAAGCAGTTTTTGTATGCTGGACGGATCTACTTGCACTTGGTGGAATCCCGAGTTTAAATCTAGTGTTGTAAAATATGTGCATTTGCCCAATTTGTCCAATAAATCCTCTATATTGTGTATGGGATACCTGTCTGTTATGGTTTTCTCGTTGAGTTTCCTGTAGTCTACCACCATTCGCCATTTTTGTTTCCCTGACGCATCTATTTTCTTGGGGACAATCCACACAGGGGCACACCAGGGGGATGAACTTGGTCTGATTATATTATTTTCCAATAGGTGATTCCGGTTCCTCGTCAGTAGTTTTGATCTTATGTTTCACATATATAGTGAAGGTCAGTTTGGAGTCAGGATTGTGGAAAACATCCTTGTAGTGGTTGCACAACATTATAAATTCACCTCTCTCTTCTGGGTTCAGGTGATTAGTGCGGATCAAGTTAGTAATGTCTTCTTTCAGATCTTGTGTATGCGATATGATTCTATTCGCTCGGCTTTCGATGAAGTTTATTTCGAATTTTTGTATTGGAGGGGTGTTTGTTAGGGTTTCGAGTATTGTTTCTGATGTGGAGTTAACAATTTTAATTTTTGCAATTCCATTTTTTATGTTCCTAACGCATTCGTGAGAGTACAAAGGTCCGTTATTAATCATGAATTTTGGTGTCCAAATATCTTGATCGTTGAGTGGTACGTCGAAGCTGTATATGGTAGACGTGTAGGGTGCCACTTCAATTTTATAAGTTGTAAAATCTGTCCGATAATAAAATGGTAGTGACCCATTCTTCGTTATTAGTTTGTGATTAACTAGATCTACTTTAGCTCCCAGCTCTATTAGTGCCTGTAGTCCAAAAAGTCCGTCAAAGTAATTATGAAATATGAATAGAACGAAATCTATTGGGTCTGTTTGACCTAATTCGGGAAATGAGTTGATTTTGGCTTTACTTTCTACTATGCGAGTACCAGCACACGTTTTTACGGTAGTAGTTTCTTTGTAAATCGTATTTGGATAAAATTTTTCAGCTATAAATGGTCGTATTATTGAACTGTGGCAGCCGGTGTCTATCAACAGTTTCATTGGTGGGTTTATTGATCACGATGTATGATAATTTGTTGGGTGTTAGGTTATTAATGTCGATTATATTTTTGTTTGTTAGCTGATTTATTCGTCCGAGTCTGTTTCCAAGGCTAATGTTTCAAAATTTTCAGTATACTCGTTGCTGGTGCTGGGATATTCATTATGGTATTCGGGGTTTCAGACGTTTTGTTCTGCCTCCATATTCCTTAGATCCTCTGCAAAATTTCTGCGCCCTTGGTACCCGGTGTTATTATAATTAAATTTTTGTCGCTACTGTCGGGTGGTGGTGGACATAGGTTCGGGGGTGAAAGTATGAACATAGTTTTTATTTGGAGCGAAAACGTTAGTCGGTTTTCCGAAAACTTTCCTATTGGACGGGAAATTTCTTGTTTGCAGATCGGGGTTTAATGTTGATTGGTCCACTCGGAAAATGATTAAATGATTGGCTAGTGGAGGGGCCAGAAAATGTGTTATGAGTTGGGGCTCGGAAATTATTTTGTTTTTGATCGATTGGTTTGTAGCTGGTCCATGAGTACGGTCTCTTCATCGAATTGATTCGTTGATTGGTATTAACATACGAAAGAATATGGGGTTCGGTGTCACTAAGGGTTCTAGGGCCCTTTACTAATAAAATTGCTTTGAGGGTTTCGTCTGCATTGCGTAGCAGTACATCTAGCCCGGTTTTTTCGTTATTTTGAGTGTGTCGATTTTTTTCTTCCGCAAATAATTCGGTGTCTGTTAAAATTTTTGTATTTAAACGGGCAATTGCGGTTTAACGCGATAAAAAAAATTTAAGGGATTTTCTTTGAATCATTTGGTCATACATAGAAAATTTTTGAACAGTGCGTTTCTGTCGGTGTGGTCACCGAACTCGGAACGGAGAGTTTTTTTTATTTGCTCCCAGGTTGTTATGTCCGTTCTACACAGAATTGCGTTTGCAGCTTTACCTTTTAATTTACTATGTATTGTCATGCTAATAAAATCGTTTAAGGAATTATCGGTTGCTGACCGATATGTTATGTGGAATTTGTCCACTAATACTATAAAGCTTTCTAAGTAATTGCAATCGCCGTCGAATGTAGGTAAGATATGTGCAATTTCTTTTGCCGCTTGTAACGCCATATTTACGTTTAATTCGTTGTTTGGGTTTTCGGTTGTTGGTAGGGTTATGTTATTACTCAAATTCTCTTGTTCGGGGGTGTCGTCTATATTGTTTAGTGATTGATTCGCTAGCAGGTTTAAGATTTGATCCTCCAGCGTGAAATTTGTTCGTATATAAATATTTTTATATACAGATGTATATGAATTATTAATTTAAATTGCGAAATTATTTGAGAAATTTGAGAAACAATAGAACTGTGATTTTTATATGAATTTGACTGGAATTATTAGCGACAAGCGTTAAGTAATTTTAGGTAGTATATAGGACTGGACTTACGGGATTTCACTGGAACTGATTTGTAGATTCTCGGTGAATTTCTGTAGGGGTCGAGTAGTGTAGCTTGGTGCCTTGGTGTACGAGATGATCTTCTCTAAGACCGATTTGTAGTTTTTCTCGATGATTTTTTTACGACACAAGTTCACAATTTCGGTTTATTGGTTCGAGTCGACTGCGCCAATTCTGTAAGCGACGGCGTTATCAATAAAACTATTACTTGAAATATTATTTGTATTTTTATTATACAAAATTATAATTAAGAAAAAATAAGTTTTGAATTGAACTTTAAAAGAAACGCGACGATTGGTGTTCGCAGCCTCTTAGTTGTACATAATGAATGTAACTAACTTTTCTATAAAAGTGCATTACATTCGAGGCTTCGCATTGTGAGCCATAAATAATTTAGAGTTTTCCAAATAATTGAAAACCAATCGAAATAGTTCCCTTGTAGGGCCACCTAAGTAGTATAGGAAGCGGGGTCCTATGACTGAGGATGGCGCGTCCATCCACAGGGACCACGCAAAGGGGGGGTGCAGACTTCTTCAGCTGTGACCTTTACTTCTTGTAATTGACCTTACCAGAAGATGTTGCTGAAGAAGTGGCATCACCCAAGAACACGCACACACGTATTCTTCTTCTTCAAGAGCCCACCTCACCAGAGGACTGGTGCCGCTGAAGAAGTGACCGCAGCCAAGACCTATTGAGTTGTAGAAGACGGTCTAATGGTGAGTAATGTTTGAAAAAAAGTTGTGCCAGCAGCGGGAATCGAACCGGGGACCTGCGGCTTCGGGTCCCCGTACCGTATACAACGCGGCCACATAGTTCTGTTGCTAGTTTCATTTTTTCGATTAGAAGCAATGTTGCTTGCATTGTGCAAGCCTAGCCTTGCCTGAGTAATTTTTTTTTTTTAGGAAATAGATTAGACTCTAAGAAAACTTGTAGGTAAAGGACTGAGCATTCATTGTATTAGGTAGTGTAATAAATTAAAGAAAGTTCTTAAATATTAGTAATTTATTGCACATTATTTTTATCAATCCAACTATTATGTGTATTATCAAATCCTAACCATTTAACTAACACCCTGTTTTTATTTCTCTTAATAATTTTCTCCACTAAATAGACATCAGGATATTTAACTTTTTGTAATTGTTCTGTATAGAATCCACCTTTAATGTCCTGATTTTTGGTATCTTGTAATAAGTAAGTTGTGGGATTGGTTAGCTGAATTTTTTTAATTGTAAAAATTTCAGCAGACCAATTAGGCATATATCCTTTGTCAAATGCACCACGTAATTTGGAGATTCTTAAATGATCACCTAAGTGAAACTTTGTATTTAAATCAGCTCTTTTGATATTATTATATGCATTGTTCAAAATAATTTTTTCATGTTTTTGTCGCACATCAGAAGGTTTCATCATTATTGTCCTATGTTTAGTGTTATTGTATTTTTTTACAACATCAGGTAGCAGTTGGATCCATTTATAATGACCATGATAATTAAACTCCTTCCACATATTATTTTTTAATGTTCTATTGACTCTTTCAACAATTGATGCTTTTTTTTCACTGTAGCTACTGTAATGGTTAATATTATACTTTCGCATCAGGTTCCTAAAATACTTGTTGTAAAATTCTTTTCCCATGTCACTTTGTATGTTTTTCGGAGGATTTTCTTTTAATACCTTTTCCATATTTTCAACAATTTCAGGTCCAGTTTTTGATTTTAACGGATATGCCCAAACATATTTTGAAAAACAATTTATTATAACAAGAATATATTTAAAACCATTATTAAAATCTGCATATGGAAGCATGTCAATCAGATCAATTTGATATAAATCTCTTATCGATTTGATTATTACACGTCTTCGTTTAAAATTTTTTCGTGCTTATTTGTGGAGTTCTTCAACTACTTGACGTTTTATTGGAGTGTTTTGCTTATTATTATTCTTATTATTATTAATTATATTTACTGATTTTTTCGTTTTTCTTGCCATAGTTTCTACTCAATAATTTGAGCTTCTTTCAGTTCTTCAATAATACTAACAATTTCGTTTCTGTGATGTGTATGCCCTGCTTGTTGGGATGCAATTAACAGACGTAGCCTGCTCACCAGCTCATTAGGGTCATCCCAGTAAATATAATCTGATGAATTATTATTGACTTCTTTAAGTAGACCGGTACCAGTCGCCACCACCATCGATGGGGAAGACTTAGATTTTATACGTGATGTCTCAGCAGTCATAGGTGCAATAATATCTCTATATTTCCATAATAGGACTACCATCAATTTGTTGATTAGCTTTATAGTGCCGTCTATTGGCATTACTTTTCAACACGATTTCTCTATATGCATCTAAGTCATCATTGGTATATTCATGAGGCTGTTTTTTAAATAATAATTCATACAATCCAATTGTACCGCGGTAACGTTTCTTTTTGAACATTATATCATTACCATCAATTTCAAATTTAGAATCACCAATGTAAAATGATTCAGTGTCTGAATCAAATCTTACTCCATATTTATGATCAAAATCACCATCAGTGTCGTTAATCATTTCATATACATATTTTCTTGGTAAAGGTTTGTATTGTTCCAAATATTCATCTATAACGATTTGACTATACCGAGGTTTTGTTGTTGTAATGATTTGATTATCGTAATCATCATCTTGATTGTTATATTCATAAACATAATTTTCACTTTCAAAAACATCTTCATCTTTCAGATTTTGGACTGGCTGTTCTTGTTGTTGTTTCACAGGTGTTTTTTTCAGGTTTTTATCTGGAGTTCCTAGCAGGCTAGTTGTTCTTGTTGGTGATGGAGTTGTTTCTGTTGATGATGTAGTTTCAGTAATTTTATTTTCAATACTTTTTAAATGTTTAGTTATTGGTGAGAAATTAAGTTCCCGTGCGAAATCACCACGTTTTAATATATCCAATTTATTTCGAATGATTTTTCGCTTGGCAATCAATCTTTTCTTAATATCATGTTCATAATTGTTGGACCTCATTTTGTGTGTTTCTATACAAGTACTTTCAATTAAATACAAGAATAAAGACTAACTGGAAAAGCTGTTTCCTATCTGTTTTATAATAAACAGGTACCTGTTTATAATAAACTGGTATCTGTTTTTCAATAAACAGGTAAGTACCTGTTAATAGAATGAACGAAAACAGATATAAACGTTTATAAAGTTTCTTCTTATTTTAATGCAATAGTATATAGTGATCGAATTCCATTCGATATCTTCCCTTATCAAGGTCACAATCTTTAAAGATGCTTAGAAATCCAAAGGGTTTATTCCAACATAATGAACACATTTCTCGAAATTGTTCATACGTCATATCTGTGCTCACATGATCGTTGTAGATGTGCTTCAAATTTAGCTCATCTTGTTTAAAAATTACAAATGTGTTTGGGTTGTCCCGTATTAGATGTTTTGGTATCTTGGCATATGTTTGACATAAATAAAAACAATCAATATTGTTATGTCTTCCCATACTAAAATATTCACGTATTACATCTTGTTTATCACATGCTACATCATCAAAAATAAAAATTGAATTTGGCTGAGCATGTGATGGTGTCATTATATTTTCACTGGTATTGAATACATGATAACTTATATCTTTGATAGGTGAAAGCAATTGCTTCAAATATGTATATTTAGGTTGATATAGACTTTTAGAATATACCTAAACATTTTGAAATTTTAAACCATTCGGGTGTTCTAATAAACTTATTACAACATTAGTCTATCCACAATTCGAAGGTCCAATCACTAGACAACGAATTGTACTTTTCAATAAAACACTATGTTTGAGTATATCTTTTTTTTTTAATCATTATTTTCAATATTGAGTGAGGTTTTTTGTTTTACAACTCTCATTTTGATAAATGTTCACTATGAAATTTTGATTAATACTGTTTTTGTATAAATTCAGGCTTTTAATTTATATGTGAGTTAGTCTTCTCTAGTTTGTCACACAGGTTGTAAACACACGCGCTCGTTAACACACATAAAGATGATCAATTCTAAACATAATAGTGATCATGTTAGTAAGCGTGGCCGCGGTTTATTGGAAAAAACTCTCTATAAAATACCTTACGAATTACTTATACCTGGTTATCAGTTTTGCGGTCCGAATACAAAACTCGAGGAGCGTTTGAGGAAAGGTGACAAAGGAATTAATGGTCTTGACGCTGCATGTAAAGATCATGATATTGCATATGCAGAAAGTCAAAATTTAGCCGCAAGACATGAAGCTGATAAAATTCTTGCAAAAAAATCATTAGAGAGATTCCGTTCTGGAAACGCTACATGGTCAGAAAAAGTAGCAGCATTAGGTGTGGCAGGAGCAATGAAGGCTAAACTTATATTAGGAATGGGATTAGCATCATCACAGACTAATTGTAAGAAAATACTTAACCAATGTGAAAAGGAGTTGTTGATGGTAAAAAATAGTTTAGAACGTTGTATCAGTAGAATATACAAATCGAAAGAAGATATGGAAATGGTGAAAAGCAAAAAAAAACACAATCAAAACCAACAACAGAATTAAAAGAAATATGCATAACAAAAGACAAGTTGATTCTAAAGCTTCAGTTAATTTAAAAAGAAATAAAGGAACTGATGATGATAATGGAACTAAATATGTCATGATTACAATAGACACTGTTGAAAAGACGGAACCAAAAATGAAAGTTACTACTACTACTACTAGAAAACTTGTAGATAATGATAAAAACAAGATACCAAAACAGAGGGAAAATTCTACAAGAAAACGTTCAAGAAAAATCTTTGACCCTGTAACACCTATGGAACTAGATTATAACAACAATAGTGAGTTACGTAAAAGGAAAGCTGAAATTGAAAATGATGAAGATGATTTTGATAATAAAAAGATTAAATTGACTGACAGTTTATCAGAACTCGAACCAAAACTAAAAGCTAGTAAACGTAGACTCATTGATGAAGATGAACATGATAATAATAATAATGGTGGGGGTGAAAAAAGAATTAAATTTACATAAATGATACTTATATTCATATACACTATTCAGTGTTAAAAGCAGTATTGTATTAGTTGTTACAAGTTGAAAAGAATAAGTTGTAGAGAGAGAGAGATGTTGTCATCAAGAAAGAGTCGTAAAGTTTCTAAAAAAAGAAAGAGAAAAAATGTGAAACGAAACAAAAAAATTAGTTTTAAAACAATGACTAAGAGAATTCGAAAAGATTTGTCTCAGAGTGGTGCAAAAACTGTAAATGATGCAATTATGGCTGCAATGAAATCAGCTCAAACTCAAAAGAAGCAAACTAAACGTTCACGGATAATTCCAATCCCTAATAGTAAAACTGGAGGAATTTTGCCGTTGATTCCAATTTCTGCTGAACTGAGTGCATTGGGTGCATTGGGTGGTGGAGCAGCTGGCATAGCAAAAGCAATAAATTCAGCAAAAGCCGCCCAAAAACAGTTAGTTGAAGCACAACGACACAACAAGACCATGGAAGCTATTGCCCTTGGAAAAGGTTTATATTTAAAAACACACAAGAAAGGAATGGGCATTTTTTTAGATCATTAAGAAAATCATCATGTACTGAAATTAGGTTACCAAATAGACCCCTTACAAATGTTGATATTGTGAAATATGCAAAAAAATTAAAAATACCTAGATTTCGAGGTGTTTTTTCTCGTGATAAACTTCCCAAGAGGATATGGAAAAATGAAAGTGGTGGTAATTAATTTGGATGAAGACGATGGCGTTGGAACTCATTGGGTTGCCTATAGGAAAAATAGTGACGATTTCGTGGAATATTTTGATAGTTTTGGAGATCTGAAGCCGCCACAAGAAGCTATACGATATTTTCATTCACGTGGTCAACAATGTAGTATTCTATATAATCATCAACGATATCAAGATTTTAATGAATATAATTGTGGACATTTATGTATTCAGTTTTTAATAAATAAATAACTAAAACAAAATTAATTTTAGTCTTTTTCCAACTCTCAATAATGTCATACTACTTTTGTTTTTCCGAAGAGAAATCCTCTGAATTAGTAGCTAATTTTAATCCACCATTGGAACTAGAAAGTGGATCAACATATGAAATTGGATTAACCCATTTTAGTGGTTACAATTCAATACCAAATGTTGATGAAAAAAATAATAAATTTTACTATGAAGATAAGGTGATTGAAATTCCTGTTGGAAGTTATAATGTGGTTGATATAAATACATTTTTAAAGAAAGCTATTAAAATAAAAGAGTTAAAAGAAACCAGTGAAAAAACAGTTTTGGTGCTTGAACCAAATTATAATACTTTAAAATGTGAAATTAAGTGCAATAAGGACATCGACTTCTCCAAACCCAATTCCATTGGTGCTTTATTGGGTTTTGAACGGAAACTGTTATCGAAAAATAAAACACACGAATCTGATTCTCATGTTGATATTATGCGTGTAAATATGATTGGGATAGATTGTAATATTGTAATAAATTCATTTAGAAATGGTAAACCTGTACATATTCTTCACTCTTTTTACCCCAAAGAGGCAGTCGGTGAGAAAATAGTTGAAAGCCCACAAAATGTTATTTATTTACCAATTAATACGCATTTCATAAATAAGATTATACTAAAAATAGTAGACCAAGATGGAGAAACGATCAATTTTAGAGATGAAGTGGTCTCGATAACACTGCATTTGCGTAAAGTGATTTCATAGATTGTTATGGTACTACGCTTCAATTTACCAATTCAAATAAGTGATAGAAAAAAAATTGAACAACAACAACAAAACAATGAAAACATTAAAAAAGAACTTTCAACTGAAAATCGTCATTTCCTCGAATCGATTGGATTTAAAGTAAAAAAAAATTAAAATGAGTGCTGCAAGTGTTTTAAACGTTAGGGGAAAAGCTGTAGAAGATAATGGAATAACAAATGTAGAATTTCACTCGTATCAATCTTATACGGCGGGTGATTTGAAACACAACGATGAATGTCGTATCATAATCCAACAGCAGGATCTCTTAACTGCTCCCAGTTATCCGCAGATTCAAGGAAGATTTCTTAAGCACGATGGAACAGCCGTTACTACAAAATGTGAATTGGTTAATAATTTTATCGCTTTTCTCTTTGAAGAAATTCGTTTTGAACTTGGTGGTGTGGTAATTGACCGTGTCAAGAGTCCAGGTATAACGTCCTCGATGAAAGCCTACATTTCTCTTACACCTAACGAAAGTTCTGCATTGATGAACTCAAGCTGGACACCGTTTCAAAATGCAAAATATTGTTACAATTCTTCAAATGGCTTGTTTGAGATATGTTTACCACTGGCATCAGTGTTGGGTTTTGCAGAAGATTACAAAAAAATTTTAATTAATCAACGGCAAGAGTTAGTTCTAATTCGATCCAGTGATGATTTGGATGCATGCATTGAGACTAGTGGAACGGAAAAGGGAAAAGTTACACTCTCCAAAATTGTTTGGAAAGTGCCACACTATTCCGTTTCTGACTATGAAAAATTAAAAATTATGAATATTATCGAAAAAAATGTACCAATATCGATAGCTCATCGGCGATGGGAGTTGTTCACATATTCAAATTTACCCAAAGCTCATAACTTCACATGGGTACTGAAAGCATCCACATTTATGGAAAAATCAAGGTTTGTAATTTTCGGATTGCAAACTAATCGAAAAAATAATCTGAAGAAAGATCCTACCATATTTGATCACTGTCAGTTGAAAAACATTAAGTTGTACCTAAATTCACAATCATACCCATATGAAAACTTAAATTTAAATTATACAAATCAACAGTACGCTTTAGCCTATGATATGTATAGTAAATTCCAACAATCATATTATTTCAACAATAAAATTACATGTGAGCCGCTTTTGAATCTTATCACGTTTAAATCTCATGCACCATTACTTGTTATTGATTGCTCACATCAGAATGAATTTGTGAAACATGGTACTGTTGATGCTCGATTGGAATTTGAAACTAGTGCTGAAATACCAGACGATACATCAGCATTTTGTTTGGTTTTACATGAACAGTTTGTTGAATATGAACCTTTGACCGGACGTGTGCGAATTTTATAAAAAAATATGTGCAAGGGTTTATAAAGCCGAAATTGATTTATTTCTCTTCATTACAAATTCAGCATTCACGAGTTGCAGCAGCAGCACAAATCAAATAATTTAATAGTAGTGTGAAGTTCAAAATAAAAAAAGTGAAAATGTTTATTTTGGATGTGCAAGGATTTTCCTATGACAATTCAAGCTTCATTTGCAAAGAGATTGCCATCATAAATACTGAAGACGGTGCCTCTGTTCATGCTATTGTAAAACCACCATGTTCTCAGTCATTATTCCATGGTCTGGTGACTAAACATTTTAAATGGTTAAAAGAGAATCAGCATGGTTTGGAATGGGGATACGATGATTATGCGGACTGGCAATATTTAAGTTATGAAGGAATCTCCGATTTTATAAAACACTTTGTGATCGAGAATAGCAGGAATGGCTCATCGTTTGGAGAAATTGAAATTGCAGTGAAGGGAAACGAAATCAGGAACTGGCTAATATCCTTAAATTTAAATGCCACAATTGTAAATTTGGAAGAAAAATGGAGGAACATACCATCTCAAGAGAAGATGGAATACATGTTCAAAGAAAACCATTGCAATGGACATGGAAACAATAGTCTCACTTGCAGCTTGCAAAACGTTTACCACTTATATTTCTTTTATCTATGTAATAAAATCTAAGTTTTATTTTGTAATTTGTTAATATCTAATAAAATTTTGATTATATTTAAAGTTTTTTATTGGTTTTTATTATATTAGATAATAAAAAAAATATCTTTTTTAATTCATTTATTTAATTTATAAGTGTTACTACACATATATGAAACATAAAGTATTCACATTAATTCCTACAAGTTCCAATTGCTTTTGATAATCTTCAAGTGTTTCAAATCGATGTCCGCGATAGTACATTTTTCTTTTTTCTACGATTTTTTCCAGTCCATAATTCCCACAATACATTTGACACCATTCTCGTGGTGTGATTGGATAATAGTTTTCATAATTTCCAATAGTGTATCCTACAATCTCAGACTTCATATTTCTTATGATGGTTCCTAGTTGAAATACTAGATCTTCATGGTAAAATGCAGGATATCTTTGTAAATTTACGCGTTCCTCATCCAATTCAAATAGAAAAAAAGTACCGTTTTGAAGCACTGGAATCTCATATTTCTCAATTTTTATAAAGATTGGTGATGTTCTGTTGTCGTTGTTGTTAACGTTGATACAATTAATAAATTTATTTATATTATAGAAAAATGCAAATAAAAAGAGTATTAAAACTTTGTGCTCGAATGACATATTTTTTCTTCTTATTTTGCTCTTTTTATTCAATCTTACAAGTAATGGCATGTATGTATAATGTTTACTGAGGTGCCACTGAATGACTACGGTTTATTATATAGTCGTTATCATTACAATCACCCCTTCCATCTACCAAATTAACTTCACACGTTAAATGACAACAAAAGTCACAAGTGCATTTGCAATGTTCCTCTTTATTGGAATTAAATGAAAGACAATTTAAAAAATCACAAAATATATTTATTACATTTCCCATTTTATAACCAATGGAATCAAACAGTCTTCCGTTAATTAAATGCCATCAACTTGTGCTTTAAGTACAAATTTAGTCGTTTACTCTTTTCTCCCACCAGAATTTTTGCTAGAAATAAAGTTATTAAATTAATTTTTAATTATTTGCAAATTATCTTGCTTTTACATTTTTATCTTTTTGCTGTTGGTACTGCTTCTACTTTGATCTCCACCCAAGAACTCATCAATTTCATCTAAATTAAAGGATTCTTGCTGCTTCACAACCTTGTCGTCGTCGTTGTCATCGTCGATGTCGTCCTCAGAATCGCTGGTGTCGTTGCATACAATCATTTTTCTCTTCGACCCTCCTTGTACAGCAGGTGGTGAGTCATCATCATCGACAAGGTTGAACTTATACCTCTTCACCACTTTCTCCATAATTTAAAACTCGTCCTCGTTATCAATTTTAGCCCTGATATAGCGAATTGGTAACGTTCCAAATTTTCTCTTCAGCGTTTGGGCTTTTGGAGAGTAGGACAATGAGATGAAGATCTTATCTCCCTTCAACGATATGTCTTTTACACCAAATCTAAGAGAAAAAAAGATTTTAAATAAATTTAAGAAAAGGCCAAAAAATTACTTACTGAAATAGTTGTTTCATCACCACAAATGCCCAAGAAATAGGAAATTTAATTTTGTTGTCAGTGAAGACCACAATAGTGCAGGGAATTGTAGCCATATTTATTTAACTGTTCAACTTGAACCATTAAAAGCTGCCGTTGAATTGTTTGGATCATCTAAAAGGCTGACTTTATATACACCAAAATGACTGTTGAAATAAGCATTTTGGAAGTCATGTGTGGAAGTTGTGGTGGTGCAACTCTGTGTAAGCAGTTTATTTTTTCACTTGAGCGTCATTAGATTAGATGTTTACCACTAAAACACTATTCAGTAAAATCATATTAGGTCGCTTCAACTTGAATGTTAACTTTAGCGCAAGCAACATACGTAGAACAACGAGCTGATCAAGCAAGAAAAAACGCTAAATTTGAATGGGCTAATAAACAAAATCATGTTTGCAAGCAATTTCACAAACATTATCATTTTTGCTCGCAGTCTATTTCTCACTTTAAATGTTAAACTGCATTTTTATTAATAAATTGTATTTCTTGCAATTTATTACTGATAAAACTTGTTATTCCTCTAGAACTCTCTATATAAATTAATTTCTGCAACTGAGAAATGTTAGTCTTCTGAATAATCACCCATACCGCCTGTGCAAATACCAGCATCACTAAGTGTAACAGTTAAGTTTTGTAAAAAAATTTTTTAACAAAGATAAACATGAGTGATAAAATAGACAAGATATCATCAAGCATTGTCAACAAAATGAGTATGGTAAGTAGATTAGTTAAGTCTAAAGATGAATGTATGAGGCATATTTTATTTTTAAAAAAACAAAAGACAATCCTAAAGAAGGCAATAAAAAATAAATCAAAGTGTGTCAAAAATTTTGTGAGAATTGAAGCAAATTTGGAATCGATTGAATATTATATCAGTCTATTTAAATTCAAAATGAAAAAGTTTAAAACTCTCAACGGAAAAAATTTAATTTGGCAAGATGTGGACTCTAGCTTTAATAATCGAATCAGAACAGGGGCAATAATTAATTTAAAATTAAAGGATCCAATTATATTTTTAAAAAAAACATTTCGTACTTTCAATTACAAAATTAAACAAGCATTAAAAAACTCTCTTATAAAAGTGAATGTTGTATTCTATGGACTATTTATTAAACCTCAAACTGGAGAGACATCAGTAAAACACTTTTCAACTAGAAATGAAGTTATTGATCATTCCACAGTACTAACTGAATGGTACAAGTCCAATGTTTCAAATAAAATTTTAAATAAGTTGGAAGAATTTCAAGAAAGGGATAGCGGTTGGGCACTTGTAGAAATTTGGTTTTTAAAGGTTCATATAAACAACTACAATCCTGTGAATGTAGGAATTTCAACATATATCGAATTACCAACATTTTTAAAAAATAAAAAAGCCATCATAAATATTGAAAACAATGATGAGTTTTGCTTTTTGTGGGCTGTAGTATGTGCATTATATCCAGCTTCAAAAGGAAAAAATGTGAGACGCACTTCATCTTATCCACATTTCAGTACTATCTTTAAATATGAAGGAATTAAGTTTCCCATGCAACTGCGAGATATTTCCAAATTTGAAAAGTTGAATTGTCTCAGTATTAATATATTAACAATTCATTTGAGTCGAATGACTTGAAAATTTTTTTGCCAGAAAATGAGACTCAGTTAGCTTTTATAAATTTTAAAAATAAAATAAAGGTTCCATTTGTGATTTATGCAGACCTTGAAAGTATTTTGGTAAAACATAAAGACTCACCAAAGACACCAACAATGGACAAATTTCAAAAACATGAGGCTTTTAGTATTGCTTATTATCTGAAATGTGCATATGATGATAATCTTTCAAAATTTGAGATTTACACTGGAAAAGACTGCCAAGTTTGGTTCGTGAAACAATTGAAGCAAATAGCACACCAACTACAAATTATATTTTCAATTCCTTTTCCAATGAAACGTCTAACGGAGAAGGAAAATAATGATTATTTACAAGCAAAAATATGTTCTATTTGCGAAGGACCATTTACAGATGTTGATGTTAAAGTGAAAGATCATTGTCATTTAACTGGTTTCTACAGAGGAGCAGCACATATTTCTTGCAATTTAAATTATAATGATCCAAAATTTGTTCGTTATTTTTCATAACCTGTCAGGCTATGACTCCCATTTTCTTATTAAAGCTTTGAGTAAAGAAGTTGAGGGAAATATAAGTTTGCTTCCATTGAATAAAGAAAAGTACATTTCTTTCACCAAAGAAATAGCTAATACAGATATTAGTTTTCGTTTTCTAGATTCATTCAAATTTATGTCTAACAGTTTAGACAATCTATCATCTTACTTGAAAGACATTCAAAAAATTGTCACTAAAAGTTTCTATAGTGACGATTCAAAATTCAAACTGGTTACCCGAAAAAGTGTTTTCCCATATGAATACTTGGATAGTTGGAAAAAATTAGAAGATACATCACTTCCATCTAAGCAAGCATTTTTCAGCAAAATTTCAAACTTAGATATTTCAGAGGAGGATTATAAACATGCACAGAAGGTTTGGACTACCTTTAATATTTCCACTTTACAAGAATATGCTGAATTGTATTTGAAAACAGATGTTTTGCTTCTTGTGGATATTTTTAAAAATTTTCGTGAGTTATGTTTGAAAACTTATAATTTGGACAGTATTCATTACTATACAGCTCCAGGTTTGGCATTCGATGCAATGTTGAAAATAACCAAAGTTGAATTGAAGCTTATAGATGACATTGATATGATAATTTTCTTTGAAAATGGTATACGAGGTGGAATTTCTCAGTGTTCAAACCGATATGGAAAAGCAAACAACAAATATATGGGTGAGAAATATGATTCCAATCAGAGCTCATCATACCTAATGTATTTCGATGTAAACAATTTATATGGTGCCGCTATGTGTTCTGCTCTACCCACAAGTGAATTCCAATGGATACCTGCTGATGAAGTGTATAATGAAAACTTTTTAACTGCTACCGATGAGAGTATGTATGGATATGTACTGGAAGTTGATCTACATTATCCCAAGAATCTATTTGAATTGCATAAAGATTTACCACTTTGTGTGCAACATTTAATCCCACCTGTGTCTAATTCAAGTACGGGATACAACGATAAATATTTAAAAAATTTCATAATGAATTTTGAAATTGTGAAAAAGGCTAAAGGAGTCAAATTTTCAGTTATGAGATTTATCAGCTTTGAAAATTATTATCAATGCTTATTTAACAACGTTGAGTTTGATGTTCAGCAGCATGTTATTTTATCAAAAAAACATGAGGTTTACACTGTGAAGCAAACCAAAAAAGCATTGAGCCCCTATGATGACAAGAGAATTGTAAATTATATTTATACTGACACATTACCATGGGGATATGTTTAGTTAGCCTCAAAATCTTTAGATTTATTAATCTGCTTTCCTATCACATTTGTTTTTACTAAGTAAAATGTAAGAATGATTTATTTACAATACTTCAATCATAACTGTTTTTTAATATGTTTTAAAATCTTTGTCTTGATTACAGTCCAACGAGAACAATAAATGGAATCAGGTTTTTGTTGATAGAAAGAGATTCAACAAGACGACAACAACAGCCAAACGAATCAACTCAAGACATTTATCACCATTTTCTCTGCCACCACCATTAATACCTCTACATCAACTGAGGTCAATCTGTTTACATATAGATTAGAAATACGGTACCACTTTTTGTTACCTTTGCAATCAATACTTCTGTTTTTGTACTGCGTCATTAAGTATACACCACGAAGAAAATTCAACACCAACGAAACTATACTTAGAGTTAAATGACAACGTTTTCAATTCCAGAAACCTAAAGAGAAAACTCAGCGATTTCGATTTGCATTGTTACGATGAAAAATTACCTAAATCGTAATAAAAAAAATGGATTACATTCCAGCATATCCTACAAATGACATAGAACGAGTAAAAGAAGAATTGATGCAAAGTGTCACAAACCATTTTGACTTGTATCAAGCTCAACCGACTACTGACTGGGAGTGGGAGTGGGAGTTGATGGAGCAGCGTTATGACTGGGCAGTTATAGAACATGCTATTGCAGAAGAATATGTGAATTTTTACGATGAACAAATTAGAATAACTGAAGAACGATATAAATACCACTATGATCTCATAGTGCGTATTAGAGGTGTAAAAAGGAAACTTTTTGAAAACTGTTAAATAAATATTGTATTATTTTTCTTTTACTTGTTCTTTGTAGTTTATAATTTAAAACAAAGGCAAAATTAAAATATAAATATAAATAGAAACACTTTTATTTGTTTTATTATATATAAATTAGTCAGGCTAGGCTAGGCTTGCACAATGCAAGCAACATAGCTTCTAATCGAAAAAATCAAACTAGCAACACAGCTATGTGGCCGCGTTGTATACGGTACGGGGACCCGAAGCCGCAGGTCCCCGGTTCGATTCCCGCTGCTGGCACAACTTTTTTTTCAAACATTACTCACCATTAGACCGTCTTCTATAACTCAATAGGTCTTGGCTGCGGTCACTTCTTCAGCGGCACCAGTCCTCAGGTGAGGTGGGCTCTTGAAGAAGAAGAATACGTGTGTGCGTGGTCTTGGGTGATGCCACTTCTTCAGCAACATCTTCTGGTAAGGTCAATTACAAGAAGTAAAGGTCACAGCTGAAGAAGTCTGCACCCCCCCTTTGCGTGGTCTCTGTGGATGGACGCGCCATCCTCAGTCATAGGACCCCGCTTCCTATACTACTCACCTAGATCTATAGCACCTTCCGAGTGACCATCAACATCGGTAAGTTACATCGATTGAATCAAATGGAATAAACGAAGATATTCGCATTGTACGTACACAACATTGTAAAATTTCTTGACGATATACATTATAGAACGAAACTGTATCACGACAAATCTTTGCTTGGAGTTTCTTTAAAATATCGTTCAAAATTATAGTATCGGGTAAGTTATTTCCACATAGATTTATGAATTCATCTTGTGTAATAGATAGACTCTCTACTATATCCCTTGGGCAATTAATATAATAAACTACACGTAAGAGGTAAGCATATTATCATATCCACGATTTTTGTGGTCTAATAATGTTCTATGAATTGAACTAGTTTTCATCAATTGAGAATAATTAACCTCGGAATTCACCATGAATATTAGAAAAACGGTAGATCATATTCTACGAAATCCTGAGTTAAGGCAGTCGTTGGAATCAACTGTAAGTATTATAAATACCAGTAGTATTACCACTGGTACAACTAGTACCATCAGTACCAAGTCCAAGAGTCGTACCTACTTCTCTCAGCGAAGAAATGAACAACTTTTTCCATCACTTAGGTCTAGGAATCGGAATAATCAAAATAACAGAAGACGTAACCTACTACGAAATAATGCAAATATAAGAAGTACCGAATACTATAAAGATGTGATTCATGTTCCATTTATTGACATCACGGAAACATTAAACGGAGAACACAAAGTTAGAACATATGAATACAGCGAATAAGAATAAATGAGTGTAATTACTTTATTTAGCAATTCTGTAAAAGGATTTGTGTTTTCAGATGTAAAATTTACTACTACTATGACTAAGCAAGACATTTTCGATCACATTGAATCTGTTTTTTCGGAGAAGTTATGGGGCAAACAATTTAAATTATTAGATCCAATTTGTCGACGTTTAACAAAACTGAATTTTCCTAGTAACACTAACTTGGATGGATCAGTATTAAAACGTATATATAACAGAAAAACTTATTTAAATTTGGCCCACGGAAGAAAATTTATGTGTTGATTTGGAGAATGTTGAAGAATCTAACGCCGGTGGCTCTGAAATTTTCAGTGAAAGTCATACTATGTGTAATAATGCAATTGAGGACGTAATAATGCAAAGCGAAAATCAATTTGGCAATCGATTGTCTACCACCACATGTCTAAAAAAAATGTCGATTTTAATATTTTCTAATTTATAAGTATATATTGTAAATTATAGTATATAAATTTTGTAATTAAGCAGTTTAGAATATTACAATTAATAATTATAATTTAAGAAAAAATTACCTCTCATTTGTTTTAACTAATATAAAATGTATTTTTAATTAAATTCTGTTAAAATAAAAATAAATCATTTTAATAACATATAATTGTAATAATAAACAATATAAACAGAACAACAATTTTTTAATTCCCTCTACCAATTTCGCGTTAAAAAAATATATATAAATTAATGCAAAACAGAAAAGTAAATAACGTAAGTAACGACAAGAATAGTAAATAAACTATTTTAACTTACAAAATTAAAAAACACAATTATATATGTATTATTTATTGCTTAAAGTTAAATAATAAATATACATAATAACTAAAAAAAAAGTTTTTATTTTAAATATGAATTGACTTTATGTGTGTATGGACCATTTAGACAAATTAAGGGTGGGAATTTTACCTCCCACCTACACTTTTGAATGGTGAAAAAATGTCACAGAAAAAGCAACAGCAATAATTGAATGACGGCAAATCGGTCAACTCTAAAAAACCCGAAATAGAAAATATGAAAGTAAGTATTATACCTTTACCTTAATAAAAATTTATTTAACAAGATGTCCCTATACCAAAATAATTGATTAATATACATTTTTCCTTAATTTCAAAAGAAAATGGAAAAGAAATTAATAAGTTACTCTTGGAGACAAATTATACAATGAAAACTTAAGTGTTACTTTAAATTTTTAACATTAAATTCAAGACAAAAGATATTTATCAGGTAATTAATATTTATTGATCGTATAAATTAAAAAATATGTTTAACTTGATTAAAAAAAAAATATCTTTATAAAATATTGGTTGTGATAAACAAATTGATAATTGTTTAATTTTAATTAAAATATGGACCAATGCCTTAAATCCAACACATGTGATGAACCGAGTTCGCGAAAAAAGGGGCTAGTGGAATATTTTTTCCACTAGCACGTGTAGGACGTAAAGGGTAAGTCGTAAACGACTTGAATCTTTTTTGTTAAAAATGTTTAGCGCACATCTGTGGGGCCATTTGAGTATTTTTCTTTATTTAAGTTTCTGTAAATGTTTTGTTCGCTACTATAAAAAATTATTGCCATTGAGACTTTAGTTTATTATCTTTTTAGAAAGTGGTGCGCTTTTTCTAGAAATAGCACATGTTTTAATGCGCCTAGAAAAATGTGTTTAGATTTTGGTTTATTGTCCATGTCGACGAAAATATTAAAATATGCCTGAAATCGACAACAAGCTGCAGCTTGTTGGTTCCCCCCCCCCCCCCCCGTAAATACAAAAAATCTTTGTTTAAATCTTCATACGTGTAACAAATATGTTTTACACCAAATCGCGGCAGCGGGTACTTCAGCAAATCGCGGGGTACCAAAAGTTTACCTGCCTTC
This sequence comes from Silvanus unidentatus, assembly GCA_963930825.1. Taxonomy (NCBI): domain Eukaryota; kingdom Metazoa; phylum Arthropoda; class Insecta; order Coleoptera; family Silvanidae; genus Silvanus; species Silvanus unidentatus. The sequence goes on along the minus strand of OZ005757.1, from coordinate 8,525,908 downwards.
ATTCAGATTCCAGTCCAACACCTGTGGCGCGAGTACCTGTTACCTCGGTTCGGTATACGAGGTATACGAGATGAATATAGCATGTATAGGTGTTCTGCGACACCTTAATTTCCCTGTACAAACAATAAATGAATTATTTGTTTTCTTCGAGTTACCTCAATCGAGCCAATCGGATTTCTAGTGGTTCGAACCACCCGAGAAGTGGTGAGTGTTCGGGGAAGTTATGCGCTTTTCGGGAAGCTTGTAGAGAGAGAAAAAATTTCACCAGAGATTCGAGTAGGTGACTTTCGGTTCGACGAATTAACTAACTACAGTTTTGTAGAATAATTTCCAATAGGGAAATTTTATTTGTTCATCCTCCATCATTAGGGATAATCCAACATTTGGGATACTTTCTTAACAGGTGCTGTTCTTTTAGAAATTATTCACTTTCATAACGATCCTGTTAAACCGTGGTAAAGATCTTCGGTGTTTCGCGATAATTTGTAGATTGTTTTGTTTCGAATGTTAACTTCACGGTACTCGTATATTCTTGTAACTTTTACGGGGAAACCCTCTCCAACTGCCGGCCTTCTGCCCTAGAGCTAATTAATGCTTTCTTCAAGGGCCACGTAGTGTCAACGATTTTTAAGTACGGTTACGTTCTGCCAACGTTCAAGTACGTTTACTCCCTGCCAACGAGGAAGCCCTAATATCGTTAATACATATCAAAAAAATGAAGGCTGGCTGTATCTATGGTACAGCCGTAATAATTAACGTGAATACGTCTACGTCAGTAATGCTTTCTATAGCAATATAATATCATTATAATCTTTGTTGCGTGTTTTTCCCCAACAGGGGAGGATTTCTCGAGCGCCAGGTATTTTGTGGCAAGAAATACCAACCAGTACCGGGCAGTACTCTCAGTAGAGAGAGTTTCTGACCAGGGGTCAATTAAAAGAGGAATTCGCACTTTTTAAATCGTATTTATTAATAGCAAAATAATATTTAATATATAATATGAGGAACACAATGTGAAACTACAACTTTTAAATACAAAACAAAATTACAACAGTCGAAAATATATTAGCACTACAATAACCGAACTGAGCCAATAAAATTCCAACTGAATCTTGGCTTTCGAAAATTACAACTTATAATAAAATTATTAAACTGAACCAATAAAATCCCAATGTGGATTTTGGCTTTTAAACATTATTAAAAATTAAGTGAGATTAAAATCTCGAGGAACAAAACTTTATAAATTTCTAAGAGGATGAGAATTCTCTCTTCAAGGGGCTGTGCAAGAATTTATATACGAGGAAATATTAGGAGGGATTTTGCGTACGCGCAAAGAGGAAAAATTGTTAAGTACTTTTGGTTGCGGTACTTCCGCAAAATCCTTCCTAGAGGGGCGACAAAGGTGGTTGACTAATGTCAACTACCGTTAATTAATTGTTGTTTACAAAATGTAAACAAACACTTAACCTATAAATAAGAAAGTGTATAGAGGACCAATTCCTGAAAAATAACTTCGTTACATTTTATTTTTATCTAATTAATTTTATTCGCGATCTTCACTATAGTAGCGCCGCATGTGTGAAACATCAACTGGATGTTCATTGTTTAGTTTTCAAATTAAAATAATTTAATAAATTTTTAATTGATAAATGTAGACATTAATTAATAAATATGTATATTTATTTATTATACAGGGTGTTTCAGCTAAGAGCAGCAAAATTTTAATGGCAGATTCTCGAGGCCAAACAAAGTCGAGAACCACCTATACACTTTGCTCGGAAACGCTTCCTAACGGAAATATAGGCCATCAAAGTTCTTGAAAAAAATCGAATTTTTTAAATATCTTCCAACTGTAAGAAGTTGGAATAACCAAACTTGGCACACTTACTTAGGTCATTGTGGACTATGTTTCTGTAATATATCCGAAAAATCGGCCACTCCCAATATGACTTTTATGACAAGGGGGCGGCTTTCAATCTTTGTTTTTTCATATGGGGGTTGGTAAATTTTCCACTTTTGAGGCCATTCGATGCCAAATTTAATAAAGAAACTTTTTTGTCTCTTGGAATTTTTTCGGACGACGCACCGTTTTCGTGAAAAACTAAAAAAACTAATCTAAAACACATGAAAAATCACCCAAAAACGCGGAATTAATATGTTCAATTACAACATAATTAATGGACCAAAAAATCTTAAAAACATCTCTGAACTCATTATGTGCAACTTAATCAAAATACTGTACTGGTTTTAAAGTTTTTTTGAAAAAAAGAAAATAAATAATTTTTGCTCTCGCACTCATCTTTTGTGTTGTTGGTTGACAAATCAGTGACAAATATATAAAATAGTGAAATAAGAACAGTGAAAAAATTGTGAAATAATTAACAGACGCTCACAGAGTGAAATTAAGTGCATAGGGTGCATAAACGCTTATGCGAAATAATAAATGTTACAAACACCCGAACAAGTGCCAGTGAAAGAAACAAGTCCAAAAGAATTTAATACAATATACACACAAAGGCTAAAAAGTAGAATCAAAAGGCTTCAACCATCACCAAGGATCAAAATCGACCATAAAATAATAGGGCATAAGCTAAAACGCGCAATTAGCCTAGAAACAGCAATAGACCCAAAAGATACAGAAAACATGTTGAACAAAATAACCCTTCATTACACCAAATTCCACCGCCTAGCAACAGCAATTCGGCGGGCATACCAACATCAAACAAATTCGGCATCCTTTACGACGAAAGCGATGAAGAACCAAGTACGTCAAAAACGAGTACACAAATGTATACGACAAACACAGGCACCACTACTCCCACAACAAGTACAGAAACAATGCAGCAAAATAAATTCACAATTAAATACAATGCAAATAACACAATCATAAATACATCAACAATGCAAGACTATTCAACGAAAATAACGTACAATATTATACATTTGCTCCGAAGGGAATGAGACAACAAAAAATAGTACTGAAAGCAGCACCACACCTGGCTAATGAAGACATCAAATCCGATTTCACCGACAAAAACATAATGGTAACCTCCTGCACGAAATTAAAATCGCAAAAGCGCAAAAATACTTCAAGTTCTTTCCATCTAACGACAAACAACAGGGACTACATGAAGTGTAACGAAGTTATTTTTCAGCCTCTTGGTCCTCTATACACTTTACTATTTAAAGGTTAAGTGTTTGTTTACATCTTGTAAATAACAATTAATTAACGGTAGTTGACATTAGTCAACCACCTTTGTCGCTCCTCTAGGAAGGATTTTGCGGAAGTACCGCAACCAAAAGTACTTAACAAAATTCCTCTTTGCGCGTACGCAAAATCCCTCCTAATATTTCCTCGTATATAAACTCTTGCACAGCCCCTTGAAGGGAGAATTCTCATCCTCTTAAATTTTTATTAATTTTGTTCCTCGAGATTTATTCTCATTTTTAATTTTGTTCAAAAGCCAAAATCCTCATTGGATTTTATTGGCTCAGTTTAATTATTTTGTTATAAAGTGTTAATTGATTTTCGACGGTTGTAAATTGGTTATTGTAATTTATCTTGTATCTAAATTTCACATTGTGTCCTCTTATATTAAATAATTATTATTTTTCGTTTAATAAATATATTTAAAGTGCGAATTCCTCTTTTAATCGACCCCTGTGCTGGGAGCACACCATATCGCTTTCTTCTTTTTGAAAAAGATAATTTTTTTTCGATTTTGGAAGCACACCATGTTCGTTTCTTATTAGTCGTTGCTTTTCGGTTTTTGATGCTATTTGATCTACTGTTCGATACAAAATGCTTAAAATATATGTATAACCTCATTATTATTCAACAATTTAACGTGGTTTCATTTTTAAATTTTGATTTGTTGTGTTGTTCGAAAAGGTACGCTAAATTTCAAATTTATCTAATTTAGGGATCTAATATAAATCTTATTCTAGATGATGCCATTTAATTATGTATTTTTAATACAAGCCGAAGAGGAACATATACCAAATAATGGACAATACCGCAACCGACAATTAATGATTGAGAGACAATTAAGACGCGCAGAAACTGATCCCTTTGACATACCTAATCAAAAGTTTGTAAATATATTCCGGCTAACCAAAGAAATGGTGCGTGATCTTTGTATAGCACCTCTAACACCTTTTATGAATTATTCTGGTCACCCTTTTGCAATACATCCAGTATCACGTATTTTTGCATGTCTTTGGTTTTATGCGACGGGTTCATACCAGAGGGTTCTGGGTCATGGACATTTAATAAATATGGGTCAAACGACGCTATCCAAGTGCATAAATGAAGTAACAACTTTAATAGTCGAACATGTGGCTGAAGAATGGATCAAATTTCCGCTGACGGCAGACGAAAGACAACGTAAAAAAAACGCATTTTGGAATAGACATAAATTTCCAGGTACCTTGGGTTGTATAGATTGCACCCATGTACGTATATTATCACCTAGAGTAGAGGAACACAATTATGTCAATCGAAAAGGATATCACTCGAAAAATATTCAAATGGTGAGTTTTTATGTTAACATATTCGTGCATATAATGGGTTAATTATAATTTCTCATAATTTGTTTTACATTTGCGATACTAACCTAACCATATTGAATATCAATGAAAACTTTCCCGGAAGTGCACATGATTCCTTTATATGGCGTAACTCAAACATACTGCATATAATGGAAAATGCGTATAACGATGGGGACCAAAATACATGGTTGTTGGGTGATTCTGGATATCCACAACAACCATGGTTAATGACGCCAGTGGCCCATCCACAAAATAGACAAGAAGAAAATTATAATGATCGTCACCGAAGGACAAGATCACTCATCGAAAGATCTTTTGGTTTATTGAAGGCCCGATTTCGATGCTTGAGTGCTGACAATCAATTACGGTATTCTCCTCGTAAGGTGGGCAATACTGCTGTTGCTTGTAGTACCTTACATAATATATGTATAGCTGGGCGATTGCCGGAACCGCAAAATGCGATAATTGACGATAATCTTCAAGAAATTCATGATGGAAACAATATCTTTGATATTCAAGCAGGTGTAGATGCTAGAAATAACTTAATTCAGTTGTATTTTTGATATTTTATATTGCAAAATAAACTTTATCTATTACAAAAACATAAAATAATCTTATTTCAGTTTACAAACATTGAACAAAACGCATTCTGTAATTATTAAACATTTATACGAGTACATACTCAACAAATCAAAATATAAATTCATATCACAAACTTAAAAAAAATGAGAATCATAAATGGTCAATATTAATGAATTTTGTTACATATAGTTTTCAGAGAATTGTTCATTTCTTTTAGAGAATTACTTATTTCAGTTAATACATTAAGCAATTGATTATTCATTTCGCAAAACGTACTCATGTTGCTATCTTCTTTAGCAGTAGAGCGTTTTCGTTTTGATGTTTTCTCCTCCGTTTTTTCGTGGTTTTCAGCGAGGTTCTGAGAATCAACGGATGACAACTGAAGATGTTCCGTCTGGATTGTTTCTTCAAAGTCAAATTCTTGTGAACGTTGATTTAAAATATCAAAATTTTCGAAAGAGTTCTCGATCACAATAATTTGTTCGGTATTCTTTGCTATGGGATTACTAGTATGACTTTGTGTGGTGTACGATAAATGTTCCTCTGTTGATTTTGATGTAGAAACATTACTATTAACACCAAATTCTTTATTTGAATCACCCGAAATGCAAGAGACTCCCATAATATTTAAGATTTTTTGTTCGTAATCTACTAAATCCTGCCCTTCGGTTGGACCACCTCCTGTTTTTAATAAATTTTTCCTGTTATTTGAAGCTTTGGTTTTAATTTTGCATTTCAATTCGGCAAGGACCTAAAAAACGATGAAATTTTACCAACATTATTGTTATTAAGAATATGAATACTTAATTTATATCTTTTTAGTTATGTTCTCTTACCTTTTTCCATTCTGTTTTTGTCTTTTGTCCATAGCCAAGAGAATTTAAGGAATTAGTCAAATGGTCCCACAAATCTTCCAATTTTTCGCGACTATTATTGCATTTTAATTTATTGGTAATAATTGATGGGTTTTTGTCTGCAAAATCCGCTATTAAATGATAATGCGTAGCATTTGCTCTGCACTTGCGACCGTCCATTCTATATATGTATATTTTATTCACGATTGTTTAATTTGTATCAATTTGTATTTCGTCTCAGAGAAATGTTAGGTTATTTTGTTAAGAAATTTGTCAAATTTTGTCTACTATTCTCTGTCTCACTTATTTTATATAAATTAAACAAAGACAGTTGATGGAAAAGATAGGGTTAACACTATCTTTTTCGTATTTTGGACTCTATGGCACATTCGGGGATGCTAGACGTGAGAGGTAGGAATGGTATGCTTCCACCAGAAAACAATAACGATAAGATAAAGAAATAGGATAGGTGTATGCTTTCAATATTCGTTTATTAAGATAGAAAATGCAAAAACGATAGGGTGTGCTCCCAGCACTGGTCTAAAACTCTCTCCACTGAGAGACGCTCGCGGTACAGGTTGGTGTTTCGGGCCTAAAAACACCTGGCGCTCGAGAAAATCCTCCCCTGACGAGGAAAACACGCCACAACATTTTAGTGACTTTTTAGTAACTTTTATTATGTTACTAGAAATGACCTGTCGTGATCTTTCCGGAGGGCGGCCATCTTGTGGTGCTTACTGATGTAGGGTGATGTCGGCGGACACGTCGATCACTGGGCCGCGATGAACACCACAAATAAATGAAGGCAGGCTTGTTTTGATGTGTTTAGTTTATTATTTCCTTAAAACACTCTTTAAAAATGACTGTTGAACAAAATACTTATGTATGCAAAAATTAACAATTAAGTTTTACAAAAATGCGACTCGTCTTGTCTCGATTCTTTTTGCAACAACGTCTTCTCCTCGCTTCCCTTCCACGATCGGCCTCTCTTCACGTCGTCTTAGAATTTGTTTACAAAAAAGGGTCAGAGATTCACAATTCTCACACATAGACAACAATTAAAACATAATATACAAATTCGACATTTTACAGTAAACACTACAAATACATATATATAATTTGGTAAGCCCTAACATGCCGGCCACCTTGAAAGCATACAGCTTTAAACACTCGCACCTTTTCTCTGCTTTTTGGTCACAATATTTTAATTTTCTGCACACAGTTGATTTAGTGGTAACACACACACTTTATTTACAGCCCGTTTTACGCTTCCCATTTGCGTTTTAATTGAAACGACTCGTACTTGATTGTCGGCGCCAGGGTGCAGTTGAGTGATCCGCCCCAGCTTCCATCGCATTGGGGGTAAATTCTCTTCCTTCAGAACGACTAGGCTGCCAATTTTTAGCAGATTTTGGTGGTTTTTCTTCCATTTTACTCGTTGCTGTAATTCATTTAGGTACTCTCGCCTCCATCTCGCCCAGAAATGCTGAACATTTTGTTGCATGTGTTCGTACAGCTTTAAACGGTTTATCGGAACATCCAGTACGTTCCTTTCAGGTAACGACGTTAAAGGTTTGGAAATAAGAAAGTGACCAGGAGACAATGCATGTAAGTCGGAAGGATTTGATGAGAGTGGTGTTAGTGGGCGTGAGTTCAAAATTGCCTCAATCTGTACGAGAACTGTATAGAAATTTTCAAATGTGTAATGACTGTCTTTCATAACGCGGTACAAATGATGTTTAGTCGACTTCACACTTGCCTCCCAAATTCCACCAAATGTGGGTGAATAGGGAGGAATAAAGCTCCACGTTATAAATTCCGCTTTGAATGATTCCGCAATTGCATTTTGATTTTTCTCAGACAACAAATAGTGACCAAGCTCCTTCAGTAAATTATTTGCGCCAACGAAGTTGCTACCATTATCCGAATACACGTTCGTTGGTTTTCCGCGCCTTGCAATAAATCTTTTAAACATTGCCAAAAATGCCTCACTGGACAATTCTGACACGAGCTCTAAGTGCAATGCCTTCGTTGACATGCAAATAATTACTGCTACATAGGCCTTAACTAGTTTCGCGTTTCTTAATTTATGAGATTTTAGCAAAAACGGACCCGCGTAATCGATTCCCACCGACTGAAATACACACCCTATCTGCGTTCGGTACGATGGCAAATTTCCCATGACTGGTACAGCACTTTCCGAGGGCTTAACCCGAAAGCAAACGACGCATTCTCTGACAATCTTTCTAGTGACATTTCGTCCATTAATCGGCCAGAATTTTTCGCGAACTGCGTATAGTAACGCCTGCGGACCGCAATGAAACAAATTTTCGTGTTTTTCTCTTACAATAAGTTTAGTAATTGAATGTTTTTCGCCAAGTAAGATTTGATGTTTTTCAGCGTACGTTAATGACGAATTTTCCAATCGTCCTCCGACTCGGAGCACACCCTCTGGATCTAGAAACGGTTTCAACGCTAAAATTTTACTCTTTTGATCCACATTACCGTGCGTTTTTAACGAATGAATTTCTGCTCTAAACATATTAATTTGTGCCAGTTTTATCACCGAGATTTCCGCATTTTTCAACTCTTCAACCGACAGCGACCCTGTTAGCCTGTTTTTTAAAATGACTTTGCTTTTCCACCTTAATATCCACGCTGTTACACTCACCAGCTTTTTGTAGCTAGAAAACCGATTTAACAAGTCATCATTTTGAGTTTCAGTCTGCAATAAACAACAAGACGAGATATTTCGCGCTTCGGGAAGCGACGTTTCATTTAAAATGTTTTCCTCGCAAGCATAATCTATCGATGAATTTGACAAAAAACTTGGACCCTGCCACCAAATCGGCGAGTTGATTAACTCTACTGGAGACACACCCCGCGAGACTAGATCTGCTGGATTTTCCTCAGATACGACATGCTGCCAATCACTTATCATTGTGTTTTCTTGTACGCACGCGACTCTGTTAGCAACGAATGTTTTATAACGATTAGGCGCAGATCGTATCCAGCTTAACGCAATCGTTGAATCGCACCAATATGTGTATTTGCTTACTGAAAGATTTCTCATTGACGACATGACTTTTTGTACTAGTTGCGATAACAAAACCGCCCCACACAGTTCCAGCCGTGGCAACGTTATTTTCTTCAATGGTGCCACTTTCGATTTAGCACATACGAGATTAATAACGACATTATTGAACGCATCAATTGATCGAAAATAAATGCATGCTCCAAACGCCTTCTCACTCGCATCGCAAAAGCCATGTACCTCGAGATAAACGTAATTTTCCACCAAAACATGCCGCGGTACTTTTACCCAATTTAACGATGACAGGCTGTCTCGTAATAAATTCCATCTCGCGATTAAGTTTTCGGGAATTTTTTCATCCCATGACAATTTCGCTGCCCACAATTCCTGAATAAGTATCTTTGCCGTGATTATTACGGGACTTACGAGCCCTAACGGGTCATATATTGATGATATAATAGAAAGTACGTTTCTTTTAGTTGGATTTAACCGCGATGAATCAAAACTTCGAATGTTATACTGAATGTTGTCTGAACCTGAGTTCCACGCAACCACTAACGTCTTACAATGCTCGTTTTCTCCCAAATTCACTATTTTCAAATCATTATCTCCGCTTACGCCGTCTAGGACCTCTCTGTTATTTGTCATGAACTTTCTTAGCTCAAATCCGGCTGAACTAAGCATTGTGCAAACTCCTTGACGAATCTCGATTACCTGACTCACCGATTCACCCCCCCGTTATCAGATCATCCATATAGAAATCCTCTTTTACGATTAACGACGCTAATGGATGTGTTTGCGCATTTTCTTCTGCAAGTTTTTCGAGACATTTGGTAGCAATGTACGGTGAACTTGTGTTTCCGTACGTTAGCGTGTTTAGTTCGAAGATTTTTAAAACATCTGAGGGCCTGGGGCGCCAAAATATCCGTTGATATTTTCTATGTTCAGGGTTGACCACTATTTGTCTATACATCATTTTGATGTCTCCTACAAAAACGACAGGGTGTTGACGGAATCGAAGTAGAATAGAAATCAGGTCGCTTTGTATCGTTGGACCGATTAATTGAGTTTTATTGAACGAGATACCTGATGAAGTTATTGTACTACCATCAAATACGACGCGAAGCTTTGTAGTTAATGATTCGCTACGAATTACCGCGTGATGAGCAATGAAATTTCCCTCAGATGAAGAGGCTTTTTCGAAATCTACTTCACTCATGTGATTTAAACTTTCGTATTTGGACATGAAATCGCAATATTGTTGCTGAATTTCAGGATTGCGCACGAGTTTGTTTTCCAACTGAAAGAAACGTCTTAGCGCGATTTCTCTAGTGTTTGATAATTTATCGATGAGATTGTTAAATGGTATTTTCACCACGAAACGACCCTGTGTGTCGCGATAATGTGTAGTTTCAAAATGTTCTTCACAGTCTTTTTCCTCGGTGGATAAAACTGACTTTGGCGTTGACGGTTCCTCGGTTTGCCAAAAACGCAGAAGGATATCGTCTGTTAACGATTGATTTGTTTCGACTTTAAATGAAACTACATGAGACAATGCCGCGGTTTGCAATGGACCCGAAATGACCCAACCTAGCTTAGTTTCTTGCAGTACCGGCTGATTGATTCCTAACGAAATTCGATTTGAAAGTAATATGCCCCAGAAGTGACTCGCGCCGATAAGCATGTCGACTTTTTTCGAGACACATAATTCCGGATCTGCAAGTACAATATCACTTGGGATTTTTAACTTATTGTAATCCAACGACGATGGTGGTAAATTACCAGTTATTTGTGACATGACGAGACAGTTTAATTCGCATTTAAAGTTCATGTATTCCGATTGAGCGGTTACTACAATTTATTCGGTAACATTTGAGGACGTTTGGCAAATGCCTTGCACCGAGATGTTGAATGGGGTTGTTTCTAGACCAAGTTTGCGAACGAACGATTCGAGAATGAAATTTGATTGGGATGCAGAGTCTAATAAACACCTGCACGATTGTAATTTTCCGTTTACATCGAGTACTTTGACAACTGCTGTCGCTAACAAAGTATGTACCATATTCGTACGATTTGCTAGTGCCGTTACCGAGATATTTTCTGCAATTGCGCTAGTCGATGCATGCGATGGTTGAGCAATACTAGTTGTCAACGCTTTAGTTTCGATTTTTTCAAAATGTAACAAAGAATGATGTTTCTGTCCACACTTGCGGCAGCTGAACTTTGATGGACAATTTTTACAAAATGGGATTTCAGACAATTGTTACACAAACGCAACTCTCGTACTTTCTGATATCTTTCGTTACTTGATAAACTAATAAACTTGGGACACTGATTTAAATAATGACTTTCTCCACATAAATGACAATTGCAACTAATATTATTTGCTGTTACTGCGTGTACTTTAACTACCTTTTGATTTAAATTTGCCGGTTTAAAATTATTTTCTGGAGCTTTAATGGACGACTTTTTTACTCTACCTAACGCGATTGCATGATCCGCAACAAATTCCGACAATTGTTTATATGAAGGTAAAGCAGTTTTGGTGTATGCCTTTTCGAAACACTTTTTTGTCTCGTTGTCTAGTTTTTCCAAAAGAAGGTTAAAGATGACAAAGTCCCACTTGCTCGTGTCAAATTCTAAAAGGTCTAAAGCCGCTAAGTTCTTTTTAAACGTGTCTAAGAGAGATTGAAGCAGTACTGGAGATTCTGATCTTACCGCTGTTGCATTTAATATTGAGTTCCAATGTTCTGTCGCCAAGGCGCGTTTATTGTCATATCGCTCGAAAAGTATATCAATTGCGACTTGGTAATTGTCGTTTGTGAGTGGCAATGTGGATACTAACCCCAATGGCTCCCCTGTTAAGCAACCCGTGAGATATTCAAACTTCTCTACATTTGAGATGGAGTCGTGTTGATGTATAGCCGATACAAAACGATCCCTAAACGTTTGCCAGTCTTTTAATTTCCCGTCGAAGGATGGGAGTGTCAATTTTGGCAAGTTTACCGTTGATCGACCCTGAGTTACCGTTTCATGATTGCTATTATCAGTAGAAGGCCTTTTTACTTGAGGAAATAACCTTTGATGCAACGCGATTGTTTGAAAATATGCGTCATCGCCACTTTTGCTAACCCTTCCTGCTTCCTCTAACTCATCCGCTGATACCTGCCCAATAGCCGCATCGCGGTACCCTACGAACTCCTTATAATGATTTTCAAGATAAGTAAAGCGAGAATTGAAAAGGTTTCGAAGGGCAACATCCGTCTCCGCTAAAATCCCTAACTCTTTTGTTTCAATTAACTTATTCAAAGCGCTTTTTCTTAGATGAAGTGCAAGTGCTTTTTTATTTGCGGCCATTTTGCTGGTCATTCAAATTTAAATTTAATTAAGTTTGGCGCGAAGGCAGAAAAACAACGCGAACAGTTTCAAATATTTGAATAAATTCAAGGTGAAGTCGACTAGACGATGTTGAAATTGTCTAAACTTTTTTATAACAATTGAAACGCAAAAAAAACAAGAATTCACACACAAAAAGAGACAAGTTTGTTCAATACTAAGTGAAATTGTATATTTAAAGAGGAATTAAGGATAACTACCTGACGTACTAACTATGATCTTGTTACTGCAATGAGGGCTGCACTGGATCGAGATGCAATCAAGGATGCATCCGGCTCGAAGGACCATTTATGTAGGGTGATGTCGGCGGACACGTCGATCACTGGGCCGCGATGAACACCACAAATAAATGAAGGCAGGCTTGTTTTGATGTGTTTAGTTTATTATTTCCTTAAAACACTCTTTAAAAATGACTGTTGAACAAAATACTTATGTGTGCAAAAATTAACAATTAAGTTTTACAAAAATGCGACTCGTCTTGTCTCGATTCCTTTTGCAACAACGTCTTCTCCTAGCTTCCCTTCCACGATCGGCCTCTCTTCACGTCGTCTTAGAATTTGTTTACAAAAAAGGGTCAGAGATTCACAATTCTCACACATAGACAACAATTAAAACATAATATACAAATTCGACATTTTACAGTAAACACTACAAATACATATATATAATTTGGTAAGCCCTAACAACTGATGTAAATCAGAAGCAATTTTCCACAATATTGAATTTTCATCGTTTTTTCTCACCATCAAGTGTTGTTTTGCACCCATTCGTTCATTACGATGGGTTTCAACAATATACAAAGTATTCATGGTAAATAGTTTTCATTTTTGACTTTACAAATTACTAATTTTCAAAATTTTTCAGATCTCTACCAATTCATTGGTCCAGATGATGATGCTTTGGTGGAATGCCTGCAACAACAGGGCCTCCTAAGAAAAACCAAAAAGTGCACCAAGAACAATTGTCGTAGAATGTGTGTTATTCACCGTAATGCGGCAAGTTCTCTTGGCAGGCGCTTTAAGTGCAAAAAATGCTCTGCGGTATATTCAATTTTGGATGGATCTTTCTTTTCCACTTTGCATGTGCCGGCACGAGACGTTTTAGTGCTGTTGTTTTTCTGGGCTAACCGAATAAGATGTGGCTGTGCCACAACCACTGTTCGAGTTAGAAAATCAACTGTTGTGCAGATGTATCGATTTTTTCGAGATATCTGTTCCTGGAAGTTGTTACATGACCCTGATTCTTTTCGTTTGGGTGGACCAGGTTGCATTGTACAAATTGACGAGAGTGTTTTCACTCGCCGAAAGTATAATGCTGGCCGCATAGTTCCGCCTAAATGGGTTTTGGGGATTTATGATACAACTGCCAAGAGAGGATTTCTCGAAGAAGTTCCGAACCGCAGTGTTGAAACGCTAAAAGGAATAATCAGCAAGGTTGTACAACCTGGATCGATTATCTGGACCGACGAGTGGAAGGGTTACCGCGGTCTCAATGACATGGGTTATACCCATGAGACCGTTAACCACTCGTTACAATTTGTCAATCCTGATAATCAGGTGTGCACAAATCAGGTCGAGGGATATTGGTCTCGGCTGAAAGGTTTCTTGCGGCGCTTAGGAGTCTCCTCCTCACCATTCTTACCGGAATACATCGACCAATTCCTGTGGGATGAACCATATAGCATGGCATGACTGAAACTAGTCGCTTTCATAATTTGGTCGCTCACATTAAAGAGCGTTACCCACTGCCATAATTCAATTTAAAAAATCGGTTCTTATCAGAGCCACCAAATTTTTTTATATTAAAAAGAATGATTACCTATTAAAATTGCTAATTTTTTCAGTCTGGTTAGGTTCAGGTTAGGTTTGCATAGTATTTTTGTTTGTCGATACACTGTAACGGGCAGTAATAACTATTATGCACACGCTCTTCACTTCGCTTCGCGAAAGCATACAAAAAAATCTCGTATTTTGGTCTGGTTAGGTTCAGGTTAGGTTATGTTAGGTTAGGTTTGTATAGTTTTTTGTATGTCCTCCCCCCAGGAGTCACCACCTTGTCGTGGTGGGGGAGCTTAAGTAGCTGCAAGGATCCTGAGAGCTATGCCAGCGGGAACCTCGGTTCCTGACAGGGCTACCCATGCTGGACAGGTCAAAGGTGAGCAGTGAAAAACGAAGGGTGACTCACACAGCTGGAACTCTGATGGTGGTGCAGCGCCTGTCACAAGATGTGACGGCTGCACTTATCGGAAGAGGGATGGCACGGCGGTGAATATGGAAATGACTTTGATTGCTGGATAAAGTCCCCGACCCTGCCAGGGTACGGTCACACTTGATGATACGGGCCTGACACGGGAATGGGACGCGGACTGGAATTGATAACGAACATGGCATGGTAACCGTTGAACGCGCTGGCCGTAGCGATCAAAGGCAAAAAAAGAAAAGTATGTCTAGTAAAAAGCTAATTTTTCCCCGGGCGGGTCTGGCTGACGGCTAGGAATCCCGCACTTGTAGTAGCATGGATACCGGGGGGGGGGGGTCTCCCCTGAAACGGTAAGGGCTCTCAGAAGACTAAGCTCAAGCGGGGAAGTCAGGGAATTCCTGCACAGGTCCGTGGAGTACCGGGAGGAACAAGACACGGACAGTGACACGGGTTTGAACATAACCATCATAGAGAAGCAGGTCGCCGAGGACACGGTAGAAAATGGACCACAGGCCGCCTACAAAAAGTAAAAAGGTTCGACGAGTTATTTGACAAAAAAGATAGATCCACACAGGGTAAAACTGCTGCTGCAAGCAATAAAAAAAGGAAAGCCGACAGCCCGGCAGAAGTAACAGAAGCCGATGTCCGAACCAGTAAACCAATAGATGACACTACACGTAAAATGGAGCAGGTTAAAAGACAAAGTCTTAGAGTTCACGAGCAGTAACAAGAACGTCCATAAAGACATAAAACAGTGGGCCAGGGAACTCAGTTTCCTGTCCAAAAAAGCCGCAAAGGCGAGAGACCTGGCAACCGAAGAAATAACCAACAGCGACCACATGGAAGTTCAGAGACTGGAAAAAGAAATAAATAACTTAAGAGAAAACATGGAGTCACATAAAAGACCGGCTGCAAGAGAAGTGAAGGTACTAAAAATGCAAATAGAGAAGGTAATGAAAGAAAAAAAATGGCCGAGATGGAATGTAGGAAAGCCCAAAAGATGGCGAGCACTAAGCTGTGCAAAGCATGCCAGGCGGAGAGATACACGATAAAGGACGAGAGCCTGACCAGCGAGATGGAGTACGACGAAGTTAAAGAAGTCTTGAGTAAGGAATGGGCACCAGAGAACTTTACAAACACACAATTGCTGAGACAAGACCCACTAGCAATAAAGGAAGGAAACCTAGTGTACTTCTGTGCTTTAGATGAGAAAGACAGATCCAAAGTGGAAAAAGCCCTATTAAACAGGCATACAGAGCTGGCGGGAGGACCGAGAACAAAAAACAAAGACATTGAATACAACATAATTAGACATACTACAAGCTATAAAGATAGTAGCGGGACTTGGAAGGAGAGTAGGAAACAGATTACCGTAGCGTTCTACAGCCCAAATAGGAGCAAAGAAAAAACCGAAGCGGACACATGGGAGTTCCCTCCTCCTGAAGCATATAAGGGGAATAGAAGAAGGGAAAGAAGAAGAGGTAACAATCGTAGGACCAAGAGGAGTAGATGAGATAACACTCAGGAAAATAGCAGAAATCGTATTCCACAAAACGGGCTTCCAAATACAAGTAATTAGGAAAAAAGATAAAACAAAGACGATACAAAATAACAGACGCTAATCATAAAGCCAAAAAACGAGGGATCGTATTCGGATATGGTTAAAAAACTCAAAGAGGGCATGAACAAGCCAGAAGACAAGAAACTAATAGATAGAATCCGTACAACACGGAACGGGGCTATGGAGGTCAGGTTAGCAGAAGACAATGATAAAGAAAAGGAGAAGAGACTGAGGAATATAATGCATGAAGAAGAGGTGGAGCGCCCGTGGGGCGGTAGGTCAACCATATTCATCAGGAACGTGGACATCCTCACGACGGAAGAAGAGGTGGCGGCTAGGATCCATAAATATACGGGCGAGAAAATAAATCACATAAAAGTCAGTAAAATGAGACCCACTAAATGGGGGACCCAAAACACGTCCGTCACTCTACCAAAAGAGACGGCAAAGAAGCTGCTAGAAACGAAGGAACTAGATATCGGCATAGGGAGAAGCCAGGTGGAAGAAAGGGTAGAAATTAGGTGCAGCAAGTGTTGGAACTACGGGCACAGAAGCAAGGAGTGCCCAAGCACAACGGACAGATCCAAACTCTGCAGAAAATGTGGGAAAATCGGGCATATAGCCAAAGTGTGTAAAGAGGAATTAGCGAGCTGTCTACTGTGTAACGAGGAACATGTAATGGGCACAGCCAAATGCACGGCATTTGGCTCTAAGGGAGGCCAAGAAAAGCAGAATCCGCAAATGGGAATAAAAATACTACAACTAAATGCAAATAGATGCTCAGGGACGACACGACATGGCACAGTATGTCGCTGCAAAAGGCATGATAGACATGATAGCCCTAACGGAGCCCAACAAAAGCTTGGCATTAGCTGGGAACTGTCCAGGATACTTGATAGCTACCTGTCGGAGAGAAGGATAATGATATCAAAAGAGGGCACGAAAGAAGTCACGGGAGGGGTTCCCCAAAGATCTATACTTGGCCCCATACTATGGAATATACTATACGACGGTCTACTTGACATAATGATGCCACACGGAGTAAGGAGAATCGCATATGCGGACGATTACGCGCTCGTAGCCTGCGGAAAAGATGCAAGCGAACATTTAGGACAGAAGAAGCCCTCGAGAATGTCCACACATGGATGGTGAGAAACATGCTTAAGATAGCCTTCCACAAGGCGGAGGCAATGATACTGGGTCACGCAAGAAGAATAGACGGAATTAGGTTTAGGTGGAGGGACCACATGATTGTCCCAAAGAACACAATCAAATACCTGGGGCTTACTCTAGACCCCGGCCTAAACATGAGGACTCACCTGCGGCAGGTTAGTGAAATGGCCAAGGAAAGGGCAAGGGCTCTGATGGCAGTAATGAAAAGGGTAGGAGGGTCGTCGGACATCAAAAGGCGGATACTGGCACACACGGTCCTGTCCGTGATACTGTATGGAGCGCCTGTGTGGGCCAATGCGCTGGAGACTAAAGCGAATAGAGACATGCTGCGTAGCCCAAAGGCAGACCCTTATAGGAGTGTCAATGGCGTACAGGACCGTATCTACGGAGGGCCTGCTTATCGTAGCAGGGATGCTACCAGTAGACTTGCTCTCCAAGGAAAGGCAAAAGATTTACTGTGCCACGAATAAAACGGAGGCAACACGGAAAAACGCCAGAGAAGCCAGCTGGGGGATATGGATCGAAGAACTAAAAAGGACACAGATTGCGAAATGGACGCGTAGCCTAATAAAAAACCCGAAAGAGTGGGCCGAAAGAAAGCATGGGCACCTCAACCACGAACTGACGCAGTATCTGACGGACCACGGCAATTTCAAAGCATACCTGAAAAGGATCAAGAAATCGGAAGAGGATGTCTGCAGGTGCCAAAAAGAGGCAGATAAGGCGTGCCATGTCTTGGAGTGCGAAAGATGGTCGGAGGAAAAAAAAAAATGGACGAAGCATGTGGTAAACACATCACAAGTAACAATATAGTAACCGGTGTGAAACTGGCAACCCGAAAACTAGACGACCCAGCAACCGCCCGACGGTCGGACGACCAATCGGATAAGAACTTTTTTTAAGAAAATTGCATTTTCTCGAAAACGGTAAGGTGTCTCACCTTGCGGTTTTCACCATTCGAATGTACGGCACAAAATACATATACTTAATCTGTTTTTATTATTCTAATCGCCGTCAAAAGGGTAGTTGCGGGATGAAAACCCTCTAAAAACATGGAAAATCGCGTTTTTCTCGAAAACTATTAGGTGTCGCACTTTGTAATTTTTACCATTCATTTCTACGGCAAAAATACATATAATAAGCCGATTTTTATTTTTCAAATCACTGTCGAAAGGGTGGTTGCTGTGTGAAAACTTTCTAAAATTAGAGAAAATCCAGTAGGTAAGTTAGTGGTTTATTTTTTCCACTCTCATAGTATGTGTAAGCATCAAAATATATCAAATGCGACTTATTCTATTTGTAGAATAAGCATTTATTTATTTCATATATTATTTGAATTATAATTATGTAATAAAGCGCTAAGAAACCTAGTTGGTCACCCAGTGTGTTCTGCGCTATCTCTTAGAACAAATGCTATTCTCGATATTTGAATTTAAATATGCGATTTGTCAATATCTGTTGATAATAAAGTAGAATAAAAATAATCTTTTTATAAAGTATTGTAAATAATTTAATTATTTACTTACTATAGAAAATGTACCTTTAGGATGCATATACAAGATGGTCTTTAAAGTTCCAATATAAAATGTTTTATTAAAATTCCTAATTCAGACAATCAGAGACAGGACTCTAATTACAAGTAGGTACTTCGGCATTTCGAAGAAACTACAGGGGGTCTGCATAATGTGCCCTTGTACTTACAAAGAATTTTAAATATCCTATAAATTGGAAATACCATATTGTTTATGAAACAATGGGTACGATGAACCGAAAGACAAAAAGGCTTTAGTTTCGCCGCTGTTAATAGTGGAATACCTTGTGGAAGTAGAACACAGAAGTAGGTATATGTATACCTAACATTGTAAAAAATGTAATGAATTTGAATTGAGAGAAAATATTACCTCTCCAATGTATAAAATGATGATTATTGTGTAATAATATATACATTAATTAACAATACTTTCTTTTAAATCTTCTGCTATAGAAAGGTATGTACCTATAGATATTATTTGCTAAAATTAAAAATTTGCCTATTGGTACATGTCACGTCCCCATTCCCTTAGCTGATCCCTTAATTATTTTCGGGGGATGAAAAGTGGTGTACTTGGACAAAAAAGAAAAAAATTCTCTTGATTTATTGGCCCCTAAACATACCTATTAGGGAGTAGGGTACGCTCATTGGTTAGGTGGGTGGTGCTGAGAACATTTTAGTGGAGTGACCTGGTGGGAGTGTACTTACCCTTAATATAAAAGATGCAAATTTTATTAACGGCTATTACCTGTCAACTCGATTTAATAATAAAATCTTAAAATGGTAAGTGATGTTATATTCTATTAATTTTTCATTAATTTTATTTATACATTTTTACAGGGAGATAAATCTGGTACACATGATGTGGTTGAAGCCGGGACTTCAGTGTCTTCGGCGTCTTCCCCCTCAGAAAATTGTTCGGTTATTGATATGAAGGACGATAATGGGGGCTTATTCGCTGATTTAAATGTAAGGAAAACTACAATACGTTAGATTTTTACTTAATATATTTTCTTATTTTTCTAGATGCAAATGGAAGACGAAAAAAATAAATTGCTGGAAAAATGGAAGAGGAATGATGAAATAAATGAATTGGTAAGAAAAATTTAATTAGTAAATAGCTCATACCTCTTAACGAAAATGATACCTTTACATTACAGATTCAAAAATTAAAAGATGAAATTTCATACGTAAGTTACAACCTATATCATATGAATTTTACTATTTAAATATTCAATTACCTTATCTTTGAATTTTAGCTGCACCGTAAAAAGTCACTTTTATTAACCAAAATCCAGAACAACGTAAGAGAAATAATTATTTTGCTTCATGTATAAGTTCCATTTTTTAATTTTTCAGACAATCACTCTAGAAGATAGGGCCTACTTGGCAATCATCAATGGCAATTTGAATAAATGTATTCGTCAAAAAAAAATCTATATAAAGAAAAACATGTGGGTACCAAAAAATTTATTTACTTAACTAAATATTGATAAAAACTATTTTCTTTTTCAGGGCACACGTTCGGCTCCCTATTGATTTTTATTTAAATTTATGTATATATTAATTTGTTCTTTTTACTTTTTTCTCCAGCATTTTCTAACGGTTCTTCTAAGAACCACTAAATATTTTACAAAAAAAGAGAATTGATCGAGTCTTGCTGCTCATTGAGATATTTTGCTTGATATAATAAGAATAATAATACCTCAATATGTGTTTCTTAACACTTACCTAAATTTCAGTAAATTGGTTCTTCTCAGAACCACCAAATATTTCATAAAAAAAGAGAAATGATCGAGTTTTGCTGCTCATTGAGATATTTTGCTTGATATAATAAGAATAATAAAACCTCAATATGTGTTTCTTAACACTTACCTAAATTTCAGTAAATTGGTTCTTCTCAGAACCACTAATTTCTTTTGCGAAAATAAAAGAAATGATATTCCTAATAAAAGTTCTGTGATATAACTATAGAAGTTATGTATTTTTGGAGTATAATGTTTAAGCGAAGTCACTATAAATTCTTTTAGTGACATACTCACTTATTATTAAATTATACAAAAAAATTTTTTATAAGAAAATTCACGATTCTTTGCCTCAAATGTAACTGAATAACAGATTTTCTGTTTTTAAATGTTAAAAACATGTTGAAACGTATTTAAAACTTTCAAAACGAGCTTGTTTTATATTTATGGCGGGGTCACATAAAACATGCCATAAACAATCTGGTCATATACACAATGGTGTACAATTTTCTTGTTTACCTCATTAAGGCCTAGGGGTAAAAATATAGAAATAAATGTTAAAGTTTTGCGTTGTACTTTTTACTTCTCATTCTATTTTGGCTTCTCCACATAGTAACATTGCGCGTTTCATAGTGTTATAAAGTGGTATCAATTTGATATTTGACTATTTTCCAGTTACATATTATTTGACTGTAGTGAAAAAATAAATCTAAATAACAGTTTAAATAGTTCTTTATGTGATTATACAGTGATAAATATTTTGTGGGTTCAATAAGTGCTATAGTGTTTCCCAAATTTTCTATTGGATTATCGCCAGGAATTAATTTGCATTATTGGAAATAAATGTAAGTACATTTTTGTATAAAACGTACGATTTATGTTTATTTTTTGCGGCATTTATAGTTTGAAAGCGGATTTAAAGTTTTAATTAAGTGTTCAATTTAGGTATATTCAGTATAATTACAAAATTCAATATGAAATTGAACAATCAGAAACTTGATAAAAAATTATTTGAAGACAAATTTTACAATTTTTGCATTACATTTGAGAGAGAAGATGAGTTTTTAGGGGCAAATTTTCGATCTAATGAATCGATTCTCTCAGAATTATGTTCAATATTTGCAATGAAAAATAAAAGTAAAAATAGATATTTATTACAAAAGAAAGGAACACGGTTCTTGAATTTTTTAAAATACCAGAGAAAAAAATTTGAAAAAACCAATTTAGATAAAAACGACGCAAAAAATATTGTAATAGAGAAAGAAGCAATTGGATCGGAAATAAACGATGACACTAAAATTGAAAGTGATGATATGTCTCATTCAGATTCCAAAAAATGTGGATCTATAATTGAAACTGTAACAAGTGAAAATAATGATGACATCTTATTATCATCAATAGAACGATCCGCTGTTATTGGTGAATCTATCACGAGTGCAGAGAGTAATTCTAATACAACATGTTCTAGTAATTACTCAAATGTCTCAGAAAGTGTCAGCAAAAGCAGCAGTGATCAGTTATCATCAGAAAAAATTCAAAGTAATTCGGACATTTCGGAAACGGATTTTAACACTACTAAAAATATTACTGATAGTAGTAAGAATGAATCAGATACCACAATTAAATCAAATGATCCACAGACAGTTCTCCCATTGGGAGCACAGAATCTGCAGGATGAAAATTGGGAAAAACCCACGTGGAAAAATTGTACTTATTCTGAAGGAACTTTAATACTGAAAAACGACGTTTTTAGTAAAATTTTTCGTAATGGACAATTCACTAATAAGTGGAAGGACATATTTCTTGAGAAAATTAAAGAATTAAATAATGTTTGTATCATTAATATTAAAAGTAAAAAAATTAATTATACTGATTCTATAATTACAATTTATTGCTACTGCGCTCAAAATTGTAAAGTTTTTGTTGCAAGAATCAGTAATGTATTTGCCGATGAAGATGAAATTGAATCATCTCATTTTTTAACTTTGCATAGCAGTGGTCTTGATTATAATCACTATATGAAATTGACTAGATATTTAAATAGTGCGAAAAGAATATCGGCAATGAAAAAAATTAAGCATTTAAAGCCATCAGCATATAAAACGAAAACAATACACCGTGCATCAGAGACATTAATAAAAGAAGGAAATTTACAATCAATAAAATCAGATTGCGTTGTGCGAAAATTAAGATCTGAAGCACTATCTCGAAAAGATAGAGACACGGACGATATGATAGATTTAATTTTAATGCAAAGGAAAAATTTTTCTTATATAAAATCGGTTTCACAGCCCTTAAAAGTATACATATTCAGTTTAGAACAATTAGAAATTTTAAAAAAGTGTATTTCAGAAAATAATGTTTTAAATTTAAATATAGACGCAACAGGTTGTGTTGTACGGCAACCTAAATTAATTAAAAAGAGAATTCTATATTATGCGGCAGTAATTAATACAAATGTAAATAAACGTATTTGCTCAATTTTTGAATTAATCAGTTCTAGTCATAGTACAGTAACAATAGGTTGCTGGCTAGCTGAATGGAAAAGATTTTGTATCACGAACAATGTGAAGTGGCCAGTTGTGGAAAAAATTGTATGCGATTTTTCATTCGCAATTATTAATGCAATTATGTCTTTTTGGAACAATATGACATTATTAGATTACATAAATTTAACATTTGATTGGATAATTTACAATCAACAAAATTTTGATTCAAACAATATTATCAGAATTCATATTTGTTGTGCACATTATTATAAAATTATGTGCAATGATATTGCGGCATGTACTAAGAATAAGGATCTTAAGAAGTTTCTGAAAATTGCACTTGCCTTACCGTACCAGTTACATAATTTCAATTTAATATGCAACTGGTATCGAGACCTTGTCATAATATTAGAAACCAAACATTATAACAGTCAGGTACAGACTGCCATTGATAATTTAGAATCAATGATGGAAAATTATGAAATTCTAAACGAAGAAACCTTAGATGATGTGGTATTACCACCTGATGTGGAAACAGCAATTAAAAATCAAAGCGCAATATACAAAAATAGTAAATATTATATTCATTTTACTACACTTCATGAAGATGTTATCTTTGAAATGTATTCTGTTGGTGGAGATGACGATTATGATTTCAAGTTAAACAAGTATTATAATCTTGACTTTGGAAAAATAATTTTGAAAAAGTACATGGCATATTTACCATTATGGAGTGGTCTATTGCTAAATAGCAGTTCTCGCTTTAGTAATGCCAATGTCGAAAATTGGTTTAATTTAATTAAAAATGTTGTACTAAAAGGCAACAGAAATGTAAAATGTAGTCGTTTTGTACGTGATGTTAGATTAAAAGTTTTGGGCATTTACAAAGAGGTCACA
Source organism: Silvanus unidentatus (assembly GCA_963930825.1). Lineage (NCBI taxonomy): Eukaryota > Metazoa > Arthropoda > Insecta > Coleoptera > Silvanidae > Silvanus > Silvanus unidentatus. The sequence continues at coordinate 8,501,896 of OZ005757.1, read as the reverse complement.
TTAGAAATACCAAGCTCTGGATTGGCAAGAAAGGGAAAAAGAAAACTTTTAAAAAGTACTGATGCTAGTATGCAAACTTCTTATCCAGAGTTAGAAGAAGAACAATGGGCAAAAAAAATTAAACCCACTATACCAAATGTTTTTCAGGGTCGCAAAATAAAAGAAATTAATACTTCGCAAAAGATCTCACAATCATCTGATGATTTAATTCTTAATATCCAAGTGGGTTCACAACAAAAAACAACAGCAGATTCTAATTTGAATAATATTAATATAGATACAGATGATAAAGCACCTGGATCAAAGTTGATAGACTCAGGTGACAATTTAATTCACGCAAAAATTCTTGAAAATGGTTTATTTTTGAATCCAGATTTTTATTTAGTTAACGCTATTAATAAAAATACTTTCTACTTAGGTGCAAATTCTTACAACAGACTGAAAATCAACCTCCACAGTTCTGATTTCATCACTTTATTGTCACGGCATAATATAACTTTTAGCGATAGTGATGGAAAAGAATATAAGAGCAGATGGTTGACAGATTATTGCATTGATGCCGCTGCAATTACACTAATTAAATATATCTTTAAATGCGAACAAGATGTTTATTATATTGATACAATTTCTGCACAAATTTTATTTAGCGGAGAATATAATGATAAATTTCAACCTTTGCGTCAACTACTCGTTGTAAATCGCAATCTTAAATATGTTTTTATTCCATATAATGTAAGACAAATACATTGGACATTAATTATATTAGATATTAGTAATAAAAAGATTATTATTCTCAATCCAAGTAAATTTACTCCAGTAGAAGCTGAACTCATATTTGAGAGAATTAAAGATTTTTTAATTAGGATAGACAGATTATCCTATAATACAGAAAAAATGAATTATCGCAAGTGGGAATTGATCAAAGATCAAAATTGTCCACAGCAAAATGATTCGGAAAATTGCGGAGTTTTGGTAATTTATTACTTAAGTTTAATATGTAAGAATAAATATATGGACCATATTGACACAATTTTTAATAAAGATAATGAATTTGATCCCGAAACTTTTAGAATTTCAATTCAAAATTTATTATTAATCGGATCCGAGGATATGTTAAACAAGTGTATGACTTGTGGTGATGAAGATATCAAAGAGGAAATATTTATTGAGTGCTCAAAATGTAATCGGTGGATTCACCGATCATGTGCAGATATTCAATCTTCCCTAAACATTTCCAAAATAGAAAGTGATAATTTCATTTTCACTTGCAAATACTGCGAGTTCTCAAACACATTTGATGGAAAAACAAAACATCCAATAAATGTAAAATTTAAAAATGAAATAGATTTAGAAATATACAGTAAATGTGTTGATTAACTTGATAAAACCCATTACCTGAAATATTGGTAATTGTAATAACACATCATGGGTGGTGGATGTTACTAATTCCTTCGGGTTGACCCCGTCGTAACAAATACCAGATGTATATGTAGTTGATCCAGGTTTTTATGACCTGTACTTGAATATTTTTTCTTTTTAGATTTGAAGAACGAGACAATTTACTGTTTTAGATATGTTGGTAAGCATACGTCTTTTTTTTAAATAATTAACCCACCTTTACCGTTTCTAACATTACCTAATCTCAGATCCCTACCCGGCAGGAAACACTTACCCGTCCTCGTCGGCCTGCTGGACAGTAATAATCTTTAATATTTTCTTATTGAAGTGATTAAAGCTTATTAAAGATTATTACTGACTAAGCTGAGTGGTAATTTTGTGGGTAGGTTTAAATTCAAATATTGAGAATAGCATTTGTTCTAAGAGATAGCGCAGAACACACTGGGTGACCAACTAGGTTTCTTAGCGCTTTATTACATAATTATAATTCAAATAATATATGAAATAAATAAATGCTTATTCTACAAATAGAATAAGTCGCATTTGATATATTTTGATGCATACACATACTATGAGAGTGGAAAAAATAAACAACTAACTTACCTACTGGATTTTCTCTAATTTTAGAAAGTTTTCACACAGCAACCACCCCTTCGACAGTGATTTGAAAAATAAAAATCGGCTTATTATATGTTTTTTTGCCGTAGAAATGAATAGTAAAAATTACAAAGTGCGACACCTAATAGTTTTCGAGAAAAACGCGATTTTCCATGTTTTTAGAGGGTTTTCACCCAGCAACTACCTCTTCGACGGCGATTTGAAAAATAAAAATCGGCTTATTATATGTACTTTTGCCGTAGAAATGAATGGTAAAAATTACAAAGTGCGACACCTAATAGTTTTCGAGAAAAACGCGATTTTCCATGTTTTTAGAGGGTTTTCACCCAGCAACTACCCCTTCGACGGCGTTTTGAAAAATAAAAATCGGCTTATTATATGTATTTTTGCCGTAGAATCGAATGGTAAAAATTACAAAGTGCGACACCTAACAGTTTTCGAGAAAAACGCGATTTTCCATGATTTTGGAGAGTTTTCACCCAGCAACTACCCCTTCGACGGCGTTTTGAAAAATAAAAATCGGCTTATTGTATGTATTTTTGCCGTAGAATCGAATGGTAAAAATTACAAAGTGCGACACCTAACAGTTTTCGAGAAAAACGCGATTTTCCATGTTTTTAGAGGGTTTTCACCCAGCAACTACCCCTTCGACGGCGATTTGAAAAATGAAAATAAGCGTATTATATGTATTTTTGCCGTAGAATCGTATGGTGGAAATTGCAAAGTGCGACACCTAATAGTTTTCGAGAAAAACGCGATTTTCCATGTTTTTAGAGGGTTTTCATCCCGCAACTATTCTTTTGACGGCGATTAGAATAATAAAAGCAGATTAAGTATATGTATTTTGTGCCGTACATTCGAATGGTGAAAACCGCAAGGTGAGACACCTTACCGTTTTCGAGAAAATGCAATTTTCTTAAAAAAAGTTCTTATCCAATTTGTCGTCAGACCGTCGGGCGGTTGCTGGGTCGTCTAGTTTTCGGGTTGCCAGTTTCACACCGGTAATATAGTAGATATAATGTTGGTTGACAAGGACAAATGGACTGCCATACAGCAGTTTATAACATACACAATGAGGAGAAAACGGGAAGAAGATAACATATAGAAGCACATAGCAAGGCTCCAGGGTGATGATAGGCTAGCGAATAGCAGTGCCATCCTGGTGGCCATCGGCCAATCAAATGTTTCAAATTTGAAAATTCAGATTTTGATTGGCGAGTGACACAGTTGTCAGCAGGAATTTTTGCTACGTGCAGGAAAAATATGGTATAGAGGTGTTTCTTGGACTTTTTAATAAATTTAAAACTACAACATTTTTAGGACAAACATTTAATATTACCTTTTGGTACATTAAAAAAATAAACTTAATATATTCTTAACAAAAATCTTCATCGAGACCGCCTTCCTTCCGGTCTTTAAACCACTGAAAAAAGGCAGAGAGTGACTCTGCATTTTTTCAGTGTTTTTGGCCAATGTTGTCTCCATGGCAGAGAGTGATTGTGCCATTTTTTCCGTGTATTTCGCCAACGACTCCACCTGCGCCAAGAGTTTGGCTTGGTTTTCGGTGTACAATTCCTCCACCGACTTCGTCCTACGCCTTTGATTAATGAACGGTTTGATTTTTTTTGGAGGCGGCTGTTGACGGGGGGGACTCTTCCTCTTTCTAATTAGGGGAGTTTCCATGTCCCCCGAATTATCCAATATCCTTAGGGGTGGTGGTGATTTTTTAGGCGTTGTTGTCTGTAAATAGTAATAAAAATTTGTTATTAAATTATTTATACTTAATTGGTTAATTACCTTGCTGCAAGATGGAACGGCCAAGTCTACGTCATTCCTACCAATTTCAATTTCTTTATTGGAGGCATTCTAAATTTAAATATATATATATATATATATAAATTAATTTAATTAAAAGAAGTACATTAATATTTTACAAACCATGGATATTGGGAGTGGATGAACCCCGATTTCTCCAATATCGTCACCTACAGCGTATTTTGGCCCTATAACGGACATAAGACGCTGCTCCATGTCCGTTAAGGGAACAGCATTTAACGGACCGCCTCCCGTCCGTCTTTGCTCTCTGGCAAATTTGGCTGCCTTACATTTTGTTTTTGACTTCCATCTAGCAAAAGCCTGAAATAAATATAAATTTATTATAATATAATATAAATATAATAATTTCAGTCAACACATTATTACATCAATTAATTATGTAAATGAAATTTTAATTTGACTTACTTTTTGCCACTTATCGCCGGTTTTAATCCCGTACCCCAATGCATTTAGAGCCGTTGCCAATTTGTCCCACTGCTCTTTGTAGGCCTTGTTACCTCCCCGGCTATGAGTAAAATTAGTCCGCAGTAATATCGGATGACTTTCCATCCAGGACAACTTCATTTCCCAGTGACATGGCTGGCATTTAAAGTCTCTATCTTGATCTATGAGCACAACGAAATAATAATAGTCATCATGTCTAATCTAATTACTTAAAAAAATCATTTGGCACACTTACCCATTTTTGTAAAAATAACGTTATAACACAATATATTTCCTAATATGCAACAAAAACCGTTGATCTGAATCGAAAGTACCGAACACACAAACTAAAATGAATAAATATCGTCCAATATGCCCTTATACAGGGTGTTTCAGCTAAGAGCAGCAAAATTTTAATGGCAGATTCGGTGGGTCACCATTAGTTGAAAACTCATTGGATTTTTCGTGGAAATGTCTCTTTGAGGAAATAGAGGCCATCAACTTCTTCGGCATGTTAAAACAAAATTTTAACAAAAATTTTTTAAAAATTATAGTATGTAGCCTATGGTGATCTTGGAGTAATTTTTTTAAATTTTTCGGTTCATTAACTAAAAAGTTATGGACCACTGAAGTTAAGAAATTTTCCAAAAATCTTGACGTGTTCAAATAAAATTGCATTTTTCTCGAAAACGGTGCGTCGTACGAAAAAAATCCAAGAGACAAAAAAGTTTGCTTATTAAATTTGGCATCGAATAGACTTAAAAAAAGTGAAAAATTTACAACCCCCATATGAAAAAACAAAGATGGAAAGCCGCCCCCTTGTCAAAAAACCATATTGGGAGTGGCCGATTTTTCTGATATTTTACAGAAACATAGTCCACAATGACTTAAGTAAGTGTGCCAAGTATGGTTATTCCAACTTATTACAGTTAGGAGATATTTAAAAAATTCGATTTTTTTTCAAGAACTTTGATGGCCCATATCTCCGTTAGGAAGCGTTTCCGAGCAAAGTGTATATAGGGTTCTCGACTTGGTTTGGCCTCGAGAATCTGCCATTTAAATTTTGCTGCTCTTAGCTGAAACACCCTGTATATGAAATCAAAACGTCTCAAAGATGAGTTTAAGAATATTAAAGAAGGAAATTGGCCAAATAAACAATAATTTATGCATAATAGTTGTATTTAGGGAAAATCTTCTTAAATTCTTAAATATTTATAAATTGAAAAGGGATTTGTATTTAAAATTATGTACACCTAAATACTATGGGGGGTTAATGTCGTCACATCGTGATTGTTTGGGCTAGGTAGACGAAAAAGGAACTATTATTTTACAACACTGCAATTTAAATTTAACTCAATCAATGGGGGTCACAAGATGATACAACTTTTTCATACACTCATTTTAAAGAAGTATTTTTTAAGTATCAAATTTCACAACAGTAGAGTAAAGATCTCCTTGTTCTCGCCCTTAGTGACGGTGGGTTTACAAGTATTTGAAAACAGTGTCAGAGCGAGCCATAAACATTTGAGCGATTTATTGTTTTATTTGGAAGACTAGAATTTCGCAGGGTAAGTATGTTATCTATACTTTTTGTGGTCATTTGCTCTTAAACTGTTAAAATGAATATATACACGTTCCTTCAAATATGCGTTTTTGGCATAATTTTAATATATGCCATATTGTATAACTACAAGATTAAAATGCGGCTCGTGCATAAAACTGTAAGTACCATTTAGTGTACTTATTGTGAAAAATATGTTTCAATGTATGTGTTGAAGTCATTGTTATAGAGTCCTGATGAGCATGAGCCGATAAGATTTAAAGTACGAGCGTACATCGAATTATATCTAGAAAAAAAATAAGTGTCCTACGCAATGAGACTGTAAGTACCTATTAAATAAATGTTATTAGAGTAAATTTCATAATAATAGTTCAAAGAATTATTTCAAAAATTCTTGCATAGGACATTTGAAGCTTTTTCCACCTGTCTACTAATAATTATTCATTCAGAAAAGAAAAGTGTTTTATGCAATCCGTTTTTAAATATAGGAATAAGTGAATTGATTTTGTAATAACTTTCTATAGTCATATTGAAAACGTTGTTTCAGACCCTGAACTTTGTGATATATTTTACTGCCCCTTGGTGGACCAAAGATGACAATTATTAGTTAAGACCATAGTTAATACAGACAGTTATTATATGTAATTTTAATATGACATGTTTTTATTTGTTGGCATTACGCCCTTTTTGTAAATTTAATAAATTAATGTAAACAACTATATTTTTGCGTTTAATTTAATTTAAATTAAAGTATCTGTTTACAATATCCTGTCTTTTCCTTCTTCCTTCCTGTAATAGTTGTCCATTGTTTTGTGCATTTAAATTTGCCATATTGTCCATATTGTCATTGTCTTCCTCAATAATTGGAGCATCCATTGGCACATTATTTTTCATACATATATTATATACAACGCAGCAAGCATAGATTATGTCACCCGCCTTTCCCGGTTCATAATTTAATTTTCTGTCACCGGACAAGCACCGGAAGCGCGATTTTAAAATTCCTACAACAGACATATATTTGTTACACGCCTTATTATATTTTTTAAGTTATGCAAAATTACCTATGCATCTTTCAATTGTGTTCCGAGCTCTTGCTAAGCAGTCGTCGAATCGGCGTTCCGGCGTGTTGGGGGCAGTGTTATTGAATGGTATCATCATCCACGGTTGTAATGGAAACCCACTGTCACCAATAAGCCACGTTTGTTCATTTGGATTATGCAAATGGTGATTAGACATTATATCTCGAATTTCGGAATTGGCCCAAATAAAAGAATCATGGGCACTCCCACCATGCATGGCGTTCACACCTAGTATGCACATATTTGCAGCACATATTATTTGGACATTCTTCGAATGGAACCCTTTTCTGTTAAAGTATATGCCTTCATCTGCGGATGGTGCTGCAATAGGTACGTGTGTACTATCTATAGCACCAATAACTCCGGGAAATCCAAATTTAACCATGAATTCCTGTTTTATCCTCTGCCGTTCTACTTCTGTTTGAGGAAATTGAATCCTTACATGTACCACTCGCAACAATGCATTACAAACCTCTAATAAGTATTTTGAAACAGTTGTCTGTCCCATTCCTAAAAAAAAACAATATTTATGTACTTAATACATAAGTATTTCATACTTGATTATTTTTCAGCCTTACCTATAGTGAATGAAGTGCCAATACTTCTTTGATATGACCCAACAGCAAAAAAATTTAATGCCATTAAGATTCTACATTCCACTGACACTTTAGTGGATCGTTGTGCTGCATTCATGAATGGTCTAAGTTGTTCAACCAATTCCTGATAAACAGTTTTTATAATTCGAAGTAAGTTAATAAATTCTGCGTCTGGTAAATTCATAGCAACATTTTCTCGTCGAACTTTAACTCTATGTCGAATTAATGACGCGCGTGCTTCTTGAATTAAACGCAAAATATTAATTTCTTCTAAGGGATCTATAAAAAACATAAATGTCTTTTTACCAAAAAACAAAACGAAAATATCCTACTTACTCATTGTGTCTAGATATATTCACTTATATACTTTTTTAAATTAACAAAACTATGTCACTGCAAATTTTACAAAATAACTTCAACAAAATTTAACGAGGAATGAGAAAACTAAAAGGTCGCAGTGTCTTATATATTTTCTAATTACTAATTAACGCCTAATCTAACAAATTTGAATTTAACGAGTTAATTTCTTTCAAATAGTTTAATGTACATAATTTAGTGAAATACAAAATCTTCGAATTGTTAAACATATTATTAAATGCTGGCATTTTATTCCAGAAATAGGATAATGAGGGGATTACAAGAGAAATAATAGATACTTTATGCTTCGTATAAAACAATATTACTAGGAATTTAGGCAGTTTTATACGAATACATATATGTATAACACAAAAACAACATTCATATAGATGTTTAGGTATATTTAACTTTGATAATCAATATCATATCCCGACTACAATAAGTTGACAGAATGTTCTTGATTGGTAGGGGATGGAATTAAAATTCAATGCAGTTTTATGCCGACGTTTCGGGACAATTTATTAATCCCATCTTCAGGGCTGTATCAATACAAAATGCACCTTCAAATAACCTAGCTAAATTCATTAACAATATTTTAAATAATTTAATTCCTGAGTTTGCCTTCAATGTTAAGAATTCGTTCGAGGTTGTTGAGAAACTTAAACACATACCGATTCCAAATGACTACATATTAATATCGTTTGATGTTTCTTCTCTGTTCACTAATATTTCCAAGGATGCTGTTTTGAGATCTATTGAGAGGAATTGGAATTCAATTCGTACGTACACTTCAATCCCGTTAGATATTTTTACTGAAATGGTCACCGTAATTTTTGATAATAGTTATTTCTCGTTTAACAATAATTTTTATAAACAGTTAGTTGGCTCCGCCATGGGTAATCCCTCATCCCCCATTTTTGCTATTCTAGTCATGAATGATCTTTTGAAAGATTTTAAAAATCAAATTAGTTTTCAAATACCATTTTTATTCTTATACGTAGATGATATTTTAACTTGTATTCCTAAGGACAATATTAATTATTCACTTGAAATATTAAATAATTTCGATAACTTATTGAAGTTTACGTATGAAACTGAAAATAATAATTCGATCCCCTTTTTAGATTTACTGCTGATTAAAACGGTCGACCAGAGGATATTGATTGATATTTACCAAAAACCTTCATCTACAAATAGATTACTTAATTTTAATTCTAGTCATAATCTTAACCAAAAAATTAATATAATAAGAATGTTTAAGGACAAAATCACAAAATAAGTTAGTGATAATTTACAACAATCCAGACTTACTCAATTAAAAAATACTCTTATCAATAACAATTATCCTAGACCATTAGTTAACAGAATTCTTTTTGAAAATACCAGCACAAGAACTGATGTCACTAAACAAAACTTCAAATACTTCCGTATCCCTTACCATCCATATTTAGCAAATCGGTTGAACAGAGTTTTTAACGAGTTTTGTGATGATGTCCGACCAGCATTCTATAACAATTTCAATTTAGGAAGGTTGATATTTTCAAAAGTTAAGGATAAAATTCACATAAGTAACCTCTCGAATATCGTCTACGAAGTCCCCTGCAGTTGTGGATGTAAATATATAGGACAAACTTCCCAATTATTAACAAACAGACTAAAACAGCATCAAAATGACGTTAAAAACAATAAAACTAACACTGGACTTGCACAACATTGCTATGACAATAAACATTCACCTGTTTTTAATGAAGCTACAATATTAAATTTCGAACCCATTTTAGCAAATAGACTTTTCCTTGAAGCATCCTATATAAATTGCATTTATAACAATTGTAATAAACAAATTGATTTTCACAATATTGACCAATCGTATATTAATTTTCTTAACTTTTTCTTAACAAAAATTGACAAGAAATTGGGTTAGTTCCTTCCGCATTTAATGAGTAGTTGGTTGCTTAATTTATTCTTGTCAATGTATTTTAGTAAATTTTTAATTATTAGTATTGGTAATCATATAGTAACTTTTTAATTTCAAATCCGTCATTACGTGGCAAATTCAGTTTTGTTGTAGCTCTTTTAATCGTATGTTGTGCCATTTTATCTTTACAAACTTTTAATCAATTTTAAACATTTTAACTATTATTTTTTTATTTTAACTTATTGATTACACATTTTAATTAATTTACTCTGTTTTTAATCTGTTGTGTTGTTATATTTTTTAAACAATTTAATAAGTTAGTATGTGTTGTCGAATTATATTCGTCATCCATCTTACTATAATTTGCCTATTTGATGTAATGTTCATTTCATAAACAGTTTTTGGTGAGTCAAACTTTTCTTACCTTTGTATTACAATAATTATATAATGACCATTTTGTATTGATACAGCCCTGAAGATGGGATTAATAAATTGTCCCGAAACGTCGGCATAAAACTGCATTGAATTTTAATTCCATCCCCTACCACCCAAGAACATTCTTTCAATTTAACTTTGAATTCTTGTTTACAAAATGTTTGCAACCAAGAAATTATTAAATCCCCAAAAATATCACTAGATAGCCAACGTTTTTACCCCAATAGGTAAGGGTAGTACACGAAAGCCGAACGAGTCCGAGAAGAAGTAGAGCGAGCGCATAGCGAACTTTCATCACTACTCTTCCTCTGTTCTTTCGATTTATTCTCTTTGCTCTATGCTTTACTCTATTCTCCAGCATCTTGTGTGCTCCGGCCCCAGGACACTAAGGACCTATTTCTAAAAACAGTGATGTTACAACGCCCGGACTAAGACAAACCGTTTTATGTGCAGACCGACGCCTCAGACTTTGCTCTTGGTGCTACTTGGTATCACGAACAAGGGGAAGAGAAACAACCAGTGTCGTTCGCAAGTTGTACCTCTCGTGATGTGGAAATGAACTACACAGTGACGGAAAAGGAACTCTTAGTAGTCATTTTCGCGTTACAAAACTTTGTACGATTATATTAGGAAATAAAATAGTGATACGAACTGACCACCCTGCGCTTAGGTTTCTAAAAAGGTGCCGCCTTCTTAACGCCCGGTTAACGCGATAACGTCGATCAGTTCGACTATACAGTGAAATTTGTACAAGGAAAAAACAATATTGTACCGGATGTACTGTCGCGATATGTTGTCGGGAGCTCCGAAAACAACCGAATTGCCGAACGCTTGGTCGCAGTGTTTCAAGTCGAAGATTCCCAAGAAGTCATCCACGAACTACTAGAGCTTTCTCACCACAAACGTACCAATTTGTTCGTCGGTCCCATTTATCAAGCCCTAATGACGGAATCTGCGTACTTGTTGTCAAGAGAACAGCAACAAGACGTTCTCCTACACCAGCGGGAACGAGACTTAACAGTCCGTATTGCCATTCCCCAGGACTTAGTAGGGCCACTAATCAAACACTCCTACGAAAGTTGGGGACACTTTGGTGCCAGCAAGTTGTTTATTATCTTGAAAGGAAGTTATTATTGGCCCAACATGCGAAAACCGCTGAAACTTTTCATCCGATCTTGCGACCTCTGCCAGCGAACGAAGCACGAAGCACGCAGCACCTAAGCTTGAGGGTGAACCTAAACCCACGTGGTGGAAAATATCGGCGATCTAGTTACCGTGGATTTTTATGGGCCTCTTCTACGCGGATTGGCTGTCCAATACGTGTTTGTTATCATTGACAGCTTCAGCAAGTTTGTCAAGCTGTATCCGTTAAGGACCGCAAAAACCGTCGTAGCAATCAAGAAACTATTAGAGGACTATTGCCAGTATGTGACACCCCGCTGTGTTCTATGCGACCTTGGATCACAGTTTACCGCGAAGAAGTGGCAACAGGCGTTAAAGGCCGCTAATATCACTCCCACGTTTTCCTCCATTCGACATCCGCAGTCCAACCCCGCCGAGCGGGTAATGAGAGAACTGGAAAGTCTCCCGGGCGTATTGCCATCAGAAACATTCTGGATGGGTAAAACACCTTCGAAAAATTGAGGGTTGTGCCCCTTTTCTTGTACTGTTCGGCAAGCACCCACCAACTCTGCTGGACAGCAGCGTTATCAGCTCGTACTTGCCGGCACCAGCACCGGTGAATCTAGACAACATCCGTGCCCAAGTAAGGAGCGATCTCAAGAAAGCCGCTGCAGCCCGTAAAGTAGACCAGAAGGGCTTTACCATCCAGTACAATGTGGGTGATTTGGTCCTCTTACGGACCAACCCCATCTCCAGCCACAGTAAGAAAGTGACGCTTGGAGTCATTTCAGAGCGAAATTCGCTCTGTTGTATGAGGGTCCGTACAAGATTTCGAAAATACTCCACCGGAATACTTACGAACTTAGGGACCCCGTGGAGTGTATAATACAACTAATTTGAAAACATTTCTTAGACCCGTTTTACACGACCGAGAATTCTCGCCAGAACTACTCCGAGAATTCTGCCTATTATTCTTGGGTCTGTATTACACGACCGAGAATTCTCACATTTATTATTGGAGTAAAAATTGTGAAACTTGTTCTATATTCTGAAGAATCAGCGCGAGAATGAGCGCAGAAGTCTTTCCAGCACTTACAGCGCCTACCCCCCAAACTTCAACAAATAATTTGAATAATTAACACAATTTCTTACCACCAACCGTACCCTAAATGGTAGTACTACCTATACTACGCAGGCGTATGACAATAATTCTGGCGAGAATTCTTCGCAACTTCGCAAATAGACCACGCCTCCCTGCCAGAAAGAGCCCTGAGTTAAAGAAGGTTCGACAGAGGTGCGCACTTAGTACCCTGTTAGTTTAAATTTGAATTTCATATACTTACGCGCTACAACTAATCTGTGTAAAAGAGTGTGCCTGACCATAATGGTCTTAACGCGTAAGACAGAAATAAATAGCCGAAAACGTTACCGATTAGTGAACTTTCCGTAGATTTGAAAAGTGCTTTGGAAAATTATCATTTTCTCCGTAATTAGTGGGCTAATATGGTTTATTTCAAAATCCCCGTTTCATGTAAGTTGCCCATTCTCGGAGTAATTCTGGCTAGAATAATCGGTCGTGTAAAACGGGTCTTAGTGTAAAATAATATTAGTGTTTCATAATAGTGATTAGTGATAGTGGAAATGGACCAACATCTCAAAAACAACATTATCTGGTTCATAAATTGAAGAATAGTTCATCGTAATCAAGGACTTCAACGATGAGACTATGGGGGCGTCTGTGATGAACCGAGTTCGCGGAAAAAGGGGCTAATGGAATATTTTTCCCACTAGCACGTGTAGGACAATTCTTTAGGGTAAATCGTTAACGACTTAATTTTTTTTTTATTAAAAATGTTTGGAGCACATCTGTGGGCCCATTTGAGTATTTTTCTTTATTTAAGTTGTGACGCTTATTTTTCGGCGGATTTGCCTGTCTCGAGCGCCACCTGTTTTTACAGACGAAAACAGGAAACCAAAACGGGTCCCAGGTAACACAATGGAGATACGGTTATGCTAGGGGTCAATTAAAGCACATTATTAACCAGAAAAAGAAAATACAATTTATTTAAACCCTCAAGACTACAGGAAAATAATCAAAATATAAATTATAATTAACATACAAATAGTTCGGTTGGCCGTTCTTGGGAATACGGGATGATAAACGGTGGGAAAAGGTAGAAAAATACGGTCGGTAACGGTAAAACGGTAAATGTATGGCTTTCAGCACGGTGTGTTGCCTAACTAGCCGTTGACATGGACTGGAGAGGTGACTTTTGGTCGCTCCACTCAAATTTGTCGCTTCCCGGTGTATTAGTCGACACCGTTGCCGCTAAGACGCTTCGCTAGAGTGTAAAGACACTCTTTATTTGCTAACGCTTAGTTCCTGGTGTGAGCCACACAGTCTCGGACAGGAAACGGTGAATGGACTGTGTCAGATCTAGCTGTCGCCACAACCAAATTGCGAATGCGACCTGCCCGCTGGTTAACCGGCGACTCCGTGCGAATGGACTCAAAGATCCCACACTAAGAGCGCTAGTGCCCAGGAATGGCATTCACTAGACCTATTTGACAGGTCCTGTACAAGGCGATTGCCAAGCAGAAATACTTCCGTGCGAATGGACTCGAAGGTCCCACACTAAGAAGCCTTCGTCGGTGGTTTGAAGCGACAAACACTGCTTCCAATACTCACTCTCTCACAGGGCGATTCAACGGTGTCGCTGGGCGATTTTCGGTGCTTGATGCCGGTCGGTATTGTTTTACTTACTTGTTGATTGCTTTGTTAATTCGTTGTTAATACTTGCTGTTTGTTGTTCTTCAATTGTCTTCGGAACGGAACTGGTCACTAACGGAAATTTCGGTTCTTTATATACCCGCGGGACGGTCCTGCACGCCTTCAACATCGGTATGCGGTACTAAACGGTATGTTGTATTGCCGTGATTCCCGGTGCAATCGGTTGACGGTATAACTGGTTGCCGAACTCCCAGTGTTTGTTTATATTGTAAACAATGTCAACATAACCTAACTAATACTTGTCAACCAGTATAACTGGTTGACGGACAGCCAGTGATTGTTTACAATGTAAACAAGTGCAACATAACCTAAATAACAATTAAATGCCGGTGCAACAAGTGCAAATACGGTAAGTACGGTACTTATTTACGATATTTTATTAAACGGTTATCTATTTCAGGGTTCCGGCGACATCCCAAATCGGCGGCGGTCAACGAGAGCGGTAAGTACTTGTAATATATACTACGGTATCAATTAATTCCTTTATTTTTCAGGCGAAGAAAAATGGGTTCATTACACCCCCCTCTTTCGTCGGAAGAAAAGAGCTTTGCTCTTTTCAGAACGGTGACGGTACGGTGATGGAAGAAAGACCAACGGTGAGAAATCAATACTCAACGGTGAAGAATCGGTATCCAGCGAAACGGTGGATTGCGACAAATTCCTTAAAAGACGTGACAAATGACTACCAATAATACCATGTTAACGGAAACAACATTCTATTCAATAAACTATTGGTGTTTACAAACAAATAAAGCCTTCTTTTTCTCTCCCAATAAAATAAAATAACAAAGAAAATTATTGACGTGGCGGTGTGTCGGACCGTCTCCAGTAGCGGACCCCACCTGGCAACTTCACGGTCTCCCGACGTCGCCGATGGCGTCGTTCGGCGGGTACAGCCGGTAGAACGTTGTCCGCGATAATAATTGGAGCTGGAATCATCGATCTGGACACTGGAATCGGTGTAGTAGTTGGCGTCGGTATTTGTGTTGAGTGCGGAGTGGTCCCGGTGGCTGGTTTAATGACCACGTCACTCAGTATGCGGATTTTCGTTTTGTATATTGTAGGCGGCGTTGGGGGTTCCTCCTTAAGTCGTTTCAGCGGTGGGAACAGGTGTCAACCCTCCTTGTTGCGATTTGCCAATTTCCACTCGAACACCTCCGGTGGGTGGACGTCGCTAGATGTGGACGGCCCTGGATGAAGGATGGCCACCTCCGGGGTCGAAAGTTCCGGTAAGTACTGTCTCGAGCACGCTATTAGGGAAGGATTAGTGATCTGCGGTAGTTCTTCGCTGTTCGGCGATGGTGGTTTTGTGATCGCTGGCAATGGTACACATGATGTGGACGGCTTCGAACAACTTGACCCCTTTATTGGCAATCCTCTGGTCCGCTTCCCTTTTACCGGAGGATTTATCGCTTCCACTACTTTGATCAGGCGCTGCCTGCCTCCCGACCCCATTAACTCCTTCCAGCGAGCGGATATAATGCTCGCGACTAAGTCGGGTTTTGGAGCAGGCGTTTCGATCCGTGGCTTTCCTGGGCATGACATGGTGGGCGCTCGAGTCGGTTGTACGGGCTTCAGTGGTCTAGTCGGTCGACGAATTGTCGGATCTGGCTCGAGATCCAGGGAAGGCATTGATCTAGCAGCTGGAGCGTTTTCTTTAGACATACTGGAAGAAGATAATTACAATGATAAAGTCCATAGAATCCAGAGAATTATTTTTGAACGGGATGGTGGGACATGAATTTGTTAACGGTAGGATGGCCATTGTTGACGGAGACGGTGCTTGTAGCTACTAGATTGGCGGTATCAACGGTCGGAAAAAAAAATTGTTGAATAATTTGCGGTACGTTTGATTTATGAGGCACTTCTACGGCGACAACAGGCGTCCGACATTACGCCTATTTTTCCACACTTCGAACAAAATTTGGTTCCGGGATTTCGACATTCATTTCTGGTATGCCCTGTCTGCCCACAATGCCAACAACAGTCCGGATTATAACAATTTCTTATCCTTGTTGGCGTCGGGAAATTTGTTTGGGTCGTACGGTCTACCAATTTCGGTCGTTTTGACGAAGCACGGTCATGGCTCCTATGTCGTTCCGACGGTTTACGGTGATGGCGAGAACGTCTTCGGTCGGATAACTCTCGACTCGCCTTCAACTTCATGGAGGGAATGTCCTCTTCGTCAGGCTGATACACCATTTCCGTGTGGCGTTTAGTGTTGACGGTAGTTTTAGGTCGCGTTGTCTTCAGTTCCGGTGTTCGACCTCGATGTCTCTCCCGATGTTCGGTAGTGGGTTTGACGGTGGATGAAACGGGTAACCCTATGGTAGTTTCGGTAATCGGCATAACGTGGCCGCGTCCCCGGGTCACAATGGTGCGCGGTACGATTTTGGACGGTATTCTTGGTGGTTCAGGAACCAGGACAGGCTGCGAAGACATCGGCAACTCATTCTCCCGCATCCATTCAGCAACAGGGTCTCCTGGGAGAGGTGATGAAGCCAAATCCAACCACGACTCGTCGGATAAAGGGGAATCACTCCATTGGTCGAGACCGGCGGACATTAGGAACATTTCCTTTTCGATGTCGGACATCTTCACCTGATTAACTGAAACAGAAAACGGTTACTCTTCATTGCCAGTGACTGGCGCGGGCTTTAAGTCCTTGATATGGACTCGTTTGCACCGCCGCCCCTGAGCATCGGTTAGATCGTACACAACGGGGGAAAGGACTTTGGTAACGGTATAAGGACCCGAATATTTAGGCGCTAACTTAGCCGCGAAACTCTGGGCCGCGGATGAAAGATGGTGCTCCTTTTTGAACACGGTATCTCCTAAATGACATCTCCATTCCCGGCGACGTAAGTTGTATGCTCTGCTCTGTTCGGTGAAGGCTCGCTCTAAATTCGTGCGAACAAGATCGAACGTTTCTTTGAGCTTGTGGAGCTGTACAAGTCGGTGGGACGGATCAACGGCAGGTAACTCGGCGGTCTCATCGGCTGTATTTCCTGGTGGTGATCGGTACAAGGCTTTTGGGACGTCCATCTCACGACCAAAATTCAAAAAGGCCGGTGTGTATCCAGTGGACTCATGTCGAGCTGAATTTATTGCGAATAGGAAATCAGGCAGGTATCTGTCCCACTCTTTGTGATCCCTTTCACAAAACTGCGCGATCATGGTCTTTAACGTCCGGTTAGTCCTTTCAACGGGGTTGGCTTGCGGTGTATACGGCGGTGTAAAACGGTGGTTTATCCCCAAGTCCTTTAACAGGTTGCGAAACAAACGACTGTCAAATTGAGTGCCGTTGTCACTAATGACAGTTTCGGGACACCCAAACTTCGTGACAATGTCTTCATATAACGCTTGGGTGACTAAGCGAGCGGTGGCGTTACGAAGAGGTCGACAATGCACCCATTTGGTGAAACGGTCATGGAAAACTACCATGTACGTGTGACCCTTTTTTGATCTTGGTAACGGTCCCACAAGATCGGTGCTGACTGTTTGCCACGGTCGAATGGTGATGGACGGCTGCATTTTTCCTGGTGTCTTCTGCTGGCTGACTTTGTAGCGTTGACATGTGAGACATTTTCTCACGTATTTGGATACATCCCGAAACATGCCGGGCCAATAATATCGGTCTGCAACTCGGGAAATCGTTTTTGCTACTCCTAAGTGTCCAGCGGTCGGAACATCGTGGTTTTCTTCTAGAACTTTCTGACGGAGTGGCTTCGGAACACATAGTTTCCACGGCTGTGCCATGTCTTCCTCACGCAAATCCTTCGAATCCCAGAAGTGACGATAAAGGCGTCCATCCTTTTCGCAATAGTCCGGAAAATCAGCGGGCTTCTCTCTAATTTCCTTCAGTTTATTGCTATACCAGGAGCACTTCTCTCCTTCCTCTAAAGAACAGATTTCTGGTGTGTCTTGGCCTGGTTCGGTTGCTTGAAGCGGTTGCCGGGACAATGCATCGGCTACTCGGTTTAATGCGCCTTTCCGGTACACAATTTCGAAATCGTACTGCTGCAGAAAGATGCTCCACCTCGCTAAACGGCCTGTCGGACTTTTGATTGAGTGCAGCCACCGGAGTGATTGATGATCGGTGGTTACGGTGAAATGATATCCCTCCAAATACGGTCGCATCTTTTCAATACCCCACACAATAGCCAAACACTCTTTTTCAGTCACCGAATAGTTCATTTCAGGCGGAGAGAGTGTTCGGCTAGCGTACGCGATGACTCGGTCCTGTCCATCAATGTTCTGTGTCAATGCGACACCCAGTCCATAGTCAGATGCGTCGGTTTGGAGATTGAACGGTAGTTCGAAATCGGGACACGCTAATACTGGCGCTTCGGTCAGTCGCTTTTTGAGTGTGTTGAATGCCTGGTCTTGTTCGGCATCCCATCTCCAGCGATAATTCTTGCGAAGCAATCGGGTTAATGGGGCGACTTCCTTGGAAAAATCTTTAATAAAGCGACGGTACCAGGATGCGGTGCCCAAAAATCGTCGTAATTCCCGGATATTCTTCGGTGGTGGCATTTCCATGATAGATGCGATTTTGTCAGGATCGGTATGGACTCCGTTTTCGGTGACGACGTGGCCTAAATATTTAAGCGATTTCTTTCCAAATTGGCACTTTTCCGCGTTTAGAATTAGATTGGCGGCTCGAAGACGGTGGAAAACCTCACGTAAATTGTCCATATGTTCGTCGAAAGTACGGCCTAATACAATGATGTCGTCTAAGTATGCGAAAGCACGCGGTTCCATTTCCGGTCCTATGATTCGGTCCAGCAGGCGTTGAAACGTTGCCGGTGCGGAATGTAAGCCGAACGGCATTACCCTAAATTGGAAAAGTCCTCGGCCGGGGATAGTGAAGGCGGTAATCGGTTTGCTCTCTTCGGCCAACGGGACGAGCCAATAGCCGTTTTGCAAGTCAATACTGCTGATGTATTTCGCTTCTCGTAGCCGGTCCAAAATAGCGTTGATCTGTGGCAACGGGTATGCATCCTTTTCAGTCACCTCATTGACTTTCCTGAAATCCACACAGATGCGGTAACGGCCGTCCTTCTTTGGAACAACTACGATGGGCGAGCTCCACGGACTTTCGGATCGCTCTATCACACCTTTCTTGAGCATGTCGTCGATTTGCTCGTTGACAGCAGCTTGCATTTTCGGATTAAGTGGTCTGTAGCGTTGCTTAATCGGCGTTGGATTGGTCAACCGGATGTGGTGCTCTACAAGAGGCGTCGGTCCGGTGATGCAGTCAAATAACGGTAATTCGGTGTTCAGTAAAGTTTCCAACCGCTGTTGTTCACTTTCTTGCAAGCGGGTTTCTTCGCCAATCACGTGTACGTCGTTCATTGATTCTGAAGTCTCTTCTTCAGCAGACAACACCAAATCACCATTGATGTATAAGCGCAGACGGTCCAAATCGATGATAACTCGGTGCTGATACATCCAGTCCATTCCAATGAGAACATCGACGGTCAGCGATGGTAATACCCGAAATTTGCCGGTATATTCCACATCCAGGATACTACCGGTAAGCTCAAATGCTGCGGTGACTGGTACCGTGGTTCCATCAGCTAAACGGACGGTAGATCTGGCCGGTAGGGCGGCCAGTTGGCGGCTGCTTTCTTTCACCTTTTCTCCTACGTACGAGTAAACGGATCCGGTGTCAACTAATGCCTGGTACTCGTGTCCTCCGATGGTAAATGGAAGAAAAATGCGATTATCGTACACTGCAATAGAGGCCAAACTATCTGCCAACTGTTCTTGCCCCCTGAATGGACAGCTGGCGGTTAGTTTTCCGACGGCTGGGGATTGTTGCAATCACAATCTCGTGACATAATTCCCGGTCGTTTGCATCTGGAGCAGAATAAACGGGGTGGATTGCGACATTCAGTTCGAAAATGGCCGTTTTCGCCACAACGGAAGCAACTAATGTTGTTATTGCGGCCTTGTGACTGAGAATTGTTATTGGTTGACGTTTGAAACGGGTTGTTGTTCCGGGACGGTGCCTGTGGGTACGTAATGGCTCGGGGCAGTGGACGGTCTCCGGATGGTGGCGGTGTGCCTGGTCGGTAGCTGGAAGGCGGCGGTGTTGTTGACCGGTACGTTGTAGACGGTTGCACTGGACGATAGCCCGACGGTCTTGTTGGTGGCGGTCCAGGTATATTGAACTGTACTCGTATTAGGTCCTTCTTCAACTCTTCGTATTCCTTGATTCGCTCTAACAGCTCTGGGAGACTTCGGGCACTGGATTTCGGAATGAACTGTCGGTAATCGGGCCTTAAATTTCGGTGGAGCCAGTACATCATTTTGTCATGAGACAGGGACGGTATTCGGCGAAGTAGTGTATGTAGTTGAATTACATAGTCGGTTCCTGGCTCATCTTGACGTTGAGTTCGCCTACCGATTTCCTCTTCCAGGCGAATGGCGTAGTCGGACGGTAAATAGAACTGTTTGAATTCGTCTTCAAACATGGCCCAAGACTGCCATCGTTCTCTGTTATTTCGGTACCATAAAAGAGCGTTATCCTTTAGCAATAAGGAAATTCCCGGTAGCAACTCATTTTCGTGGATTCTGTACAGTGTTCGTAGCTCGTCTAGTCTTTCCAGGAACGCGATGGGATCGGTCTTTCCATCAAATTGCACTTTCCACTCGTGCAGATGTTTCAGAGCCGGATGTAACGTTGTTGGAATTGCTGTCGGTGCGGTGACGGTCGTCGGTGTTGATATTGGGGCCGTCGACGGTGGAACATGGCCAACGGGAGTGGTAGACGGTGGTACGTGTAAATGTGGTCCTCCAGGAGGATCAGTACGTCTTGGACTGGGGCTACGGGCACGGCGGACTTCGTTTCGGTACTCTCGAACTCTTCTTCGCAGCTCTTCCACGCTGCCTCCCAGCGGTAAACCAACTTCTTGCAATATCGCGATTAACTGCTCTTTAGTCAGCATATTGACGAACGTTGACGGTGCTTCCCTTAGGATGTTGCCCCATCCTATGTTTCCGAAGGCGGTACTGGTCGTTGGCGGTACGGTATTTTGTATGGGTGGGTTAACACTGGTAGCATTTGAAGCGGTAGATGCGGTAGGTGCGGTATTCGGTACGGTAAATGCTGTATTCGGTGCGGTATCTTCGGTTGTCGTTGAGGTGTTTGTCTCAGGCATCTTCTGGTCTTACGGGTTTTCTTCGTGTTTTTCTTGGTGCTTTTCTTTACGGTCCCTGCTCGGGCGCCAATTTGACAATAGAAGAAAATTAGTATTTATTGATAAAAATGTTAATAAAAACTACAAGGAAAGGCTAAATAAGTTTTCCAGTGGGCACTCTATATGGTTTGGCGATGATCTTTCAGAGCGACTTAAATAATCGAAAAAGATAGAAAAATCAAGTTCTATCTTACAAACGTCCGCGGTCAAGCCTGCGCAAAGCACTTCTAAGAAATACTTAAACTCGAAAAGCCTGTCCAAGCAGTCGAGGGGAACACAGGGGAACAGGCCGTATCCAATATTGAGGCCCTCAAAAGAATATCAATACCGCAACCGGGGAAGGACGTCTCCTCGGAGGAAAAAATGCAGTTAGTGTCGGAAATCACCTCAAAAATACAGGTAAGATACGCTGGACGCTTGAGGAAATTTGTGAAAAACTGGGGGAAATACATGAGTAATAAGCAAATTTTTTCCTGGATACAAGGGTACAGAATAACGTTTTCATCAAAGCCGTTGCAGCGACATTTGACAAATAAAAGAACCTGGTGTGCGCTTGAAAACGGTTTCTTGAACATAACTGTTGCTTGATATTGGCGCCGTACAAGGGTGCAGTTCAGAGACGCATCAGTTTGTATACCCCATTTTTCTTCGAGGGAAAAAAGATTTGTCATTTCGCATAATTCTAAATCTTAAAGCCTTAAATCAAGCCTCCCCATTTCAAAATGGAGAACCACAAAACGCTATGCAAGCTGATATCGAGAAGCTGTTTTCTTGTTACGCTGGATTTGAAAGATGGGTACTTGTTCGTACCGGTAGCGTCCTCACATAGGAAATATTTGCGGTTTCAGTTTAATAACGGTTTGCATGCATATTCTTGCCTCCTTTTTGGGCAGAATACCGCCCCCTTTGTTTTCACAAAAATTTTGAAACCGGTCGTTACGGTTTTGCGAAGTCAGGGTATCAGGTTGGTAGTTTATTTCGATGATTTTCTGACAAGAGGTAACTCGTTTGAAAAGTGTGCTGAAAACGTACGAAAAACTTGTACTCTGTTTCAAGAATTGGGTTTCATCATCAATGAGGGAAAAAGTTCACTCATTTCTAAAAACGTATGCGAGTTTTTGGGATTTTCGCTTGACAGTATTAATATGGTTATATCGATTCATGAAAGAAAGAGGGTTAATATGCTGATATTAATTGGGGAATTCTAAACGAAACAAAAATATACGAGTAGGAAAATTGCCCATTTTTTAGGGGTGCTTGTTTCTATTTGTCCAGCCGTGTGTTACGGATGGTTGCATATAAAGGATTGTGAAATGTTTAAAACTCGAATGTTGGTGCGATATAGGAACAATTTCAACGCGAAAGTCATGTGGACGGAAAGCTTGGTTATAAATTTGAATTGGTGGTAACAAGCTCTTCCAAAAGCAAAGCAACTTCTTAAAAGCGATTGCTATGACCAATGACCAAATTATATCATCTGATGCCAACAAAAAAGACTGTGGGGACGGTATGGCATGGGAAGATAGCCAAGGGTGTATGGTCACATGAAGAGATAAGTAATATTAATTACTTGGAATAGGTTGCGTCATTTTTCGGGCTTAAGACCTTTGCAAAAAATTGGCAAGGTTCTCGGGTGCTTTTGAGAATTATCAATAAAACACACCCAACACAAAACATACCCATTTAAATCATATCACAAAGCAAATTTGGTCGTTGTGAAAGTAAGCCGATAGGACATCTCGAGAATATTAAAATTAAACAAAATGGGAATTAAATGCTCGCATTTTTTCGCATAAATACAAAATGCAAAATATTCATTTCTTGGCATCCTGATCGTCTTTTTTCCTTTGATTGGGGCGATTGGTATTTTTATGCATTTCCCCCATTTTCACTTATACTTCGAGTTATTAGAAAAATAATAACTGATACAGCGGAAGAAATGGTTGTTGTGCCACTGTGGCCTTCGCAACCGTGGTATCCGTTGTTTACAACATTTTAACGCAACCACCACAAAAATTTACCCCAAAGATTGACATGCTTTTTTCTGCCAATAGTAACCTGCACCCGCTTTGCAATCAGCTTACACTTGTAATATAAGGAAGGTTTCGGGGGTTGAAGGCTGGTAAATTATAACACTTGTAAGTTTGTGATGTTACTTTATTTATTGTACTGGGTTCACTAACTGCTTAGACATAGACTTACTGTACTAACTTAACTAACTTAAATGTTATGACTTATATTCTACATAATTTGGCACAAACGTATATTTTCATATAAGTACAAGAATGGTATATACACATAAATAACATTGTAAGTAAAAGGGTTAATTATGTAAATGTGGCTAGTCAACAAGATGATGCAACAAGTCAAGAGTACGGGATTCACCAATTCGCAGACGCAGAGAGCGGGAGGTGATCAATGCAGCTACCGCAGATCCTAGTACCAGTAGTCGAAAAATGGGCGAGATTTAACATTCCACATGCATCAGTTTGGAAGATTTTAAAGGACAACGAACTAAATCCGTACCATCTTCAAAAGATTCAGTGTCTGTTAGAAGGAGACTTTGCTCCTCGTCGTCAGTTTTGCGAGTGGTTCCTGCAACAACAAGGGAAGCTAAGGATTTCCCAACATATGTATTGTATACTGACTAAGTCAATTTCTCCCGGGACAAGATAATGAATTTTAGGAAAACCCATGAGTGGGCGGTAGAAAATCCACACTCTATTGCCGTCTCACGTCAATAACACCAATTCTCCTACAATGTGTGGGCTGGTATTGTTGGTGACAATTTACTTGGTCCTGTTTTCTTGCCTCCGACATTTGATTTATTGGAAGATGTAACACTAAACATTGTCACGAATCTGTGGCACGAAGCTGTAGAGTCCCTGGTGTACGATAGCCCGATTAATAATCAGGAACAATTACGCAATAAAATTATCAATGAATATGAACAAATACAAAATACTAAAGGGATTTTTGGACGTGTTCACAGTTAGATGATAAAACGTTGCGAAAATTGCCTCGAATGTGAGGGTGGTCATTTCGAACAACTTTTAAAGTGATTAAAATTGTAGACATTTGTCCTTGTTTGATGATTTCTAAAATAGTTTTTGTTATTAAGTTAATTAATTGGTATTGTGTTAGTAATTACTTACAATTTGTTACAAAATGAACGTTTTGTTTTCAAATTTTCATGAAAGTTTTCACTATCAGTTTCTAAAAAATAAAACTCTCATTTTAATGAACTGTATGATAAAATGACCATTGCAGTTAACGGAAATTACGGCCAAAACAGAAAAATTACCTGCCTCTTCGAGAATTAACAGAACTTCTTCACAATTTTGATGTAAGTGCAGACTCCTAGCGCTTTGCAGAGTTTTATTTAAGGTTATAAATTTTAACATCAGTTTTCGTCACATTAGCTTTGTTCGGGTTTTTTTTAACCGATCGAGAACTTTATAACGCATGCGCAGTATCAAAATGGTGTTTGCGTTAAATTTGCACTAGTTGAAAACTATATCGGACCAATTAGTTTTGTTTTGGCTTTTGTTGAATTTTATGAGAATCGTCCTAGAACCGTCCTAAACAGTACTTGCTCTCGCGTAGGAATTTGTGCGAACTGTTCTCAAAATAACCTCTAAAATGGAAAGTAATTCAAGTACGAGTTCATCGTCGGATGAAGATTGGGATTTATTAATTCAAATTATTTAATCCGAATATTTGTTACACAAAAGTTTTTGACGAAAAAAACCGTTTTACAGTATTTAGATGACTAATTTAGAAATTACTTCAGGTAGGTACTCACAAATAACTTTTCGTCAGTTATAAACCAAAAATTTTCGGATCAAAACACATAAATTGTCAAGTATGTAAAAATTCGAACGGAGTGCGTTTTGGTTTATAAGAGCGTAGAATTGTTCCCCCAGAACTAGTTCTGACTTTAGTCTTAATGCGCATTCGGTTCTGCGCAGTTTGAGAATTATCCCAGAACAGTTTTAAATACTGAACTCGAACAAAGCTATTAACGTCAACGTCAATATAGATTGGTTGAAAATGTACCTATGTACATTTTATTTATTACATGTACATTTTCAACCAACAACACAAGATGGGTGCGTGCGCAAAATTTATTTATTTTCTATTTTTCAAAAAACATTAAAAACAGTAGATTACTTTTTTGATTAAGCAGCACATAATGAGTTTAGAGATGTTTTTAAGATTTGTTGGTCCATTAATCATGTTGTAATTGAACATTTTAATTCAGCGTTTTTAAGTGATTTTTCATGTGTTTTAGATTAGTTTTTTCAGTTTTTCACGAAAACGGTGCGTCGTACGAAAAAATGCAAGAGACGACATAGTTTCCTTATTAAATTTGGCATCGAATGGACTCAAATTTACGCCCCCCTATGAAAAAACAAAGATGGAAAACCGACCCCTTGTCAAAAAGTGATGTTGGGAATTACCGATTTTTCTGATATTGTACAGAAACATAGTCCACAATGACCTAAGTAAGTGTACCAAGTTTGCATAACAACCATAAGAAAGTTGAACTTTTATTAAGAACACAATTTATTCATGAGCACCAGGATCAATAGTAAAATCCGTGGGAGTTATTAAATCAAATCCAGCACTTAATACACTAGCTCTCGTTGGTGAGAAAGCCATTTCTGATACTCTCACAATATGTAATATTGGGTCTTCAGTTGTTCTACTAGTTGTCATATTATTTCTTTATTTATATTTAAAACACCTTAAATAAAAACTATAATAAAAAAATAAATTCAAAATCAAATTGTATCTTACGAGAAATATTTCTTGGTATATAATTTCAGATAAACCTTATAGGTATATGTAATATGTATATAATAAATTCTTAATTAAACTGAAAAATATTTCAAACTGTAATGAATAGTACCATTAAAAAATTATATAACATTTAAATAACACTCCCTCCTCTTAAATTACATGTCATAGATTTCTTATGCGCATAATTTAAATTTAATTATCGCGGTGTTCTAAAACAAAATGGAAAGATGTTCTGTGTTATTTCTACCGAAATATTTAAATGAGCTCATTAGCCAAGTGGTAAATGTAATGTAATTGTAGGTAAGTAGCATTGTATTGCACAGGTTCGAATCGCGCTGCAGTCACTACATAATGTTGGTCACTATTTACTAAATAAATATTTCAATAAATACCCAAAATTACTAATTAACTAATCAATCAATCAATTCTCCAATAGCTCAGCCCAGCCTAGCCTGGCCCGGATTAACCCAGCCTAATTCATACCGAAATAAATTAGATTATTGTATATGTACAAGAAAAATCAATTTTTCACTAGTGGCATCTATTGGTGAAATGTTACACTAGTTTCTAGTTTTCTTTTTTAAATTTATACCTATCATCAACACCTTTTCTTAAATCTCTTCTACAATACTCTGGAGATGGCCAGCCTACCCTGGCCTAGGCTGGATAAGTCTTGTATGCGTGCGGGCGTATGTGTCCATCACCAACCATAGAAAACATCCCCCTCATACCCATGCATGCGTGTGCTCGCGTCCTCATATACAAGACTTCTTCTGCAGCGCATTTCTTGCAGAAGTTCTTCTTCTTCTTCTTGTTGGACCCCGTCTCTTTCTGGAGATCATCCCCCATACCACACCCTTATTCGATGGGCCCTGAGGATGGACACAAGCCATCAAATGGGACTAGGAGTGTCTCACCGCGTACAAGACTTCTTTTGCACTTCTTGTAGAAATTCTTGTAGGACCTTCTGGAGACCCCCCCATTGGATGGTCTCTGCTGATGGCATGTGCCATCAGAAGCGCCATCTAGTCGTGGTATCACCCCAAGATAACTACTATTATTCTACCCATTTTATTAAAATGGACAACTTGCATGCTACGGGGATTTAAATTTGAACTATATGTGTCGATAGAGAATAAAAATTCATTAGACACATATTTTTTTAATTTTCTTAAATCTCAATAATAAGCGAGAAAATGTCGATTTTCTAAGTGCGTATCCCGACTTTTTGAATTTTGTTAGCAATTCATTAAGCGGCAACGCTGGGACCATAATCGACTATCCATCGCATCGGAAATCTTTGTCGCACATTTTAGAATCGTATCTTCTGTATGAATGTAGAATTTACATATTTCTTAAGTGGGGAGCGAAAGTAATGGAAGCTGTATTACTTTTAAAATTTCAAATGTAAAATGCATATTTTTAAATTCAAACTATGCAATTAACATAAGTTTGTAGAAATTTATCTTTTTCTAACAAACTTGTTTAGTATATTGTTGAGATTGTCTGAGGCCGGTCTGGGGCGGAGCCAATCTGTTGTGTTGCCACATCGCAATTGCTAACAAAATTTGAATCTTGAGATTTAAAATTAGTCTTTAAAGGGTTAAATGAACTGTAAAAAAAATTTTTATAAATGAAACACTACTTTATTTAGGGTCTAGTTTGATAATCCGTCATAACCCAATTTCATGCAAGTTGTCCATTGTTCACAAAACTACACTTTAAACACTTAACTTAACACTAAATTTAAAACACTAACAACTTAAAACTAAATTAATTACTCGTTAAAACCTAATAACTAATTGATTAAAAACTAAAACTAACTAATTAAATAGTTTTTCTTTATAATAAATAACCTTTAAAATGGTTATATTATAAATAATGTTTTGTGTATTTATATACAGATATATAAATACGGAATAGTCTCTGTTATATTAATAGTCACACTATTAATTATGATTAATCGCAGTATAACTAATTAACACTTAAAATTTCACGGTATTTTAACACTTTTTATTGCACAAAAATCGAATCACTTCAAATTTTCCTATACAATTGGCATTGCAGGATGTTAAGCGCGGGAGAATGGTTCGGTTCTGTGCGGGAAAATGAACTACGTTCAAAAACGAACTAATTTTGGCTGCAACTAATCTAAGTATAATAATAAACTCTCCCAATTGTAAATTGTAAATAAAATGAAACTATAACAATAAAGAAAACAAGACTTATAATACAAGTCCTTTATTTATGGATAAATTTCTTTTTATTACAAATATATTATATACATGTATATATCTATATTGAAATTACAAATAACAATATATTCAATTACAAATTACATTTGATTGAGATAATATTCTATTTTAATTATAACATAAGCTACAGTTCCAAACAAACAATTTTCCACAAATTTCCACCCATGAACCCAGTCAACCATGAACATCCAGTCCTTATAAAATCATTCACCATCTTGAGACATTGGGGCACAAGTTGCAATTGGAAAGAAAGAACACACATCATTAAAAAACTATTTAAAAACCTCTCTAACAACTTACGTATTTCCAGATTCACATCAGGGCAATCATCAAAGTTTCATGTGTCATCTATTGAACGAACTTCAATAGAAATTGCAGCCGGACGTTCCCTTATATGTTCCCGATCAACTCCATGGAAGAAAGGAATCAATTTCAAAACTTCTAAACCCTTTTGAGAACCGAGTCGCCTTTCCTGTATCTCATCACACATCCAAACCACCTACTTAATAATATTATCTTTGGCCTCTTCAGAGATCGGAACTTCAGCAGGAAACACAAGAGTCTCCCTCCAGTTCATAACTTTCCTATAAGTGTCCTGAGGATTTTTCGAACAAAACGGTGGATATCTATTTAACATTTAATACATAATAACATCTAATGACCACCAATCACATGCCAGTCCATATCCATTTTGTAAAAACCCCTCCGATGCAATATAATCCGGTGTGGTGTCCCAATTCTATACGCTTATTTATCCTCTTGGATTCTCTTCCAACTTTCTGCCCTTTGTTTGCTATCCATCGGACTTGACGTAATTACCATGTGGAACAAAGGAACACCATATTAATTTTAAAACCACAAACATAAAAACTAACAGTATACTTACTAAAATCAGTTGGTTTCGCTTGTCTAAGATCTCAATAAAAATCCGTTCAATGAAATATCTTCAATCCAGGACACAAACCGAAATCCGACAATTTCAAATGGCCTTTTACGTCTAGTAACAAATTATCCGGCTTAATATCTCTATGTTAAAAGCCTAATGCACAACTTGCATGAAATTGGGTTATGACGGATTATGAAACTAGACCTTAATAAAATAGTGTTTCATTCATAAAAAATTTTTTGCGGGTCATTTAACCCCTTAAAAACTAATTTTAAATTTCATGATTTAAATTTTGTTAGCTGACAATCTCAACAATATACTAAACAAGTGTGTTAGAAAAAGATAAATTTCTACAAACCTTATGCATTCTTAGTTGCATAGTTTGAATTTAAAAATATACATTCTACATTTGGAATTTTAAAGGTAGAAATAGTTAATTAAAAACTGTTTAAAAGGTTGATTTTCTTAAGTGAATTGATAATCTACCATTTAAGGGCAATTTATCTGTTAGGCCATAAGTCTTCGCAGAATTTTTAAATTTAAAATTCAAATATTCATATATGCTAACTGCAATGTCGTATAGCCAATCACAGCTTCCATACAGCTTATATTACTTTCGCTCCCCACTTAAGAAAAGTGTAAATTCTACATTCATACAGAAGATATGATTTTAATATGTGTGAGAAAGATTTCCGATGCGATTGATAGACGAATATGGTCCCAGCGTTGCCGCTTAGGGAATTGCTAACAAAATTGAAAAAGTAGGGATACGCATTTAGAAAATTGGCATTTTCTCGCTTATTATTGAGATTTAAGAAAAATAAAAAAAATATGTGTCTAATGAATTTTCATTCTCTATCGACACATACAGTTCAAATTTAAATCCCCGTAGCGTGCAAGTTGTCCATTTGTGTATTGAATCGATTACAATTGTCGTTTCTCTAATATAGAATTACGTACACTCATCGGACAATGTATCCTTTTTCATAAGCAATGTCATATCGCCGCCAGGCAAAAATTCCATTAAAAATTGATTGGATCTTGAAAACTATAATACATTTTAACGACCCATTGATGGTCTGCTTCCACTCATATATCACGTTCTGTCCTATAACATGCGTCCCTTGTTTCTTTTCCAAAAGGTCAGCTTTTCCTAATATTTTTATTGCATACACATGACCAGTGTCTTTCTATTGCACTAAACGTACTTCACCAAAAGCACCACGACCAATACTTTTAATGGTTGAAAGTCTTCAACATGTAAACGGGAACGTTTCAAACATAAAAATTCCGTCTCCTCCTGGGCATCTGTAAAGGTTTCTTATGTATTTGCTACTCTAACAGACTCTCATCCTTCAAGGATTTCACTAATATTAGTAATCTACTGATCCAAGTAAGAAAACTAATGAGTTTTTGGAAAACATTTTCATGAAAACATACCCCTAAGACACCAGTTGATCCTTATCGTATCTTATCCTCCAAGTCAGGTATTATTCATCCAATCAGTAGACATTTGAAATTTTACAACAAAAAGACAATAATAATTACAAATTAATAATGACATATGAAAAAAGACCAACAACAATATTGCGCAACACTGCAAGTCAGCAAAAAATATTTTTATCTCATTTGCGAAAACCTGTATGAGCTTCAGCGAAAATTCTGCGATGGCATGTGCCATCAGAAGCGTCATCGGGTCATGGTATCACCCCAAGATAACTACTAATAATAAAAAAATTTGACCACCATAAGTGTAATAATCTTTACAAATACAACAAATCAAGGAAAATCGACAAAAATAAGGGAAAGATTTTGATATAAAAAAATAAAACAATGTATAATTTTTTTATATTCTCCTCTGTTTTATACAGAACAAAACGCTGAAGTCAACAACAGCAACATTGAGATTGTAAATAAGGAATTTGCCAACTTGGGGATGGAAGTGGGTAGTTGTAGTTCAGCAGCACAAGTGGAAATGGCAAATGAAGTTGAAATTGAAAATCATGAAAAGGAAAGTGAAGGTGATGAACTACAATATCATGATGAGGAAGAAAGTGAAGGAACATCAGATATCATATCAGGAAATATGATTGTAAGTCTTGCAGAATTGAAAATTGTAAAAGAAGAACGGCATGGACTCTGGTCATATGTGCAATTCCACTGCAGACACTGCAATTTTAAAAGGAAAATTCAAACGCAAGATCCTTTAAATGGGAATAAAGATGATATAAATCCCAGAGCTGTATGGGCTACAATTACATTGGGCAAGACTTATACCCCAACACACGAATTTTTGTTTATTTTGAATATACCACATATGAGTGGAAGTCGTTTTGCTCAAAGAGAAGTTGAAGCGATGTAGGGCTGGGAACAACGTTTCATTGATAGTATGAAGGAAGCAGGACAAGAAAAACGAGAGATAGCCGTGTCAAAAGGCGATATTGGAGAAGACGGAATCCCATTTACGACCGTCTATTGTGATGGTTAATGGTCCCATAGAAGTTACGGCCATTCGTATAATTCAAAATCAGGGACTGCTATAATCATAGGAAAGCACACAAGGAAAAGTTAGCATATTGGCGTCCTAAATGGTTATTGCCGATCATGTTCAAGTGCGGAAAACAAAGAACAAACCGCAGAACCACATGAGTGTTATAAAAACTGGACTGGGTCAGCTGGAGCCATGGAACCTGAAATTATTGTGACGGGATTCCTACAGAGTGTACCGGTGCACAATTAAAATACACCAAAATGATTGGTGATGGAGATTCAAGTGTCCTAGCAAAAATTAGAGAAGCGGACTAAAGCGGACACAAAAATTGAGATTGAAGCTAGGAAACTTTTAACAAAATCTAGCATAGAACACATGCAAAGGCATGCAATGAATATAATTGAACTGAAGGTCGAACATAGGACTGTAAATGATTTGAAAGACGATTTTCGAAATGTAATACATCACTGCTACGGAGACCACTCAGCTTGCAAAATAGAGTATTGCGAAAAAATTGGACAGAAACAGAAAAGTAAAATGGCTTCAGTAAGAGAAACACAATTGTATCTATACCTTAGCAGTATAGTTGGAAAGAAACTGGTTGCATTGGCAAAAGGTCTATTAGCCAATGAAAACACCAATCCGGCAGAAAGTTATATGTCGCTATTGGATAAGATGAATGCAGCGAAACGCCTAGATTTAGTAGGACGCCATTCGTTCAAAATGAGAGCATATATAGCAGGATTAAATTACAATTTAAAAGCGACATGGGTAACACAAATGTGGAAAGATATAATGCTCACAGAACCAGGAGAACATTTTGAGAAATATTTCAATGAACTTAAACAGAAAAGTGAAAATAGAGCAGTAAAAAGGCTATTGGAAAATGAAAATGAAACCGATTAACCAAAACAAAAAAAAAAATTAAAGTCATGAAGAAGAAGGAAACACCAAAGTCCCAGCAGTATTATGGACAAAATGCAATGAAGGCGAGAATGGCCGAAAATGAGTATGAAGCAGCAAAAGAAGATTTCTTAAAAGCACTCAAGATATCAAATAGTGATGAGATAAAGAAAATTGAGTGTGAAACCATTGGACAATTTAGAAATCCAAAGTACATAAAAGAGCGAAAGTTTAGACTGACTGCGAGCAAATTTGGACATGTGTGCAAAAAACAAATGAAAACTAATTGCAAAAACATAGTGGATTCATTTGTAAACATAAAATCATTTTCCTCAAGACACACGGAATATGGCTTAATATATAAAGATGTTGCCAGAGAATTATTTAAAAATATGTATCCACACTTAAATGTACGTGAGTGTGGACTAGCTATAGATGAAGATAATTGCCATTTAGGTGCAAGCCCTGATGGATTTATTGATGACGACGGGCTTTTAGAAATAAAATGCTTTTCAAATGTAAATGAAAAAAAGCCCCCTTAAGAAGCAATTACAGCTAAAGGCAACAAACTGTGCCTGGAATTTGTTGGCAATAAGATGCAACTGAAATGGAATCACGAATATTATTATCAGGTAATATATTTAAAACTCTTATATCAACAAAACGTTTTACTAATAAATGTTATTTTTTGAGATTCAAGGACAATTAAACATTTGCCGAAGAAAGTATTGTTTCTTCGTTGTTTTTATCAATTCCAACGAGGACTTACATGTCGAGAGAATAGAAAGGGATGAAGTTCTTTGGCAAAATATGGTCGAGAAACTCAACAGATTTTACTTCAATTGTCTAATGCCACGATTTATTGATCCTGAACGCCCATGTTTAGAGGAAATTCCCAATGGGGATAAGAAGTAAAAAAAATCGATAAGTATCAAACAAATATAATTTATTTTTAAATATTAAAATACATTACAATAAAGAATGAAAGATATATAATAAAACAATACATACATGAATTATAAAAAAATAAAATGAAATACAATACAATAATAAAAAGTAAAATATATAAATTATCACTACATAGAATATTAGAATAATAAATAAATTATAAAAAAATGAAATACAATATTATAATTCAAAATGAAATATTATAAAATACAATGCAAAATAATTATAGAATAAAATACAAGTATGAATTTTATAGTTTTTCAGCAACACAAAAGGAAATCAGAAGTAAATCAAATGAAAAGGTGCAGTTGAATATGGAATGAAATGTGGAATGAAGAACAAAATAAATGACTTACAGAATTCAGATATATGCATAAATTGAAAATAAAATTGAAATAAATGCCCTTACCCAAATAAAACTTCAGTGTGTTATTTTTTTATTCCCATTCGCAGAATTTCTTCCATCCTTCAACGGAATTAGAGCAGCACTCCACTTCACTCGACCCACACACTTATGGAAGAAATTGAATCATTGAAAGAAGGTCTTCTTCGTCTTCTTCTGGAGCGATTACATTTCCAAGCCAATCTATTACCATTAACAATCTCTCTCTTTCATTCATTTCTCTATTTCCCTGCTCTGGTGGTGGTGGTGGAGGTGGTACTTCTACTTCTCGTGGTTGTTGTTGTCGTTGTGGTCCTTGTATTAGAGGCTGTACTTGACTATTATTTTTAATATATTCTTGGTAATCACGACACCGAATATGATGGCGTTTCAATGTGTCAATTTGAATAAATGTATCACATACACATTTAAAAAACTTTTTTTTCTTTAAATAGGGGCGCTTTCTTCTTCATTGTTCAATATGTCTTAAAAAATATTTAATATTGACAATATGCCCTTTATTATAGGGACACCTTTGAAATGTAGATTTCTTATTATTCATGGTAATTATAATATGACATACTAAGTTGAAAATTAATTATGTCTCCCTTTTATATACGACTATTTCATATACTTTGTCATTTGTATGACAATTTTTTAATTTTGTAAGAATCAAATCAGTCATTTTATTCGGTGCAAACCATGCATTTAATTTTTTATAATAATATTTCTACAAGTGTGGTTCTTTGAATTAATCTTGGTGAGACAATAAGTATTCACTTGTTCTTAAATATAATATGAATTGTTATTCAAGAGTATAATATAAATACCTTTATTCATTAAGGGTAGATAATAATAGATGAACTTGTATTAATTAAATGTGGATTATTTATAAAGTTTTCCTGGGATTTTAGCATAGTATCCACATTCTAAGCGCCCAATAAAACTTATTTAGATACAGAGTGTTTAGTAATCAAAACTGCTTTATATAAAAGGAAGGGAATTAAATTAATTTAAATTAGTTTCTAACATTAAAATCAAATCGTATACAATGTCTGAAAATAATAATAATAATAGAAATAATGATAGTAGATTTAGAAAATGCCCCTATAATAGGAGGCATTATGTGCGGGAGCAATATTTGCTCTCGCACATAAATCGTTGTCGGAGGCGGAATTATAGAAACAAGAGAATGTTTTTTATGTGTAAATGCAAGAAGTTGGTTCAAGTGAATGGAATGGAACAGCACCATCTGCACTGTTATGACTATCAACATTTCCTAAGAGAAAACACGCGGGTACGAGATTTCATGCCCTGGCCCTTTGAGCAAGTAGAAGTAAATTGAGATGAGGCGGCTCAAAGGGCAGAAGATGAGGAGCAAACCGATCGAGAACGGGAGGAATTGAGGGCTGAAATCGATCGTTGGATAGAAGAAGTGTAAATGGCAGAGTAAGAGGATGAGGCGTATAACAGTGATTGGAATGATAATGATAATGATAATGAAGATGGTCCGCTTCCGTCACCACCTCCGGCAGCAGGGGCAATTGCTGTTTAAGAATTTAATTTAATGTTTGATGTTTAAATGTTTGAAATAAAAAAAATATTTTAATAATCCATTGGTTTATTTTTTCTTAGTTAAATGGTAAAAAAAATCAAATACACTTATTAGAATAAATCTAATTCACCTTTCATTCTTACATTACATTGACAATGTTTGTTAATGGGTTATATTTAGCTACTTTGTCATGTATAATAAGACAATAGACGCTTGTGTTCGCTGGTATATCGCTAATTTGTTTGAAATTCCAAACGAATGTCACACGTGCCCTCTTTTAAATTTTTGTCATTCTGTTGACTACAATCAATGACGATTAATAGACTAATTGTTAAAAATTTATCATATGGAATACATGGTTCCCCAGAATTTTTATAGTAAAAGGATTCTTGAAACATGCTATACATGTGATACAAAATTGAATATTTTTTTGTATCAAAAACCAAATTTAAATCGTCATAAGGGTATACATCTGAATTAATAAATAATTTTACATTTGTTAAATTACAATGATCGAAATGACTCATTCATAGTTGCTTTATTTTTTTTGTCTGTTTGCAAACCTATAATAACATGACGTGGTTTTTCAAGTTGACTTGAAGAAACAATATTCCATATATGATTTTTACTATTGGAAAATATATTTGGTTGTTCAAATAGCTGCCAGGAGCGATAATTCATAATTATATCTTTACCACTTTCAACATTCTTTAATAATTTAAGTTGTTGTTCTGTAGATACTTCTATATGTGGTATTTTAAAAACTATTCGATTTATTTCAATTTTAAGTATTTCATTAGGGTCTGTTGTTATTGTAGCATTTAAATCTGTTGAGGCCCGCAATAATACACGTTAGTAGTTATCTTGGGGTGATACCAGGACCCGATGGCGCTTCTGATGGCACATGCCATCAGCAGAGACCATCCAATAGGGGGGTCTCCAGAAGGTCCTACAAGAATTTCTACAAGAAGTGCAAAAGAAGTCTTGTACGCGGTGAGACACTCCTAGTCCCATTTGATGGCATGTATCCATCCTCAGGGCCCATCGAATAAGGGTGCGGTATGGGGGATGATCTCCAGAAAGAGACGGGGTCCAACAACAACAAGAAGAAGAAGAAGAACTTCTGCAAGAAATGCGCTGCAGAAGAAGTCTTGTATATGAGGACGCACGCACACACACATCATGCATGGGTATGAGGGGGACCATGTGTTCCATGATGGTTGGTGATGGACACAGACACGCACGCACGCACGCACGCATACAAGACTTATCCAACCAAGGCCAGGGTGGGCTGGCCATCTCCAGAGTATTGTAGAAGGGATTTAAGAAAAGGTGTTGGTGATGGGTATAAATTTAAAAAAGAAAACTGGAAACTAGTGTAACATTTTACCAATAGATGTCACTAGTGGAAAATTGATTTTTCTTGTACATATACAATAATCGAATTTATTTCTGTATGGATCAGGCTGGGCTGGGCCGGGCCAGGCTAGGCTGCGCTGGGCTATTGGAGAATTGATTGATTGATTGATTAGTTAATTAGTAATTTTGGGTATTTATTGAAATATTTATTTAGTAAAAAGTGACCAACATTATCTAGTGACTGCAGCGCGATTCGAACCTGTACTATATCAATGCTACTTACCTACAATTACATTACATTTACCACTAGGCTAATGAGATCATTTAAATAATTCTGTAGAAATAACATAGAACATCTTTCCATTTTGTTTTAGAACACCGCGAGATTTAAATTTAAATTATGCGCATAAGAAATTTGTGACATGTAATTTAAGAGGAGGAGGTGGTGCACTAGGCTAATTATAGAGTAAACAATGGATTATTTGAAGAATATTTATTAATATAAAACAATATACCTATCATTATTACATGACATAAGTTTAATCAAATACATAATTATACTATATTGGTGTTACTAATCCAAGAATTATGTGTATTATCGAAGCCTAACCATTTAACAAATACTTTATTTTTGTGTTTTTTTTTAAATTTTTTCAACCAAATATACATCCGGGTATTTTACTTTTTGTAATTGTTCTTTATAGAAACAGCCAGCTATATCATGATTCTTACTATCTTTTAAAAAATAAGTAATTGGGTTAGTAAGATTCACTTTTTGAATTCTAAATATCTCTGTAGACCAATTAGGTAAATATTTTTTAGCAAAGACCCCTCTTACTTTAGATATTCTAACGTGATCCCCCACATTAAATTTAATATTTTCAAAGTCAACCATTTTTATGTTATTGTAGGCTGTATTTAATAAATGTTTTTCGTGTTTTTTTTAACATCTATTGGTTTTATTCCAATTGTTCTATGTTTTTTAGTGTTATATTGTAAGATAATCTCAGGTAAAATTTTAATCCATTTATAATGACCATATAGATTGAATTTTTTCCACATCATTGTTTTCAGAGTTCTAATAACTCTCTCAACAATTGACGCTTTTTTCTCACTCATTGTAATGGTTTACATTATACTTGTATAACATTTTTTTAAAATCTTTAGATATAAATTCTTTCCCTTGATCAGTTTGTAAATTTTTTGGGCATTGAATTTTTAGTGTATTTTCCATATTATTGGAAACTTGTATAGTCGACTTTGATTTTAATGGATATGCCCATACATATTTAGAAAAACAATTTATTACAATTAGGATATATTTATATCCATTATTTTCTTTAGCGCATGGAATCATTTCTACAAGGTCAGCTTGAAATAAATCATTTAAGCCTTTTAATATCACTTTGCGTCTTTTAAAATTAATTCTTGCTGGTTTATGTATTTCATTAACAACATGTTCTTTTGTACTAGTAATAAATTTTCTTTGCATGGTATATCACTTTATTCAATAATTTTAGCTTCTTGTAACTCTTCTATAATGGATTGAATTTCATTTGTGTGACCTGTATTTCCAGCTGCCTGAGATGCTATTAATAAACGTAAACGGTCAACTAGCTCATTTATATCATTCCAAAATACATAATCTATTTTGTTATTATTTGCTTCCATTAGTAATAAACCTTTACCACTTGTTATTGGAGCAATTATATTTTTATACTTTTGAGATTTGGAACCAACAACTTGTTTATTTGATTGATAAAACCTTCGTGATGCATTCGTTTTATATACAATAGTTTGATAATTTTTTATATCATTTTCTGAATAATGTTCAGGTCTTTTTTTAAATAATAATTCATATAAACCGGGTGTACCTTTGTATTTTTTATTCTTTACATATATATCTGCACCATCTATGATTAATTCCGAATTTCCAATAAAAAATTTATCTTGTGCGGGATTAAATCGAACTCCATACCTATGATCAAAATTGTCCCCCTCATCTTCCAACATTGCTTTAACATATCTTTTTGGTAATTCATGATATTGATCCATATATTCATTTAAGGATGTTGCTTTTATTTCCTCAAATTTATCTTTAAATGGTTTTTTATCATTTTGATTTTCTCTACTTGTACCTGGGGTATTATTATCCTCAGTATCACTTTTTGATGAACCTTTTGAATTAATTCGTTTTAATATTGAACGTTTCGATTCACTAATATTGTGTTTATTTGTAATTCTATCGATTGTTTCATTATTAAGGTTTTCGTCTTCATCATTTTCATCTTTTATTTTAAGCAATTTTTGGGAGATTTTCAATTCATCTTCAATGTTTTTTAAATGTTTAGTTACAGGAGAAAATAAATTTGCTTGCATGGTTTCATTCTGTTTTAAAAGTTTCAGTTTTTGTTTAATGTTTTTTCTTTTTGTAACTAAATGTTTTTTTAGATCTGTTTCTTTTGATTTCATTTTTTTTAATTTAATTAAAGATAACCCCCTTTAAAAGAATCAGTGTATTACAGAATAGGTATGAAACTGGTTTCACACAGGTATTTAACAGCTTTTTAACAGTTTTTGAATAGGTTTTTGTTAACCAGTTCTAACTTTACTGAAGAAATCTATACTATATATGAATGAATTATACTTTTTCAAAGCTTATATATTGATCAAATCCCTTTCTATATCGACCGTTTTGCATTTTATAATCCTTAAATATTGAAAGAAACCCATCTTGGATCTTTCCAACAATTGGTACATAACCATTTAAATGTATCAAATTTCATGTCACTACCAACATGATCTAAATAAATATGTTTCAAATTTAAATCATCCTGTTTAAATAAAATAATTACATTTGAATTATCTCTAATTAAGTGTTTACTTATTTTAGCATAAGATTGACAAAGGAAAAAACAGTCTATATTATAGTGTCGTCCCATACTAAAGTATTGTCTTATAATATCTTGACCTTCAGAAATGAAGTCATCGAATATTACTATTGAGTGTGGTTTTGTTTTACATGGTTGAATGATCTGCTCACTAGAATTATATGCATAATAATTTACATCTTTTATTGGTTTTAATAGTTGTTCAATATATTTATATTTAGGTTGAAGTAAAGATTTTGAATATATGTAAACATTTTTAAATTTTAAACCATTTATATCATCAATTAATGATATCATTACATTTGTTTTTCCACATCCTGATGGACCTACGACAATAGCACACATAGTGGTGGGGAACAATGGACCATGTTTACTTTGAATTTCTTTAATAAAATCATGATTTTCAATATTTAAAGTTACTTTTTGTTTTATGAATTTCATTTTTAACTAGTTGTCTATTAATATAGGATGATCATTTGAAACTAATATAAAAATATAAAATCCATTCATTTTATTATTATTATTATTGATAGACATTGAGTTAAAGTATCATGAAATATTATCATTATAGTGGAGGTGGTTTAGTTAATTCATTGATTAACAAATAACCCATAGAATTACATATTCCCGGTTATAAATTTTGTGGTCCAGGTACTAAATTAAATGAACGTTTGGCTAGAGGTGATCGTGGTATAAATATTTTAGATGAAAGTTGTCGTGAACATGATATAGCATATGCAAACCAAAAAGATATAAGGGAACGACACAAAGCTGATAAAGTACTTGCATCTGCAGCCCTAAAACGGTTCAAATCATCCTCAACACCCTTAGGTGAACGTTTAGCGGCATTAGGAGTTGCTGGAATTATGAAAGCTAAAGTACACCTCGGAATGGGTATTGGAATTCAATCAAAACGAAAAATACAAAAATCTCTCAGTTTGTTAAATAAAATAAAAAGAGTGTTGAATTCAATTGAACATGATTTAATAGTTTTAAATAATATAAAAGTTCAGAGGGCACCGAAAAAATATTCTTTAAAGAATTATAATATTCAAAACTTACATAAATCATTGAATAAAAGTAAACAATTTTTAGATTCAATTGATAATTGTTTAAAAAATGGAATTTAACCAACATTATTTAAGAATATAATTACATACAAAAATAGAAATTGTTTTATATTTAATAAATAACTATAAATTAGATATTTATAACAAAATTTAATAAAAACATAAATAGTATTGAATTGATTATGGTAATGATAGGTTGTTCTCTATAAATTTAATAATCTTAATTATGAGAACCATAAAGAAGAAATTAAATAAAAGAAAACATAGTAAAACTTCAAGTTTAAAAAGAAAAAGGATAAGTAAGAAATTAAAAAGTTTTCAAAATGCCCTTTCTAATATTAAAAAAAGCATTTTAGAAGTGAAACCAAAAACGGTAAATGATACAATACAAGTTGCTTTGAAGAAAGCAAAATCTACAATTAATGGAAAAACACTAAGAAAACCTCGTATAATAAATGTACCTAAAGTTGGTGGAGTTTTACCACTTATACCTATATTTGCTGCCCTTTCATCACTAGGAGCACTAACAGGAGGAGTTTCAGGAATAGTGAAAGCAATTAATAGTGCTAAAGAAGCAAAACAACAATTAGAGGAGGCTAAACGTCACAATCAAACTATGGAATCATCTATAGCTATTGGAAAGGGGTTACACTTAAGACCATATAAAAGTGGTCATGGTCTTTTTTTAGGATTCAATACAAACCAAATAAACAAAAAAGGGTAATATCAAAAGAAAATTATATTATGAATAAATTACCCAACAAACCTTTAACAAATTTTGAATTATTACAATATGCTAAGGATATGGAAATTAAAGATTTTCGTGGGGTCTTTATGCGTGAACAATTACCTAAAAAAATTTATAAAAATGAATGTGGAATAATTAAATTAGATAGTTCAAAGAATAATGGTACACACTGGACTGCTTACAAGCGAAATAAATCAAAAATAATCTATTTCGATAGTTATGGTAATTTACGACCACCATTAGAAATATTAGAATATTTTAAATCAAATGGTCCAGTTTATATTGTGATGAACCGAGTTCGCGGAAAAAGGGGCTAGTGAAATATTTTTCCCACTAGCACGTGTAGGACAATTCTTTAGGGTAAGTCGTAAACGACTTGAATCTTTTTGTCAGAAATGTATGGCGCACATCTGTGGAGCCTTTTCAGTATTTTTCTCTATTTAAGTTTCTGTAAATATTTTGTTCGCGATTATAAAAAATTATTGCCCTTCAGGCTTTTAGTTTATTATTTTATTAGAAAGTTGTGCACTTTTTCTAGGAATAGCACATGTTTTAGTGCGTCTAGAAAAATGTGTTTAGGTTTTAGTTTATTGACCATGTCGACGAAAATATGCCGAAAAAGGCCAACAAGCTACAGCTTGTTGGTTTCTCCCTATAATTATAGAAATCCTTTGTTTAAATTCTGCTACGTTTAACAGATATGTTTTACGCCGAATTGCGGTGGCGGGTACTTCAGCGAGTCACGGGGTAACGAAAGTTTACCTGCATTTCAGATTCAAGCCCAACACCTGCCGCGCGAGTACCTGTTACCTCGGTTCGGTTTACGATATGTATATACCATGTATAGGTGTTCAGGGACACCTTAATTTCCCTGTACAAACAGTAAATGAATTGTTTGTTTTTCTTAATTTTGTTTGTAAATTTTAGTTTAATTTGTAAGTGTAAAAGCTGTTCTGAGGGGGAGAAGTACCTCCCAATCGAGCCAATCGGATGGGTAGTTATGCGAACCACCCGAGAAGTGGTGGGTGTTCGGGGTAGTTTTACGTTCTTTTCGGGAAGCTGAGAGTTAGTGAATTTTTCACAACCGATTCGAGTAGTTGAGACTCTGTTCGTCGAATTAGCTTACCGCCGTTTTTGAAGAACAATTTTCACCGGAAAAGGGATTTATTCAGTTTCCATCAGCAGTGATAATCCAGCTTTCAAGATACTCTCACAACAGGTACTGTTCCTTTTAGAAATTATGTACTTTCATAACGATACTGTTAAACTGCGTTAAATATCTTCGGTGTTTCGCGATAATTTTTAGATTGTTTGTTTCAAATATTAATTCACGGTACGCGTATATTCTTGGAACTTTGACGGCGAAACCCTCTCCAACTGTCGGCCTCCTGCCCTAGCCCTAATTAATGCTTTCTTCTAGGGCCAAGTAGTGCCAACGTTTTAAAGTAAGGTTACGCCCTGCCAACATTAAAGTACGGTTACGCCCTGCCAACATTAAAGTACGGTTACGCCCTGCCAACGCTAAAGTACGGTTACGCCCTGCCAACGCTAAAGTACGGTTACGCCCTGCCAACGAGGGAGCACTAATACCTT
This sequence comes from Silvanus unidentatus, assembly GCA_963930825.1. Classification (NCBI taxonomy): domain Eukaryota; kingdom Metazoa; phylum Arthropoda; class Insecta; order Coleoptera; family Silvanidae; genus Silvanus; species Silvanus unidentatus. The sequence continues at coordinate 8,458,664 of OZ005757.1, read as the reverse complement.
TGATAGACCTATAAAAAAAAAGGAGTACTGCGATTACGCAAAGAAACAAAACCCCATCCAAAGAGCCGACCACCTGAGAGGTATCGTAGCCGATTGCCACGATCAAATCGCGATAGTTTTCCTATTAATTTTAATTTAATATTTCGTCGAGACTCAGGACAGCTTATTCATTAGCACGGAATTTTTCATGTTTGATTGTTTTGTTTTGGTTTTATGTATCTAGTTCGTACGTTATGTTGAAATGTTAAAATAAATTGCGATACACTTACAAAATGAATTAACGATTTTTATTTAACAACTATTTCTCCGGTTTTCAAGTTCGCGTGCCCACTACTTCGAATGATTGAGCCCGGTTCCCGTTACGGCGTCCTTTTAGATAAAAAAAATATTTAAAAACACAACGTAGGGTCTGACTAGACGTTCGTGGGTGTGGTGGAAGCCGGCTCTGTCTTCACCGATAGAAAGGGCGTCCACTACAATATTACATATAACTGTACAAGATATCAACACTTTAACACCTTTAATTGTGGACATCTATGTTTAAAATTTCTAATTAACAATATTAATTAAACATTTATTTAGTTATATTTTGTTTCTTATTAATTTGTTTATTATTCAATACAATGCCAGTTCCTATAAAAAGCGTACCCTGTGTCAAATGTGGTGGAGAAAATGATGTTGAACAGGGAACTGATAAAGTTTGTTGGATATGTAGATATAAAGAATTTATGAGTTCTGCTGGAGAAAAACATCCACGATTTTAGGTATATTTATAATCGATATTCATTTCATATGTATGTATAAATGGTTTTATAGAATATAATATGAATTTAAAATAAAAAGAAACATTTAAATCATACAAAATAATTTATTTTATTTGCATTACATTTTTTTTTTTTAATATAGGAGATATAATTTGTTCCAAATATCTTACATATTTTTTAAATATTATAGGGTTAATTATGTGGGAATGTTCTTGAATTCGTCGTTTAAAATGTTCTCTATCAATTACTGAATTGGTCCATTGTGATCCATTTCGAGAATATTGATAAGCGAGTAGCCATGTGTACATGATGTGTATTTCTATCGATTCTTTAAAAGTGACTTTTTTCTTAATTTTCTCCATATTCATATTAAAAGATGATTATTAAATGAGTGTTATGTTTATTATTTCATTAAACTTGAACTTGACCTTGTTTTATGAGATCAAAAATATATATATAAGTATGAGACATATGTGTGTATGTAACTTGATATAATAATAATAAATGAACTTATTTTTTAAATCCTTTTATTTATGAAACTCTAGCCAATGATAAATGAAATATACATTTTCCATGGCACAATTTAGATTGTTAATAAGATGTTTATTACAATGATATGATTTTAAGAGTGATTTCAATTTGCTTAATGATGGACATTGCTCTTCATCTTCCACATTAGTAATATCATTCTTTAAAAATCTTTTTAACCATTTCTCTTTTTGTAATCCTTTAACCATAATAACCTCATCAGATGGAATTACTTCATTTAAATAGAATTTTATTTCTTCAATATTTAATATGTCTTCACTTTGAATATCTGGTGATAAATAATCCCATCCAAGCCCATGTATAGTATTGGTAGAGTATTGTATGTGTTTTTTCAATGTTACACTTAATGAGTGGAAATTATTTGGATATTTAACAAATTTAACCCATGAGAGTTTTGTTTTTGTGTTTAGAAACGCAATTTCTCGAACAATAAAATTTAAGTTTGTGTGTTGAAATCCTTGCACATCAATTATAAACATTTTTTTTTTGGAATGATGAATTTAAAATTACTTCTGGTTAGTACTATTTCTCATTTAAAACTAAAATTAGATCAATTTCAATTGATTAAATAATATATTGGTTTTCCCCACTCCTTATTTATTAAAAATTAAATATAAATTATTACATGAAATAATTTTTATTACAATATCATTTATTTATTACAAACACACATATTTATAATAATTTTATTAATAACTGTATTTTAGGTAATATAAATTCCAATAAACGTTTAATCCGTTTTAAATTAAAAGATGTAGAGAAACATTCACATGTATCTGGTCCACTGGTTGCACAATTGTTGGACCATACACATCTTTTAAAATGATTCCCATGTCTGTTACAAATAATTTCTTCCATTTCATATATTTGTAATAATTTTCGTATCGCATCTATTTGTTGTATAATTGTTTTCAGTTCTTCTATTGTAATACATACATTTTTAATATTCTTATATTCACCCATTCTCTCTCTCTCTTATATGTATAAGTTCTCATTCAATTTATTTTAACAAACTAATAATATTTCTTAAATATCTTTGAATATATATGTATAATCCTATACAATTTTTTTTTTTAAACTTTATTACAACTAGTCTAACATTCCATAAGGATATGTTTCTGTATAAATATAGTTTACAACTCTTTTATCATCATGAGGACTGAGAGCAATTTTATTCTGTTTAATTGAATATACTTCATGTTTATTAGATCTTATTAAATTTTGACTAACATTCATTGACTTGTTATAAAATAAACAATTATAATAATCTTCAAATGTAATTTTTCGTAATGCTGATGCTTTAATTCCTTTAGCTTTTTTTACACAATTTATATTATTATATACTTTAAACGAATACATTTTTGACTTAAGTCCTACAAATTCTTCCATTATTTGTCCACACAATTCATCTTTCATATACCCAAGTTTCTTTTTATTTTTTAGTGGCATATTGTAAACATTTTCTGGTGGATAGTCTGATGTATCAAATCTATCAATGTCTTCTTTCATATGCTCATATATGTCATTAACCTTGAATTGATAAATTAATGAATCGGTATCTGTGTATAGTAATTTGGCATTATTATATCCAAATTTCTTTAATACATATTGGTAGTGAAAGTCATATAAAAATGTTTTTGAAATATCTAAGACACAAAATCCAATGTATATAGGCTTGTTAAATTTAACATTTAATCGTTGCATTTCAATTATAACCATATCATTATCAAAAATTGTGCAACTATGAAAATTTGGTTTTGCAATTAGAGTTTGAGCTCCATATCTTCCACCCCAATTTGTTACTATCTTCACATCCTTATATTTTCGTACTGATTCAATTGTCTTTCCAAAAAATGAGTTATTCATTAATTTAAAAAAATTTTTTTCAAATTCATTTTTACTATTTTGTCTAAGCATTGTATTAAGATCTATATATGGTTTTATCCAACGAGATTGTTTAAATTTAAGAATTCTATGAATTTTTTTCAATTTCAACCCCAAATTTAAGACTTGCTTTAAATTTATATAATGTATTACATAATTTTTTTTATCATAAAAAGTAGTGAGTAATTTTTTAATTTTATTGTTTGCCATGGGTGGTACCATATGTTCAGGACATAATGGTAAATCTTTATGAGACTCAAATAGAGTTTTTGGATATTCAAGATCTACTTCAAATATATATCCATATTCAGATTCATCAGATATACATAGAATTTTATCTATATTAAAATATTCAACATTTTTAATCCACTCAAAATTTCCTGTAGGTAAGGGAGCACACATTGCATGACCATATTGGTTATTTGAATCGAAATACATTAAATAGGATGGTGGATCATTAGAATTGTAGTTATCCATATATTTATTACATGCCTTAGCATACCTATTAGCACAATGATTTATTCCACCCCTTATACCCTTTTCAATGAAAAGAATTTGATCTACATCATCCATTAATTCTAATGTTACATTAGTCATTTTTAAACAACAATCAAAGGAAAATCCAGGTGCGGTATAATAGTGTAAACTATCCAACTTATAAGCATCAAAACAAACATTTCTAAATTTTTCAAACACATCAGCTAATAACAATACATCTGTCCTTAAATAGAGTTCAGCATATTGTTGTAAATTTGATATTTGAAAAGAATTCCAAACATTTAATGCATGTTCATAATCTTCATTGGTTATGTGTTGATCATTTAATTCATCATAAAAATCATCAATTTTAGGTAACTTAATTTCCCTTAATATATTCCAATTACTATAATATTCATATGGAAAAATACCTTTACGTTTCAATAAATTAAATTCATGGTCATTCTTACAATAAGCCTTTGTTATTGTTTTATCATTATCAGACAAATATGAACTTAATTTATCTAGACTACACGCCATGAACCTATATGAGTCGAGAAATCTATATTCTATCTTGGTACCATTAATTTTTTTCGAAAATGAAATATATTTCTCTTTATTTATAGGTAATAATTGTATAGATCCCGGAATTTCACTACATAAACTTTTAATTATAAAATGACTATCATAACCACTTAAGTTGTGGAAAATAATAGGTACAACATGGGAATCTTTATAATTTAGATTGCAGGCTGCATGAGCTGCTCCTCTGTAAACACCAGACAAATGACAATGATCTCTTACCTTGCCAAAATTATTTTCATCAAATGGATTTTCACATATATGACAATATTTGGATGATTCATATTCCATTCTTTGATTTTCAGTTAATGGAATCATACGCAATGGATTTTTAAAAATACCATCTAAATTAAATGCTAACTGTTGTAATTGTAATACAAACCAGGAAATACAATTTTTACCAGTATAAGAATTGTAAAATGAAAGAGAATTATCATATGAACACTTAAAATAATATGCTACACTAAATGCCTCATGTTTTTTATATTTCTTTGTATTACTATCAATATTGAAATCATTGTATTTTATTAGTAAACTTTCAATATCACAATATAAAACGAAAGGTACTTTTTCTTTGTATTTATAATGAGAAAACTTAAGAATTTTTTCATCACCCACAGGTAATGTCATTTTTACATTGTTCAATTTTTTACAATCAAACTGGTGGTTATTTAAAGAGCTAATTGTTTTAAAGCGATTTAAACATCTATCACAGAAATACATTTTGTGATGAGCATATCGTGTTTGTCGACTAAGTAAACGAGACAAATCTTTTATTAAAACAAAATGAAATATGTTTTTATAATTTTGTATTTTACTTGAATCTATTTCATTATCAGACTCTTGATTTTTTTCATTGCATGAAACCATTAATAAATTTATTTTATTAATAAAATCTTCTTTTCCTAAATAGAGTGGAACGACTATTTCTTTATTATTGTCCTTTTCTCTTTCTGGTTTTTCTAATGTAAAAACATTTATAGATATATTTTTCATTTTCTCAAATTTTGGAATTTGTCTTAAAGTCATTGGAAATTCAATTCCTTCATAATTTAACTTAGTTGAAAAATGAGGATATGAAGATGTTCTACAGGAATGTTTAGATTTTTTAGCTGGATAAAGAGCGGCAATTACACTCCATAAAAAACAATGGTTATCTTTGTTTTTAACATTTAATGTTGCTTTTGTCAGTTGAACCCAACTTGGTAATTTAATACTTATACAAGTTGGTGCACTTACATTAATCGGGTCATAAGTGTTAATATGTACCTTTAATTGTATGATTTCATATAGTGCAAGACCAGATTCCCGTTCTTGATAAGTTTCTAATTTCGATATTATTGTGTCTTTTATATTTTCATTATAAAACTTCTTTAAATTAGTATTTAAATCAATTGTTTGATTTTTTGTTGTAAAATGTTTTATCTGTTTCACCAGTTTGAGGTTTAATGAAATTTGCAAAGAAAGTAACATTTACTTTAATAAGCGACTTTTTTAGGGCTTCTTTAATTTTTTTTACAAAACTTCTATACGCTTTATTAAAAAAAATATTTGGATCTTTTATATTATAATTTACAATAGCCCCGGTTTTTATTCGATTATTAAAACAAGATTCAACATCCACCCACATTAACTGTTGTCTTAAAGTCTTTCCATTATTCTTATTAATAAATTCTTATTATTATATCTATGTTTAAATTGCTCCTTATAATATTTAAACAGAGCTAGATGAGCTTCTAATTTTGCATAGGAAACAAATCTATTCTTTTTCTCTATGTTTTGAAAATATTTTGTGACGAAGTCACTAGATTTTCCGTCTTAAGACTAGTATTTTAAAAATTTCAAATCTAGTTTCGCGGTCTCTAAGAACGAGTATAATGATAAGCGCAGAAACGCGAAAAAGATCAAAGGACCAGGTGCCGACTTTGCGTGGGAAGGAAGTTTCGGAAGTAGGAGAATCACCTGTGACCGATAGAAGGCCGTTGACTTGTCGAAATCGACAGTTTTATACTCATCCGTACTACCGTACTGTGAGTCGTAATAGCGATCAGCTGCGATCTACCGAAGTGTTATAAGTTTAAGTGATTTTATTTTCAATACCGGTAAGTGACTTGATTCTGGGTGGTAGTTGTATGAGAGAGAGAGACGCGGTTTTAAGGAGAGTAAATAATTTGACTGTTTGAAAGTAGAGTACGATCCGTTCCTTGTGGTGTAACTGTCGGTGAGACCCCCCATTTACCGCCGGCTGTTGCATCTCCGTCTAAAGTGTGCTGTCTGTGAACGTTCATCAGTGCGACCCCCTATTTACCGCTGGTGAACGCGTTCTATCTGTAATCTGTGCCGTTTCTATGTGCAATTGTCAGTGTGACCCCCTATTGACCGCTGGCAATTGCTTCCATAAGTGTTTTCTGTGCCGTTTCTATGTGCGGTTGTCAGTGTGACCCCCTATTTACCGCTGACAATCGCTTCCCTGATTGTTCTCTGTGCCGTCACCTTGTGCAATTATTGGTGTGACCCCCTATTTACCGCCAATAGATTGCATTCCACCCCCGTTCTGTGTGTAAATGCTGCGAGTGACTGTGGTACCGATTTCAGTCAAATTTTGTAATTATCCCGTACTGTTAGAGTTAAGGAATTTACTCTCTCTCTCTGTAACTTGCCGCTTAGTTTGTCGCTTTTTGCTTCGCTGGGTTATTTTCTGTACATTGGTGTTTGCATTTCGCTCGCTAAAATCGCACCGTATTTGTTCTATCATTCACTCCGCTTTGCACGTTCATTGTAATAATTGTTTAACCCGCCGAATTTTAATTTTAACTGCTTGACCGTTTTGCTAGTACTTTTTGCCTGTACATATAATTGTAGTATTATTTATTATCTACCGTAATTAATCGCTTGGCTTTCTGTTCTTGGTTTATGTTTAAATAATTAATAGTAATATTTTCATTTTTCCTAATATAACCGAATCTAGGTGATTTTTAGACTTGGTACTTAAAGTATTAAAAAAATTCTAGGTAATTGTACCTGGAATAATTGTTCATTAAAATAAAATTAAATAAACTAGAACTCCTGGTTTTATTATTTTCCTCCGCTGAACACCCGCGGCGGAATAGTTTCCTAATTTCCTATAAAATTAGGTGGCGCTCGAGAAAACCGACGGAAGCGCGTCACAATTTCTTAAATAATGTAACACTTTTGAATTTTATGAATTCCTCTTCTGTCTTAATCAATTTTCCAACTTGTTTTATTCTATTAACCATCTCCTTCGTTAGTAAATCTAATGTTAAAGGATTTACTGTTGACAAATCCATTTTTTTAAAATTCTACAAAGTTTAATTATATATAAATCAATTATCAATCAATTATTACAAATAAATTGTTTTACCTTATATATTGTTTATTTCAAAGTGATATTCACGCAAAAAACTGATGTACTATACTAACTAACTGTAAGTAATATTATATAAACTTGAATCTCTCCGAAAGTTAATATAATAACAATTTCTTGAATTAATTACCACTATAAATAGCTTTAACCTCCAACCCTATTTTAAATGAAAAAAAAAAGACATGCGCATATGACTTAGTCACTATAACTATATATAACCCCTTATATAAAAATTTTATTTCAGTTTTAGTAATTTCTTTAATTGTTAACAATATAAACAAAACGTGATGGCAACTATACCTTGTACTGTTGTTGTTAGAATAACTGAACCTCAAGAATTACCAATAGAACATGCTTTAATTGTGTTAAAACACATATTCAAGTAAGTTCAACATTAAATATTTAAAACTTATTTAATTACATTTTTTCTATTATTATTTTTTAGATATGGTGTTCGAGATATTTATACTCGTAATGAAGACACAATTTTTATTAAATTATCTTATGCACCAAAAGAAGTCACTCTTATGAATAAATTTGGTGATCTTCCAATAAAATATATGAAGAGCTGCATTGACAATGAAAATGATTTAAAGATATTTGAGAATTTAGTACGCAAATATAACTTTGGATTAGAACCAAATGAAGATTTGGATCAAAATATTCCATCAATTACAAATGGTTTAAATGTTATTCCAGTCATACCCCATTCTTCTTCGTCTTCTTCATCAATTACCTCTACCAATGAAAATTTGAAAATTCAAAATGAAAGGAGTGAAAGAACCAAAAAAGAGGTGGCTCGTATTCTAGATGAGGAATTCTTACATCAGGGGTATGATTTAATAGATGAAGATGACAATGAATGAGAAAATAAAACATTAAATTCAGATTTTATAATTTTATTATACATATGTATTTATTTATATGTAGGTTTATAAAAAAAAATATATTTCTATTGTATATATACATATATATATTCATTATTATTTAATATATAAACTATAATAAAACTTATAATAGAATAAATACAGCATCTAAAATAAAAAAAACATAAAATAAAATTTGTTTTATATCAACGTTTATTATGAAAAATACCTCTAACTAAACAGCTATCGCTGCTCCAGCAGGTGGTGGTTGATGTCCACCTCCACCACCATCAGATTCTTCATCACTATCACTATCAAGGAATATCTCACCATAATACCTCTCATCATCGTTGTTATTGTCTTCTTCCTCTTCTGGAGCGATTACATTTTCAAGCCAATCCATTAACATTAACAATCTCTCTCTTTCATCCATTTCTCTATTTCCTTGCTCTGGTTGAGGTGGTTCTTCTACTTCTCGTGGTTGTTGCGGTTGTTGTTGATGTTGTTGATGTTGTTGTATAAGAGGCTGCACTTGACTATTGTTTTTAATGTAATCTTGGTATTCACGACACCGAATATGATGGTATTTCAATGAGTGAATTTGAACAAATATATCACATACACATTTAAAAAACTTTTTTTTCTTTAAATAAGGGCGCATTCTTCTTCTACATTGTTCAATATGTCTTAAAAAATATTTAATATTAACAATATGTCCTTTATTATAGGGACACCTTTGAAATGTAGATTTCTTATTATTCATGGTAATTATAATAGTATAAACTAAGTTGACAATTAATTATGTCACCCTTTTATATATGATTATTTCATATAGTGGGTCATTTGTAGGACAATTTTTTATTTGTTCCATAATCAAATCATTTTATTCAGTGCAAAGCATGCATTTAATTTTTTACAATAATACTTCTACAAGTGTGGTTCTTTGAATTAATCTTGGTGAGACAATAAGTATTCATTTGTTCTTAAATATAACATGAAATTGATATTCAAGAGTACAATGTAAATACCTTTATTCATTAAGTGTAGACAATAATACATGAACTTGTATTAATTAAATGCAGATTATTTACACATTTTTTCTAGAATTTTAGCAACACATCCACATTGTAAAAGCCCAAACAATGGGCTTTTACAAGAAGAAAGAATTAAATTAATTTAAGTTAGTTTCGTTCTGTTACATTAATTAAAATGTCACAAAATCATAATAATAATAATTATTCTACTAACCGATTTAAAAAATGCCCCTACAATAGGAGGCATTATGTGCGGGAGCAATATTTGCTCTCACACATAAATAAATGTCAGAGGAGGAACCCTCGCGATAATCGAAGGTTCTTCGTATGCAAATGCAATAAATTGGTGCAAATAAATTGTATGGAGAACCACCATCTCCATTGCTACATATACCAAGATTTCCTTCGCCGAAATACCAGGGTACGGGATTTCATGCCATGGCCTGTTGAGGAGGAACCGGTAAATTGGGATGACGAGCTTCAACAGATGGAGGAAGAAGAAGCACAACGTCAACAAAATGAAAATGATGAGGCCTACAGTAGGTGTGCCCCACCCCCGGCAGCTGGGGCAATGGCGGTTTATTAAATATATGCATTATAAGAAAAAGACATTTATTTAATATACATTCATAAATAAATAAAATATATTTTAATAATCCATGGTTTTATTTTTTCTTAGTTAAATTGTAAATAAAAATCAAATACTCCTATTATAATAAATCTAATTCACCTTCCATACTTACATTATATTAACGATGTTTGTTAATGGGTTATATTTAGCTACTTTGTCGTGTATAATAAGACAATAGACGCTTGTGTTCGCTGGTATATCTTTATTTGTTTGAAATTCCAAACGAATGTCACACGTGTCCCCTTTTAAATTTTTGTCATTCTGTTGACTACAATCAATGACGATTAATGGAGCAATTGTTAAAAATTTATCATATGGAATACATGGTTTTCCAGAATTCTTATAGTAAAAAGATTCTTGAAACATGCTATACATGTGATACAAAATTGAATATTTTTTTGTATCAAAATCCAAATTTAAATCGTCATAAGGGTATACATCTGAATTAATAAATAATTTTACATTTGTTAAATTACAATGATCGAAATGACTCATATTCATAGTTGCTTTTTTTTTGTCTGTTTGAAAACCTATAATAACATGGCGTGGTTTTTCAAGTTGACTTGAAGAAATAATATTCCATATATGATTTTTACTATTGGAAAATAGATTTGGTTGTTCAAATAGCTGCCAGGAGCGATAATTCATAGTTATATCTTTACCACTTTCAACATTCTTTAATAATTTAAGTTGTTGTTCTGTACATACTTCTATATGAGGTATTTTAAAAACTATTCGATTTATTTCAATTTTAGGTATTTCATTAGGGTCTGTTGTTATTGTTGCATTTAAATCTGTTGAGGTCCGCAATAATACAAGTTCTTGTTTAATATTGATTAATATTTTTTTATAATCCTCACAGAAACCAAATTAATTTTTTAAAGGTAAACAAATGTTAAAATGTCCAGTTGTATCAATTATATTAGGATAGTTGAAATGATTCCAACTAGTATGTTCATATCGGTCAGTATCATTTTTTGTAAAAGAAACATACCCTTTTAAAGTGGTAGTAATACCAACATTTCTACACCTATCAACAACTTTTCCTCCAATTTCATATCTTGCTTCATCAAACATAAAGGCAACACCATTATTTATAAATTTAATTGTATTACTTACTGTATTATCTTGATTAACAATTTTACCTTCAATTAATATAAAACTTTCAGATGGTAATGTATATATATTTTGTGTTTGAATTGGAAACCTTATTTCATCCGATAAAGATATTTTGGAACTAAAATATGGATAATAAGAATGAAATTGCTTAGATGTAATAGTATCATCATTATAGAGCTCTTGTCCAATATGTAAAATAGAACTCATTTTTTAAATTTTAATTTAGAACTTTAAACCCTAATGATTGCAGAAATTGTTTATTTTCAGATGTTAATCTCATTACATTCACTTTCTTACTAAAGTTTTTAATGTTCATTTTCTTATTTATAGTATTTTTATCAATATTTTCATAAGAAGAAACAATAAATGAATTAGACCTATTATATCTAAAGACCATCACGAATTTACAATTTATTTAGAATAGATTTTAAATGTAACCTTATTGTGATCAATTCACCATTAAAATTAATTAAATTGCCACTTTGATCAACTATTTTAACTATAATTTCATCTATATAGTTTGTATTGATTCGTAAATAAATTAAGGTAGGGGGGGAATTTACTATTTTTTCACCTGGAACAACAAGTGAGTAAAATGTATGTAATATGTGAGTCTCTTTATTATCAGCATGTGAATTTTTTACTAAAGAACAATCAATACAAATGGCATTCACATTTGAAATATTAATTGGATTTTCTGATATATGCTTAATACCAGCATAATAATTTTTTTTTTAAATCCTAATAAAGAACCAATTGAATGTTCTTCATCAAAATGAATATTGTAAACCGATTTAATTTCACAATGTAATGTATTTAAATTTGCCTTAATAGATAACAAATAATCTTTCTCATTCTTTTCTACTATCTTTTTCCTCTCTTTTTCTATAAAATGCGCTATATCTTTTATTTCATACAATCCAGGATCAATTGCTATTTCATAGATTTTATTGGTATGTGTAAATTTCTTTTCTAATGTAGGTACTGAAAAATGAAATTTGTTATTCTCTTTAGTAACATTATTAATTGTATGATAACTAATAAAATCAACTAAAGCCACAACATTTATATCTGATTCATTTAATATTAAAGGTGGTGAGAATTTACAACTTAAAATTGATGAACGATCTGAGAGTAAAATTATATGATCATTCATTATGATTAAAAACTAACAATGTTCACATACCAACAACACCACATTAATGATTTGATTTTATTAAAAATCTTTTTTATATATTGTTTTAAACCTAAAATTGATTATAAAAATATTTAAAATCAAAAGATATTGAATATTTATTAAAATTTTGTTTGTAAACAAGTTAAACTACAAAATATGTAAACTTTCAATTTCACTTTTCAATTTTTGTTTTATCAGATGAACCAAATCCATTATCACCTCGTTTTTGAAAGGGGCCTTCTCCAACCCGCTTCATAACATATGGGATGATATTTTTCTCCAAAATTACTAATTAACTAATCAATCAATCAATTCTCCAATAGCCCAGCCCAGCCTAGCCTGGCCCGGCCCAGTCCAACCTGATCCATACCGAAATAAATTCGATTATTGTATATGTACAAGAAAAATCAATTTTTCACTAGTGACATCTATTGGTAAAATGTTACACTAGTTTCTAGTTTTCTTTTTTAAATTTATACTCATCACCAACACCTTTTCCTAAATCTCTTCTACAATACTCTGGAGATGGCCAGTCTACCCTGGCGTTGGCTGGATAAGTCTTGTATGCGTGCGCGCGTATGTGTCCATCACCAACTATGGAAAACATCCCCCCCATACCCATGCATGCGTGTGCGCGCGTCCTCATATACAAGACTTCTTCTGCAACGCACTTCTTGCAGAAGTTCTTCTCCTTCTTGTTGTTGTTGGACCCCGTCTCCTTCTGGAGATCATCCCCCATACCACACCCTTATTCGATGGGCCCTGAGCATGGATACATGCCATCAAATGGGACTAGGAGTGTCTCACCGCGTACAAGACTTCTTTTGCACTTCTTGTAGAAATTCTTGTAGGACCTTCTGAAGACCCCCCTATTGGATGGTCTCTGCTGATGGCATGTGCCATCAGAAGCGCCATCGGGTCGTGGTATCACCCCAAGATAACTACTATTATTCTACCCATTTTATTTAAATGGACAACTTGCAAGCTACGGGGATTTAAATTTGGACTATATGTGTCGATAGAGAATAAAAATTCATTAGACACATATTTTATTAATTTTCTTAAATCTCAATAATAAGCGAGAAAATGTCGATTTTCTAAGTGCGTATCCCGACTTTTTGAATTTTGTTAGCAATTCATTAAGCGGCAACGCTGGGACCATATTCGACTATTCATCGCATCGGAAATCTTTGTCGCACATTTTACAATCATATCTTCTGTATGAATGTAGAATTTACATATTTCATTAGTGGGAAGCGAAAGTAATGGAAGCTGTATTACTTTTAAAATTTCAAATGTAGTGTGGCGTGTTTTCCTCGTCAGGGGAGGATTTTCTCGAGCGCCAGGTGTTTTTAGGCCCGAAACACCAACCTGTACCGCGAGCGTCTCTCAGTGGAGAGAGTTTTAGACCAGGGGTCGAAATAAAAGAGGGAATCGCACTTAATTGTTTATATTTATTAAATAAAAATCAATTGTTTTACTTTTCGCGTTTTTATGAAATATGTACAACTTTATAATTGGTAAATTTAAATTTATAGAGGTAAAACGAGAGGCAACAGTAAAATATACATGAGGAACACAATATCAAAATAATTACATCCGTTAGAAAACTAATTAACACTTTTACAAAATTTATTATAAACAAAATTAAATGAAACTAAAATTAAATCAAAATCAATATCACAATCAACGAACCGGACCAATAAAATTCCAAGATGAATTTTGGTCTTCGAAATTATATATATGAGAAAGAAAAATTTTACAATATTAAATTCTGCCTTAAAAGGCTTGTGCAAGAGTTTATATATGGGGAAAAGTTAAGAGGGATTTTGAGTAAGCGCAGAGAGGAAAAATTCCGCGAAAACCCAAAATCTGAGAGGTGGGAGTACTATTAGTACGAGGAGAGGGGGGCAATTACTGTACTTAGTGTAATTAGAGGGAAATTAATTATACTAAGGCTGGATGCAATGAGTTGTCAAATAAAATCCCGAAAGAGGCAAATAAAAATACATAAATTGGGCATTTTATATAGAAAACAATTAAATGAGAATATGTGCTCTGGAGGGGCTCAATTGAGATAATGAGTGTAATGAGAGGATGCTAATTACACTCAGAATAAATGACAAGAAAAGAAAAGAAAAGAAAAGCAAATTGAACTCGAAATTAAAATGTAAACTAAAATAACATTATGTCCGAAAAATGCACGTATGTTTCATCTGATTCAGAGGAATTATATATTGGACAATTGAATCAGACGTAAACGTATTAAACCGTGTGTAAGTCCAACCAAATAATTAAAGTATAGAGGGAAAATAAAGACAAAATGGGAAAATAAATATAAGAATTGGAAGCGGCGTGGCCAACCACATTCCAATACAAAATACATATGAAATGAATACAATTAAATGAAATTTGGACTCACCGTTTACGTAGAGGATTTTACTTCAATGTAATAAATGATGTTGGTAAACCAAACAAGTCGAAACGACACTTAGGACACTTGAATAATAATTAATAATGGTAATTATAATAGAGAGCACGTTTTCATACACAAAAAGGTTTTTTGTACTAAGGAATTTCACATCGTACTCCTGGTTGCGGGAGTACTTTTGTGAAAATCCTTTTCCGAGGGACGCTGAGGTGGTTGTCTATGGTCAATTTGCATAATTAGTTAAAATAAATGTTTGTTTACAAATGTAAACAAACAACCTAACCTCAAACGTCAGAGGGATAATATAAATTGTGTGAATAATTAAGAGGCGCAAAAATAGGTTCGTTACAGTAGAATGCATATTTTTAAATTCAAAGTATGCAACTAACATAAGTTTGTAGAAATTTATCTTTTTCTAACACACTTGTTCAGTATATTGTTGAGATTGTCTGAGGCCGGTCTGGGGCGGAGCCAATCTGTTGTGTTGCCATATCGCAATTGCTAACAAAATTTGAATCTTGAGATTTAAAATTAGTTTTTAAAGGTTTAAATGAACCGTAAAAAAATTTTTATAAATGAAACACTACTTTATTTAGGGTCTGGTTTGATAATCCGTCATAACCCAATTTCATGCAAGTTGTCCATTGTTCACAAAACTACACTTTAAACATTTAACTTAACTTAGCACTAAATGTAAAACAATAACAACTTAAAACTAAATTAATTACTCGTTAAAACCTAATAACTAATTCATTAAAAACTTAAACTAACTAATTAAATAGTTTTTCTTTATAATAAATAACCTTTAAAAGGGTTATATTATAAATAATGTTTTGTGTATTTATATACAAATATATAAATACGGAATAGTCTGTTATATTATTAGTCACACTATTAATTATGATTAATCGCAATATAACTAATTAACACTTAATATTTCACGGTATTTTAACACTTTTTATTGCACAAAAATCGAATCACTTCAAATTTTCCTATGCAATTGACATTGCAGGAGGTTAAGCGCGGGAGAATGGTTCGGTTCTGTGCGGGAAAATGAACTACGTTCAAAAACGAACTAATTTTGGCTGCAACTAATCTAAGTATAATAATAAACTCTCCCAATTGTAAATTGTAAATAAAATGAAACTATAACAATAAAGAAAACAAGACTTATAATACAAGTTCGCCCCATCATTACGTTAGCTCCATCTGAAGCAAAACCAATTAAGTTTTGTTTATAGTTAATGTTGTTCTCCACAAAAAAATTCGTGATGTGTCCAAATAACGACGCAGAATCAGCAGCTTCTAATGGTATTAGAGCTAAGAAACAAACTTGGATAATGTTATTTTTCATGTACCGTGCCACCAAACATAAATGTTTAGTAGTACTGAGGACAGTCGATTCATCGATGATTAGGGAGAATTTACTTTTACGTAGATCTTCACATAGATTGACAAAACTTTCTTTTCCAATCATATTGTCCACTATAGCGTGCGTTTTCGTTTTGGAACATTTTAAACCTTCAGCAATCTTTGAATCTGGACAGACTGCTTTCGTTAGTTTTGGTAGATGCTCCATGATCGTGAAAGGTAAGTTATGCTCCGCCACAAATGCAGCCATTCTTATGTCTCCTAGAAACGAAACATTATTCAGCAGAGGCATAACTGAAATGAGTATTTTTCCATTGCATTATCAAATTACTGAAGTAACTCTAATCACAGATGCATGCGTGTTAATCATATTTAAAATGAATTCAAGTATAAGAGAATAGTACCTTGTTTCACCTGCACATCAATTTTTTGCGTTTTTGCTACAGCAAATCCACTGATTTTTGGTTGGCATTTTAATTTGTTTGATGACGAGAGGTGCATCTGCGACGAATTATGTTTTGTTAGAGCATCTTTACCAGAAGTGATTTTTATATCTTTATTGCAGCATCTGCAATGAGCATAATTGCAACCTTTGACACTTTTTTCTAGCCAGCCATGGAATTCTTTTTGTTGCAACCATTCTTTTTTGAAGTTCTGATTATATTTCCTCCTTTTTGCACCACTGTTAGTAGTACAACTACTGGTATTGCTTAATAATTCATCTTCAGATAATGATGATGAAGTCATTCTTATTTTTAACAATACCGAAGCTGTGATATATGAAGAAAAATTTAAATTATCTTGTGATAATGACGTGATGAAGAGATACACATGCGTACAATGCGTTTGCGTAGTAAAGTGAAATAAGGTTACTTTACTCATTCTACTCTATTTACTCCACAAAATCGAGTAACCGATGTATGTTGTGTTGCACCCTAAGATTCTACGGCAAAAAAGGGCGTCTTTATATTACATTTTCGTGCCATTTTGTTTATAAAATTTTATTTAATTTCAATACATACATTTTCAATATACCGCTGTTTCAAGTAATTCCAATTTTCTAAATAATTTTTCTCTTTTGAACACAGGACGAAAACAAAAACAAGGAAATACGATGGAAAATGAGGGATTAGCTGTAATTAGCGAAGTAAGGGATGAATTTGAAAATTTAACAGTGTCGAATTCAATAGAAGAAATAAACATTTCAAACGAGGAAGACAATCCAACTGAAGACAATAAAGTAATGAGATTGAGGAAATTGAAGTAGTTGAGGTCGAAAAAGAGGAAAATCAAGAAAATAAGAATTGTCAATGCAGAGCATGTCATCAAAGAAACGATGAAATTGACACTCGCTCATGTAAAAATTTGTGAGAATGAATCACAAATTAAATTTTATCTGAAATTCGACGAGGACTTTTCTCATATTTTAAATTCCATTGCGAACACTCCAAGAAAGTATATCTAATTAACTCCCAAAATACAGAAGAAATCAAAGAAATAAATAAAAGGGTTGTATGGGGGACAGTTGCAGCTGGCCATACTTATACCCCAACACATGAATTGATGTCCATTATAAACATTCCACTTATGGATCCAAAACGTTTTGCCAACATAGAAAGGGACATGATGGATAGTTGGGAAGCAAGACTGATAGATTCTATGGACGAAGCTGCTAAAGAAGAATGGGCTAAGGCCATATTATATGGAGATGTTGATGTAGACGGAATCCCATTTACCGCCGTCTATTGTGATGGTGGATGGTCGCATAGAAGCTATGGCCATTCATACAATGCAGACTCGGGCGCTGCTGTAATTATAGGAAGGAACACCGGAAAAATTTTACATCTTGAAGTCCGAAATAAAAATTGCAGTGCATGCGACAGCGCAAAGAAAAGAGGAGAAGAAAATACACATAAATGCTTCAAAAATTGGTTTGGTTCATCTGGCGCTATGGAAGCAGACATTATTGTAAAAGGATTCAAAGATAGCATCAAAAGACATAAATTAAAATACTCCATACTAATTGGTGATTCTAAATTAGAAGGGAAACACAATATGATGTTGAAAAAGTGGAATGCAAAAATCATGCGACAAAAAATTTTGGATCCGCATTACGCAAAATGAAAACAGATGTAACTATAAATCGTGAGGCCAGAGATCTTTTAACTGGACAAATAATGATAAATCTACAGCAACATGTAATGGAGTTGATAAAAATTAACGCCAATGGGAAAGTGAATGATTGCAACGATGACCATTCAGCTTGCAAACAAAGCTACACAGTGAAGTTGGGAACATCAGCAAAAGTAAAATGGGGTTCGTTGAACAGACCTAATTGTATATGTTCCTGTCGAAGAAAATTGATCATTTGAAATCGATGGCACCAAATCTAATAGCCAATGAAAATACGAATCCGGCAGAACATTATATGTCGCTATTGGCCAAAATGAACGCAGGAAAACGACTTAATTTGGCAAG